>JAZAYU010000205.1:81157-681157 GCA_038501625.1 Corbicula japonica
GTTATTGAGCGAAAACAAAGTGTGACAGACGGACAGACGGACAGATGGACAAGGCAAAAACAATTTTTCTCTCCCAGAGTGGGAGACATAATAAGTGTACAACAATACCTTTCTCTGCTTGTGTTGCACAATGAGACCTAATCTTTCCAAGAAGTTGAGGAGTAGGTCTTTGTGATCCTTAAAGTCCGAGTCTTGCTTGCTCTCCCAAATATCATCTATAAAATAATATATATTTTAATATCATTTGTAATTACAAATTGTAAACTAGCCTGTTATGTTCTTAGGCAATATATAATGATGAAATAGATAAATAATTTCCATGTCTATTGTCCGAGGAAAAGCAACAGTTATATGCATTGATTTTCCGAAGCAGAAGCACAGTATACCTCAAGATATGTTGTTTTTTATCAGATGATACACATTAAATCATTATTATAAACTTGAATATTCCACTTTTTAAATTAAAGTCATAGTTATCAAATCTGATCAATATTTTTAATATCTCTGTTTCAACTACTTTCTAGCTTTGTGTATTGTAAAATTAATAGATCTCCTCTTTTGAAATACCGATAAGTTCCCTGTCAAAGACAGCCGTTTTGTTGAACTCTATCCATTTCTTGTGAATTATTGGCCTTCTGCGACAGAAACTGTCTGCGGTTATAAGACATTTGAATGCATCAACCAACCATTGCGGAACTAAAATAATGTTCTGCTGCAAACGTTCGTCTTCACTGGAAAAAATGGACGTTAAAGGAACAAAATGTGCATTACAGAAACGTAGTTTTAAGTGAAAATGAAATTACATTCCATGTATTAACAATAATACGCCAAAAATATAAACTTGACGAACTTGTGAATTTAAAAGACATGCAACATGTAAAAGATGTTTTGGTAAATAAAATCAACCTATCCCGTTTCTCAACAATGTTTCAAACAAAGCGAACAAAGACCAAAAACATTTTAGCAAATGGCATTTTCAGCGAAGTCGGTCAGTATTCACTGAACTTACCGAAACACCAGAATAAAGAACACGATGTAATAAAAATATAAAACAAATAAAAACAAATTAACGAGCATGTATGTTCTTTAACAAAAGTTTCCCGAAATCCTTAAACAAAACATAGAACTTTCCAATCAATTTATCAATGTTGACACTATAGCATAAAATGTTGGTTATTTTTATTTTGAATTAATATAAATATTTTAACGAAAACAATCGAGAAATTGATGTTGCCATTAATTTATCTCAATTTGTTTAAAATATAGTTTGTCCAAATGTTAGAATTCTAATTACTACAAATTAACTTGTTATTAAAAGTATTGTTAAATATAACAAATGGTGGTTTTTTATTGAAATATCTGTGATTTATTAGACTAAGTCTGTTTTGCAATTGTATCAGTCAGTCTTTTTATTCAAAGTTGCGTTTCTATCCCAACACAATATTTATTTGTGTAACTTGTATGACTTGAAGGAACCGAACACATTTCTAATCAAGCCTACATAAAGCAATCCCTAAAGTATTGGTTGTCTTATAGATAAATTAACATTTCAGTTTTAAATCAAATGTGATTATCAAAAAGATCCGAAAAAATCATTAAGAAGACGAACCTTAAGCGAAATGTAAAATCCGTAAAATATTGCTGGTTGTATCTTACCTTAAAACATGTCAGATTTACAAAATCATAATATTTTCATTCATGTTTGATGTTATTATAGCTGAGTTGTTGCAAGAAAATGTGTTTGCTCTCCTAAATCACTGCATCATTTAACTTAATTCTCTAAAGTATGTTAAAAGCGATTATTGTAATTTAAAAACAAATTTTTGAATTTGATTTGGATGCAGGCTTTTTCTTTTCGAAGATCAGCCTGATCTACAAAACCAAAACATGCCTCAGCAAATTTGTTAAAAGAACACCGATTCCAATAAAAATCACATACACTAAAATGTTGTTTGATATATTGTTTAATGATCGTGTGTTTTTTATACTATGATGTTTTGTATTTTGGTCTTGATTCAATTTTAGTGAAAGCAATTTGATTATATTTAACTAAATCAGATATGTTCGCGTTTCAACGACACCAGTTTAGCTATAATACATCTAACAGAAAGAAAATCTTTAATTGGAGGCTTAATAAGGATTCAATGATTGAATTGTTCCTTTTTGTCTATTTTCTTTCGTTAGATGATTTCTGCCTTTTCGAAGTAACGAAAACACGAATGGTCGAAATAATACAACATATTGTTTATGAACGGGCGAACCTAGTTATTTGTATATTATAGTCATCTTACTCAGTGTTCAATGTTTCTTATTGATCAATCACCTGAATATAGAAATAAGAGTTTATGACCTCTTTAGGTCTTTGCTTTCGAATGAAATATTCGTGTATTAAACGAATGTTTTTTACAGTGTGTCGTTAATTAAATACAAAAAAGGATAGTGGGCGGTTGGGATTGATAGATTAATCAGCATTCGTTATACGAACTGTGAAATTCTACTGTTGCAAAGTGAAAGTAAGAAATACTGGTGATACGTAAACTAGAGAAATGTTTAATACAATTTTCTTCTTAACAATACAGACGCAAAATAAATCTATTTATTAATACATGATACTCTTTTATTACAAAACGTAAGAATCATTAAACCGTTTATCTAACCAAAAGATAAAACAATTAAGGAATGTGATAAAAACACATGTGTCACAAAACACAATTGTTAGGACCAAAACGGTATTAAATTTGGTTGGAAGCACTCAAAAAGGTGACAGTTTTACAGTTCTTCAAGCGTTCATATAATTTTATTAAGAAATGTCGAGCAAATATTCAAAAGTAGTAATAAAATAACCTATAATAGATAATGTTTCCGCATTCGTGATGAAATTTCAAGAAGGATTCGATTTCCTCTTCAGTCTGAATTGGAGCCGGAAGTTGACTATTTAGTTCCACGAGTTGACGTCTACTGAATACCTACAAATCATAATTATAAGTAAAATAAACACTAAAATGTAACTAGTCAGGGTCTTTAAATATTTTACAAAATTGACAGAAAGCGTTATGAGTAAAATGTACAATTTTTCTCAATAACAACATACTACTAAACAGAATAAAAAAATAACTTTATATTGTTAACAACAAACAAATTAAACTCCGTTACATAGTTTTATTCTTTTCGAAAACAACGCCGCGATGCATCGGTTATGCATGTATGTATGCATTATATTATGATCTCGTTTTATTGTGTTTTTCCATGGAGTTCCAATGTAAAATCTTGTTTGAGTAAATGTTTATTAGCAATCATAAATCATCAAATAAACTATATTTTGCAGCGTCGTGGTGATCATAGATTATTTTGACTCTTCTATATCAAAATCAAATATCTGCAAAGTTTAACGTGACTCGCGCAGTTGTAAACATAGTTCAAGTGAAAAAGTGACCAATTAAGCTTTACCTTCAAACCTTCTGATTTTAGGTTGATTATGACATTTTCAAGTGTAGTCCATCTGGCAGGAACGTGTTCTCCCCAGTATCTTTGTAGTTTTGCAGTCTCTAAAATCTCTTTCTTCAACGATTCTATGTTACTTGTTCCCGTTTCTAATGTGTTGTCAATGTCAAAGTCATTCTCTATTAAATGTGTTTCTGCTACAACAACATTCTTCTCTACTAACATTGCTCTCAGTCTAGAGAAGTAGGCATCCACTGCTTGTTTTCGGTTACTCTAAAATAAAAGTTGTTTCCATTGTTTTCGAAATAGATATTGATTTACAGTACTTACACAGCAAATAGATAGTTTATCGAAATATAAAACAAGACTAAGATAATATGTATGAAATTATGTATTTATGGTCTACGAACGCAAAATTTTAATGAGATTATGGCAGACGCTTAAAACAATGATTTAAGTCGATATAACATTTTTGTAATTAGTTATTACTTGGTTTAACTTGTCAGCAAATGTTCCAACCAATATCACAGGAGGTCCGGTTGTCCTGCCAGGTGTTTCTCGCCCCGAAAAGTGTGCCTGCTCCGAATCCGAATTGAGACCACCAGTACTGTTTGCACAAAATTCGTGAATAGATCTTAACCAAAACGTAGCGAAATCTGTAAATAGATTTCATCGTTTTTAAAAGGCAACACAATTATATTGTTGAAGTTTTTTTGCAAAATCTGGATAATGTGAAGAATACCTAACCAAAGGATTTACAAATAGAAGAAATAAATTAACGATTGTCAGAATACTAAGTACATGTACCTTTAACACAACGCAATAATTTTTCATTTCAATAATGGAAACTGTTCGAACAATTCTTTTATCCTGTGGCCATGAAATAGTATTTTTAAGGTTCCATGATAGCCGGTGTATGCCTGCAGCTGATAAAAATGTGTACTGGTAATTAACCTCCAATCGTCCATTGTCTTTTGCCATTGCTGTCTGGATAGCAAGCATCATCGAGAACAATATCTTCTAGGCTCTTGGAGACATCTGTCACCAGAAGGTAAATTGTCCGAGGAGAAAGAAACACCTGTAGTATATATAACTTGCAATAATTTTTATTATTCTGATAAGAAATATTTTAAAGAATTACAATGATAAACTTGAATATATTATTCAATACTGTTATAAAGGAAAAAAGCCACATTCAGTTTCTTCTACAACATATCACTCATGTGTATAAATGATCGACATTATGACCGACTTTATTTTATCAATGTTGGATTTCGTAACTGCAGAATTTAGGCTTTTCTTATAATACATGTAAGAGGCGTCTTGGAAAATTAAATTAGATTACAGGTTGTCAACCAGTTCCGGTTAATTCATATATTCTTTGTAAAAAATATACTAAAAGCAATAATCAGAACTTTGTTTGTTGTTTGATAATAAGCAAAATATTTCATCAAAAGGATGCTAAATTTATTTTAGTCTCCGCATTTATTTACTTTTACATATGAAACATTTACTTATAGTCTAATTAAGTCTAATTTAAACCAGTTCCGGTTAATTCAATCTAGTCCTGTTAAAACTTGGTAGACATATCTCAGAGTTAATTTTCACATTTGATAGCTGTATTCTGGCTTTGACAGACCTAATTCATTTTTACGTTTTCTGTCAAAGGGTGCAAGAGACTTCTGAAAGTAATGTGAAATAATTAAAATAACACACCAAGTCCAATGCTATAATGTATTTCTATTTATTTTAGTATTAACAAGAGCAATCAAGCACTTATGACATCACAACTTCTGGTATTGCACTAAGTGTATCTGATTGAACATAACAACCGTCATTTCATGGGACAGAAATGTTATAATCACGTGGTGGCACAACATCCAACCCTCCTCATGTGGAGTTAGTCATCGTGGATAGCTAGGTACTGGTGACCCATTAACTTCTGATAACACTTTACCGTCATTGTTTATGATATCTTTGATGAAGGGTGCAAAGCACCTTGAGATATGTAAACCAGCTGCATCATCTAGCTTCAAATGTCCCAATTTCCTCGGTAGACGTTAACAGTTTATCTTTTAGAATTGAATTCGAAAACTGGAATTCACACTAATAACTAATTCTGAATCACTGATCCGTAACTGGTTCAAACGCATGTTTCTCAAAAACCGTCACAAAACATGGTACGATCTTGCTTGTGATGATAACGCATTTATATATCAAAATATTGCAAATCAGGTTTTTTTCGTTGTCGGGCCAATAAAGTTGTTTTTTTTGTTTTTTTGCGATGGATGTCACGCTTAACATTTTCGGGTCTGCAATGTGTTAATGCGGCGAAAGTAACCAATTGATCAACGGTTTAAGTTCACAAAAGTTATGTTGAAATGCTATTTATTGCGACTAAACGAGTATTTTCACTCGTTGTACTGACATTTTTCTGACATGGGATAGGAAATATAAAAGTTAACCGGAACTGGGGTATAACCGGACTTGTTTGACAAACTGTATGTCATGGGGAAAACTTTGTGAAAGTTCGATCGCCAATACTCAGATTTAATTCCCAATACAGTGAAGTTTAAAATCACTACACTATTGCAAACAGGTACAGTACTACGCAGGCATATTTTATGGAAATTTTATCTATAAACTTAAGGATAAAAACAATTTGAACTTCTCCATTTTGTTGGCGAAAACAAACTTCGTAAATTCGAAAATGGTACCAACATTATATTTTAACATGGTCTGCATGCCTGGTCGAATCTACACTTGATCGTAGTTTTACCACTTTTGTACGACTGTGAATGTATGAAAGAGTTGATGACAATATTGCATGCAAAGGCACACAGGCATATAGAATATACGAAGCTTAATGCACTGTCTAGCAAAATGGCGGGTAGTCAAAGATCTTAACGTGACCAGAGTCCACAGAGTCAAATCAGCAAACCTAAAAGAAGCACATTGGGCTTCTAGGTTCTTCTTTCATGTAGGGTTATGGTTCACACACAGAGCCTCCGTCTCTTCAAAAGACGGATGAAATACAATGCTAAAATATCTTGAAGACTAATAAAAATACATATTATTTACTAGGCTCAGCTAGAATTCACCACAACGATAAGTAAATGAAGATAAATGCAGTAACGTCAAACCTGGTGAGTGTCGTAGAAAACATACTGTCCGGCAAAGTCCCATATTGAAACATCAGCATTATTAGTATTGTCTTCTAATGGCAACTCTCGTAACTCTTTAGCGAGGGACTGTAAAAGAATATTTTGAATAATGATAATGAAATAAACATTCTCCGTTTCATCACAACTGTATCCAGAGTTTTCCTTCTGATATCATTCGTGAATATTATGAAGCTTTGTGAACAAATAATTATTCTTTATTTTTTGTGGCGCAAATCTGCAATTTGCGATTCCATTTTCATTTCAACGTCACACTTATGTCGTCTGTAAAGAAGAAGGGTAACCCCAATTCAAAGCTGTTTGTTAAAAGATTCTTAATCTTTATGATGATACATGAATATGGAATACTTTAAATTACATACAATGCACTTTGTTTTTGAATTCAATTTACTTATATGCAATACCAATATACAGAATAAAATACATGTAATTTGTACAATGAATGTGTCTCGTTGGTTTTCGGTAATGTAGAGTAACATGCATTTACCTCAAAATACATTGTTTCCTCTTTAGTTTTTGCAGTAACTGCCTTGTCTGGCTGATTTAGTTGTTGGCGACCTGGCTTCGAGGACAACACTTTAGGCTTTGGTGGAACAGGATGGTTATCCCTTTTCTGACGACTTGTGTTGTCTTCCACTTAACAGAAAAAACGACACTTTGATTAAGACTTTAAATCAATTTTTCTTTAAACATGTTATGATCATAAAATGGGTTGTAAACAACCATTTCAAAACTACGATGATCACATACCTTGTTTTGTTACCTTTTGTGTAGTGCGATTTTGCTTTCTAATTCGATTTGCAGTTGTTAGGGTAGAACTTTGTTCCTCCTTAATTATCTTTTCAGGCAATTGGATTTCTTTATATTTGGTGATTGTAGAAGATCCCTTTTCGGCGTTGATCTGTTTTAATATAACTGCTAATCGCCGATAAATGCTTTTGTCTTCTTCACCTTAAATTGTTGAAACATGATTAAAATATTAAAGTAATCAAACGATAAGTTTTTACAATTAGCGTGTAAACTAACCGGACATAGCCCTTGAACATCAGTGTATATGAAGCAGGCTAAAACAGACACTAATATATTAACATAATAGACTCTGAAGCAAAGTCACAAACACTAGTGTTTTGATTATTGGTTAGTCTATCATATCATAGCAGTATCATTTCAGCTTTTCTGTTTTGTATTATATTTCGTTTTAAATTCATCTTTCAAATTGTTGAAACTTTTGCTCTCTTCATCTTTGAAAATATTAATGTTCGCTCTACCCGTGGCTAGTCAGCATGGATAGTGATACAAGTATGCATTTGCATATCTGTCTGTGAACAGGCAATATTTGGTTATTCGTCGTGATCGGTGGCTTTCTTAGTTACTTTTTCGTCTAGTATTTAAATATCACCGTAGCGTTGTTTGTGCCCGGTGGTGACTGTAAAAGGTCAACTAGTTTAGTTGAAACATGTTTTATGGCTCTTTTGTATATACTTATAAACAAACACATGGTAATATACATTCAAATGATTGTATCAATTTAAATAGCAAATGGTTGGACTACAAGGTATACCAATATATACCAGACTTAAAATTATAAGAATTTAAAATTTCGTGGAAAAAAATGTATACCTTTCGACCGAGCGGTCCAGTTTCCATTCTTAATATCTATCTTACACCTCTTTACATGCACTTCTATTCCGTCCGTACTTTCTCGAGCATCAATGTTAACATCTTCCCCTAACAAACGTTTGGTTAATGTTGTTTTTCCGACACCAAAATGACCAACAATCATCACACGGATGTTGTGTATTGCCTCTGTTCCTTCTAGCAGTGCTTGTTTATACATCTCAATAGATCTCATGTCCGTTCGAATAATTTCAATGGGAAGGTTTGTTTCTTTAAAAAATAAGGTATATAATGAGCGAAATATCTATTATTTGATCATTTTCAAACGAACACACATTTTGTTCTAATATTTCGGTTTTATAAACACTAATGATCAACTATTTGATTAAACGGTTATTCTCAATGCTTATTAAACTCAAAGCGTATCCACCAAATTGCCTAACATAAAAAAATGTAAAGCACAAATGAAATGATCATAGAAATTCACTTCTGAACCAGAATTATAAAAGCAAGAATCCGAGCTAGTCGTTGCTTGTACCGAGAAAACACGGAATTCAAATTGTACCTCGGGGGACGGACCAGGTCATTACCGTCATTTAATATGTTTAAATTCTTAAAATATAATGTTGAGACTATAAATCCTCCTTACTCCCCTGCTCTCCAGCTGTTTTATACTTTTCCAGACAATAATTAAATTTAATGCATGTATTTAAAAAACACCTTTATACGAATAATCGTTTTGTGTTTTCGTATTTAATTAATATTTGCATTAGTTAACAATTGGAATGTAACAGTCAACATTCAAATGTGATTCTCCTGCCTTACATCGTGACAACGTGTTATTGTCTTCTTTCTGACAGTGTGTTGTGTACTTTAGGAAGCAGTCAATAACTCTTAAAAAGGAAACATTTCATATCTGAAAAAACCAAACCCAGAAAAATTCCTTACCACGCAGCCAAAAGACCTACCCTACTCTACCTACCCTACCCTACCCTACCCTACCCTACCCTACCCTACCCTACCCTACCCTACCTTCCGTCCTACCTACCTACCTATCTACCTACTTAATCGTTTGCAGATTTTTCACTGAGCTCTTTTATTCTAAATTATATGGCAGTTTTGTTTTCTTGAAGGAAATGGTACATACATCATGAAATGAAGTTACATCACACCCGGACACACAAAATCAACAATTGTATGTGTCAGGAAGTAATGTCATTTACAAATGTCCCTATTATGTTCTGGAAAACCAAGTATTGGTCCCTTACAACATGCTTTTACGAAAACCACTTGCCTGTTCGCTCTACGTCTAGTGCTAAGGGATTATGCCCAAGAATGACGGCGCCTTTCAGAACAGCGAGCTCAGCTTCCTTTGGAATGATGACTTTCAATCCACTAAATATCTCCTGAATACTTTCTTGTAGCACAGCTGATTCAGAAAACCCTCCGACCATGAAAATGGCGGAACAATCAGACGCAATTGGATTCTTCATCAGAGATTCAAGATGACGGATGATGTTAGTTTCAGCATTTTTAAAGAAAGCTCTCATGTATTCAACATCTACCCTTAGTTTGTCTCCGTGAACTCTAATACTTTTGTATCTGCTTGTCTGAATACGATCCTCTAACGTGATGGTACTTGATTCGTGAAACAGCTCTAGCAGTATAACTGGAACTTTTACAGTGGTTTTACCTTTCTTCTCACCAATGAAGCCATGCTTAAGAACTTCAAAATGTCTGGATAGGTCTAAAAAATCTGTGAAAGGAAGACTTGACATGACAGGTTTTCCTGAAAATAAATAGTAAAAAAAGATTAATTTGTGAAACTCCGCGAAGAGTAAAAAGCTTTAAAATATTAATGCATTCGCTAAAATAAAATTAAGGAACACTAATCAGAGTTGATCTTCGATCAGTCTTAAATTTACTCAAGCAATACTCTAAACGAAAGAAAACTGTTTAAACGTATGAAATTATATTATGTCGGAGCACAGGTCTTAAATGTCTTAGTGATATACATGTATTTGAAATTTATAAATTTTGTATATGTCACAATTATTAAAGGACTTCGTTGTACACTTGCTTGTGTCTGTCAACTATCCCCCTTAAGGTAGTACAACTGTAATGCTTTCCCGCGCATAAATTTGCGACGTAATCAAACATCGGCTCGCTTTCGGTGACTTCCGACGCTACTCGTCAGAGCCGATAGTAACCGAAGCGACATCGATTATTGCCGACTGTTAGTGACAGTTAACCGAGTATTCCCGACATTCGAGAAAAAAAGCGCGGGAAATCATTTGTACAGTTGTACTACCTTAAACTGAAGATATACATGTACCATACTTTCGCAGCATTCAACTAGGAAATTATATTGTACGTGAGGCATAACAACGGCCAAACAAAAGTGTTCTCTTCTTGGCTTTGATAACTATCACGAATTTGTTAGAATAATATAAAAATGAATGAGTGTAGCACATACATTAAAATAAGAGAAAACTTCAAAATGTATTGATCAACGATTATTACATAATGCCCAACCATTATAACATAAGATTAAGTTAAAATGGCAATATGCGGATACCTTTCTAAATTTTGTTGCCAAAATGATAGATTAACGAAACTTTTATGATTCAAAACGAAGTTGAACCGTTGAAACTCCGTTTCACCTCAAAATTTATTCGTTCAACTTAATATATAACCAATGTATTTTCAACTTAATCGATAACAAATGTATTATTTAAAAGCAAGTTATGTTTGCGGATACTTTTGCAATTTTGCAATGTTCTCACAAGACAAGTAATTAACTTGTTCATATTCCGAAAGAATGTCATATTAAAGTTATTAAAGATATATAGGCTAGACAATTTAACATTTAATCATTAAACAATCATACCCTGATTAAGAGCTCCAAAATGCCCGATAATGTAAATTAAAAATAATTAAATTATTATTTGTCACAACATGAAAGTCTCGTCTTGGTGGAATTCAAGATAGCTTGACGGCCACCGGTCTCTCATAGCAAACTAAATACACATAACCCTCTGCAGGTCGAGGAAGAATTTTCAAATTATAGGGGGTGTATGTTACGGTACGAATTTACTCATTATTTTTTTTTTGGTATGTATGGGAAATTGTAAGCGAGGATTTTCTAGGCTCGAGGCCAGGTCTGGCTGCATAATGGCTTTTCTAACCTTATGACTTGTTCATTACTTTTCTTCTTACTTTTTATTGTGCGTGATGACCTAACCGAGACAAAAGCGCTTTGAGTCAAATCAGCAAAAAAAACGATGACAGGAATAAAAGAAACAGCTCGAGCTTTTAGGTTGGGTTACAAGATCTTCCTATAAACCGTTTAAAAACTCTTGAACCCCACCCACCGTCGTTGTGTCGGCGATAAAACTTGCAAAATGTTTTCTTTAATTTGTGTACTGAAAACCCTGTTTAAAAAGTAGTTTTCTGTTATGCAATAATTACGTTTTATGAAATCTTTAACACTGTTACGGGCTCTAGAAAATTGAAGAAGCCATGAAATTAAAATTTTACACGTGGGACCTTCTAAAAGTTAACATTTAAATTATTTAATAAATGAAAATCATCTCAATTTATCACACATAAAAGAAAGAAGTGACGAAACCTTTTTTTAGAAATAAATAGATCAAAAAAGGTCGTTGCTGTTTTGCTCAACCCGGGGCTAACCTGCACGGGAATTAATATGTATTTTAATAACTGCCTATGAACAGGCTTAATCCGACCGAGCCTGCACTATTTGTCCACATTTGTTTTGATGGCTTTCAAAAATCCATTTCATTTATTACAATAAGTTTGGTAAATTCAATAGTTCTGCAGTTTTATAATGATATTTTTGTATATAGGGTAAATATGTGGTTTATTCTTGAGAAAGGACATGCGGCGCAATCAAAAAAGTAAACTTTAAATATAGGTGTAATTAATCTGTATAGTTTACCTACGTACTGTTAACATTCCACGGGAAGAGAGATAATCGTTGAAATATAGTTTCCTCTTTGACAGCGGCAATCATGTCATATTCAAAACATGTTTCCATATTTTTGTTTATTAGCGCTGTGTTTGTCACCACAAAGTCGTCGCTGCTTTATGTTTGAATGCCTAGTTCAATATTTTATTCCAAAGTTCACTGTAATAAAAGCGCAAACCATTCTCCTATATGTAAAACTACAACCCATTTTGCAATTTTTGTAATTATTACCAAAATATAACCAACTTTCAATTGACAAATCTCATAATAATATGTAAAATACCATCTGTGGGGAATAAACTCGTTTTGGATATAAAACACAAAGCGGTCCGAGGTTCGACCTTTTAATGTTTGCAACGTTATGTGCTCTGCAGAAGTGACGTCCGACGCCACGGCGCCAGCGAACGTCACACGCAACGGCGCGTTTTCACATATAATATTCAACATTCTGGGTGCCTCGAAAAGTAAAAACATACAAACAATTAACACATATATAAGCATACACGCGCAAAATATCACTTGGAATTGTAAAATAAACGATAGATAATCATTTGAGAATCACTTTCTATAAACACTGAATTGAATCACCAAGCTACTAAATAAATCTCATAAAACTCCAGTATCTCGATGTTAACACTAAAAAGTTCGTCTTTATTCAATCTCTGCGAAAATAAAACACTTAATAATTTTTCCGTATTGACTTCTTGTGAAAAGTTTTGTTACATGTCCATTTGCAATTTGAATCATTGCGCAGCGGTTCTTTAACATAGGCCAGCTTCCGTAGTGCTCGAGTCTTTACATCATATTTGAATTTCCAGCTTCATGAATCTTAATTTCTTTGTTGATAACGCGCCTTAAGTCATCTAACTGCCAGTAACTACTTCCGTTTTCACGCGCAAGATTGTTGCGTATGTCTGTGGGTAATTTATCCAGAATAATTGGAACGGACAGGCTTCCGTATGAATCTTGACATTGCCCCATTGCCTCAAGTCCGCGAATATATGTTTCCATCCGGTCGGGAAATGGTCTAAGGCTTGTAATTGTTGATGTCGAAGATGGCAAGTTTAATAATGCATTGTTGCATGAATAATTCTGTATTGTTGTCCGTATCTATCTTTTAATAACTCTACGTCCCGATTGTAGTTAGCATTCGTAAGTGCAAATCCTGCAACTGTCATGGCGGCCTGGCCTTCTACAATGTAACTGCGACTTAAGATAGCTGAAGTTCTGAACATCGGTCACATTTTGATGGATATTAGATTTAAACGAATCCCAGAATGACTGCCACTTTAGCAAATCTCCATCAAATGAAGGCAGAGACAATTTTAGCAACCTGCTGAATAGGGTGGCGCTAGATGATATGCTAGCGGACGGATTGGATGATCACGGCTGGATATGAATACTGGGATTAGCGGTAGGCACTTCTGTGCCACTAGAATGTAACTCTGAAGGTGTAATTTGTATGCGGTTCGATCTCTGATCTCTGAACAAGCGGAAGTGGCGAAGTTTTAACTCAACATTCAGAGAATACTCGTCTGTTTGTAACATTTCTTCTTCCAAATAATCAATATCTTTCTGCGAAATTATTTTCTCGTTTATTGATTCTAGAGCGCTTACCTTTTTCTCAACTGAGTCTAAAATCCCATCCAAGTCGGTCAAACGCTCTTTTTCTCTCGCCATCTCTAATTTCTCGATGAAACGATCATGAAACGATTATTTGTCGGTTTGCTTCGCGCTGAATCTGTAGTTTTTGAAGATTCATGATTCTTTGGTCACGGCACCATAAGTGTGGGGAATAAACTCGTCGGATAGATACATGTAAAAAGCACAAAGCAGTCCTAGGTTCGACCTTTAATGTTTGCTACGTTAATACACTCTGGGCGGAATTGACGCCCGACGCAACGGCGCCAGCGAACGTCACACACAACTGCGCGTTATCACATATAATTTCCAACACGGTGACCATCTTTAATACCGCTCATATCATTTTAAGAGGCTTGAAGCTCGATTTTTTTCTTTTATTCCTATCATCGTGTTCTTGCTGATTTGACTCCAGGAGCTCTGGTCTCCGTAAGATAAGTGAGTACCCGCCTTGTTGTATTGAAATGCTATTAGCTTTTTATGTTTTATAAAATGTGCCCCGATGTCAACTTTCGTGTACTGGCGAATAGAACTTTAGCAAAGTTTGTTCCCATTCGTATATTGATGTGCTCTACATGGGCACTGTTTTGTTTGTAGAAGAATAACTAATTCTATTCCGAATTTCAAAAAAGGGTGAACTATGCATATCAGGAATCGCCACATACAAGCGTTTAATCAGTCTGGTACATGTAAGCAATGGTAAACAATTGCAACAAAAAATATCAATATTCACTTTTGGAAAATCCAAATACTTTATTTAAACATTTAACAACAAATGCGTTTCTTATTGAATACCATATATGTTACCACTTGGAAATCTCAACTTAATCTGTCTATGCAAATCAGTCCAAGATATTTGTCAAGATCACCATAGTTACATGTACCAAATATTTAGCGATTTGACAATTTTACAACCTCTTAATTGAGATGAAGACATCAGGGGCGGATCCAGGATTTTGGGTTACAACCTCTTAATTGAGATGAAGACATCAGGGGCGGATCCAGGATTTTGGGTTAGGGGGGGGCGTAACTTTTAAATTACTCTTCTGTTTCTTGGGGCGTTTGGGACTTGACGGCGCAGCCATATTTGTTGTCGTATAAATGTACCCAAAGGGAATTAATTGACTGAATGATGTGTTTGTTTGTATGGGTTTTACGGCGCATCAACATGATCATGTTATATAGTGCCGAATTATTACAGTAAGGGAAAGCGGGAACGTTTAAATTGCGTGCACTCTGTGTTGTGTACGAGTACATCTCAAAAGGCAATGTTGCATAAAGATACGCGAGCGAAGCGAGCGAAGAAAAAATAGGAAAATATAGTATATTTTATTGTTTCCATACCAAAGAACATGTAAGCTCCGGGAATTTTAGGGGGGGGGGGGCGTGCGCCGGGTGCCCCCCCCCCCTGGATCCGCTAGTGGACATTGTGTTTTTTGTTACTTTGTCTTGATGTGATATCTCTATACATGTATTAAATGATTATGACTGATAATTATTTCTAAATATTTAACAACATTAAGGAAAATTTGTTAAACTTTAGAAACGATTTTTTACTGCAAGCCAGAAACAAAATTGTGCCAAGAAAAGAACCAGTGTTTTAATTTATACTTTTTGATTTGCATAATACTTATGTATGTAACAGATTAATGAATTGTATCATTATGATTATTTATGTTTCGTCCGTCCGTCCATCCCATCCCATCCCATCCCATCCCTCCGCCCGCCCGCCCGCCCGCCCGCCCGCCCGTCCGTCCGTCCGTCCGTCCATACGAGCGCACCGCTAGGCATCTGTTGGGTACCAAGATACCCAACAAACACATAATCAACACACATTCCCATTCATTCCGTTGTGTCTTGTTGGGTACATTTTTTGCTTGTTGGGTAGTTTTAAACAAAAGAAATACCCAACAAATGCCCATCTGTGAGAACGTCCGTCCGTCCGTCCGTCCGTCCGTCCGCCATCCATCCATCCATCCATCCATCCATCCATCCATCCATCCATCCATCCATCCATCCATCCATCCATCCATCCATCCATCCATCCGTCCGTCCATCCATCCATCCATCCATCCATCCATCCATCCATCCATCCATCCATCCATCCACCCATCCACCCATCCATCCATCCATCCATCCATCCATCCATCCATCCATCCATCCATCCATCCATCCATCCATCCATCCATCCATCCATCCATCCATCCATCCATCCATCCATCCATCCATCCATCCATCCATCCATCCATCCATCCATCCATCCATCCATCCATCCATCCATCCATCCATCCATCCATCCATCCATCCATCCATCCATCCATCCATCCATCCATCCATCCATCCATCCATCCATCCATCCATCCATCCATCCATCCATCCATCCATCCATCCATCCATCCATCCATCCATCCATCCATCCATCCATCCATTCATCCATCCATCCATTCATCCATCCATCCATCCATCCATTTTAAGGTCTCAATCAGCTAAATTAATTTGTATATCAAGCGACCGACGGCGATTCGCTGCGACAGTTTGCGAATGATAGCTAATAATTACGTATTGCAGCTAACAGAATCCGATATTTCACCGCGAAAAAAAGGAATTTGTAACGATTGGTTGACGTTGTGAAAAGGAACGCATAGGCTTGCATTCGAATCATTCGCGCCGTTCTTGCGTTAGGTTATGTGACGTTTATGAAGTGTACATTTCTTGTAATTGAATTTTCTGAACACCCCTCGTATAAAAAAACATTAAACTGTTATTGATATATATCGTTCAAACGGCAAACAAAGAGATGAAAACATATATTTATAATTGGTATTAGCAGGAAAATGTTAAACATGATAACGTCGATACATAATAATGTACGAGGGCTGTCCGGAAAGTTCGTAGACAAGGCTACAGAATAATTATTAGCAGTTATATTAATAAGCTGTTTTGGTATTTTGCTTAAGTATGTATTGGCTACATATTTCTAAATTTATAAACATGATAACAATAATATTTGCAAAACGCCCATCGCCATGGTAACATGACCGACGGTTCACGGAGCACTTTGATTCCATGGCAGTAGCTACTCAAAAGAAAAGTTAATAAAAATAAAAGTATTGGCATTACAGGGTATCAACAACAATTTGTTTGCATATCATTTTCTTAAAACAAAATAATTTCTCCGTTTAGAATTTATACCACAAGATAGGTATTTAGGGGCGCTTTAACTGGATATAACATATTATTATAACAAGAACGTTGTCAGAGAATAAATTAAAAAAAAAAGTCGTTATCGCTTCAATTTTGAAAATGCCAATAAGGTCATTTATTTCTATCAATCACAGTGTCAAACTGGCTGGCCTTAACGGTTACAAATAATCGCTGAATCATAACCCTTTTCATCTTATGATCCTAGTTTCCCTTTCTATTGCGAACAATATGTGTACAAATTGGGAACAACAAACACATACATGTTTTCTTTTGTTTGGTCGCCATTTTGAGATCTGCTTCAGCGTACTTCACATTTGGTACAGGGCAGATGTTACATGACAGTGCGAACGCAAACATGCAAACCGAAGCACAGTCTTGCCTACGATGCCGTTAGTTGCTTTACGAAAGAATATTTCCGCGTCTGGCCGTTACATGACGCTAAACACGACTGAGAAACTCAAGTGGGTCAAATTTCAGATTGTTTTCTTTTAAATTAAAGAAATTATGTCAATATTATTTTTGTAGTATAATTACTTCTCTTGTATGCCAAATATTTTGAAATGATTATTTCTTATTATTATTTTATTAACTTTAAATTTATTCGCTTGTTTACATTTAAATTCAAATTTGACTTTGGCAAAATCCTGTTTTTCTATCAGGCCACATAATGAAGGTTGAGAGTTAGCCAAGTGCTTCAAAGTGTTTCTCCAAGCTTTCCATTCTTTCTTTGCTGAGCTGTAGCCCCTGATAATGACAGTCACTGTATCCTATAAGCTGCGATCTCTCCTCCACGCCCAGGTCGCCTCATCTGTCGTTATGGTCAACCAGTGCACTCTGCCTAATGAAGTACCTTATCCTTGATGTGCAGAAAACAGGATGTCTTGACAATCAGCTTCACTGTAAATGAACCGTGGGTCATCTTTGAAGTGAGTATCTTAAATGACCAAAACCTAATTTCACCATGCGTACAATTTTTACGTGAGAATGCTTCTTTTTTTTAAATTTAATTTTAGTTAGAATGTGCCAGGTTGTTCGAATCTGTGCCTATCGAACATTTTTTTTTGTGTACCGAAATATAAATATTTGTGCTCTGTAAATAAATATTCTCGTTGCAGGGACTATTTGATTGAAGTTTGTATTACAGAAAAAATAATTTGAACATCCGTTAATTTAAAAATATTACAGTCAATACAATATCGAGTCAGTGAAGTTTGAATGTTTTGCCAAATAATGATAATAGCCCGGGATCAGCTTGCCACCAAGATTTCATGACATTAACATGTAGTCTGAGACCATAAGGCAAGTAAGGTGATGCTTAAGAAACCGAACTACTACTACTACTACTACTACTACTACTACTACTACTACTACTACTACTACTACTACTACTACTACTACTACTTCTACTACTACTACTACTACTACTTCTACTACTACTACTACTACTACTACTACTACTACTACTACTTCTACTACTACTACTACTACTACTACTACTACTACTACTACTACTACTACTACTACTACTACTACTACTACTACTACTACTAAAACTACTACTACTACTACTAATAATAATAATATAAAATAGCAGAGCTGGCAGGCTTAATGGTGTTTATGTGTTTGCCATTTGTGGCAGCAACTCAACTCAGTAGAGACACTTCTTGTGGCAATCTTCAGGTGTAGAGGGAGCTGTCATAGTCTCGTCAACATGTTCCTGACTTATAACATAGCATGACAGAATTCCTCTGACTACATGTTCAACAGAGAGCGTATTCTTTCATGTAGCAACCCGCCTGTCTAAGAACTTTGCACCAGCTGGTTATATGCGGCAGCTACATGTATCTTGAAGCCTGAATGAAAGGGCTGCATGTACCAAGTGTGTTGTTTCTAACACCCTAACATATATCATCAAACATTTCAGTTGGTATGCAGAGGAATTTCTTTAAGGTTCTATTATCATCTCTTTTGAGTTCATATATGATATAATCACAGAATGCTGCAAATTTAATAAATGAAGTTAATAAACTACTTTTAACATTAGTTAACTAAACAAGTCTTATTCAAATAAAGGAATGTACCAAAATGTAAATTTTAAAATATAAATTAAAGTCAATTAATAATAAATTAATAATAAACAACGTATTTTAGCTTTGAAAGCCGATTGTTAATAAACATTAAAATTTGAAATAAAACATGAGCCATGCCGTGGTAAAACCGGGTCTTATGCTGCTGTAAAACGTGTAGATCCTAACAATAAGAATAGATGAAGCTACAATAGTTTAAATAATCTTTACATTTTTATATCCTTTAAAATTATAATTGTCCTACACAAGACGTAATTTAGCTAAATTAACTACGAGAAAATACAAGAAATAATATTTACAAAATTTCTTGAACGAGAAACTGAAATTTGACACACTTGGTTTTCTACAGTTTTATGTAATGGTCGGATGCGGAAATACGGAAAGAACACAGATTGTAAGCGCAACTTAACGCGTTTGGCAGAAAACAGCCACCGTTCGACATTCCTTGCAGATCATTAGCAACTAATAGTTCCAATTCGTTTGCCTTTTGTTATATTTCGAATTATGTAAGAAATTTTCAAACAGTTTCGTTCAATATTCGCAAGTATTGAAAAACTTACCCAATCCGCCGGGCTGCGTTAAATGGATTGGATTCGCCTATGTATGAGGAGGCCTTAAGTGGGGGTTTGTGTTATTTTACCAAGACAACTTGTGCTTGTTTGTTCATACGAGAATCTGCTGGGGCAAGTGTGAGGTTGGTGTACCTTAGAACGTGGTTTAAAGCCCTAGTGGCAAATCGTTTTGCCACTGAACGTTCCAATGAGGTAACCCCAAGGAATCTCTTTTTTTGAAAATTGTTTGTGATGTCTTATTTGAAATCGATATTCTTATAAACACATGCTTACTTTCCCTTTTCCTGTCTTCTTTCTCGCCGCGGCGAGGCTGTGATTCCTTAGTGTGGCGATTCCTGATTATGATGCATATTTCACTTTTTGGAAAGTAAAACATTCTTATTTTTTAGTTATTCAACAGAATGTTTCTCGATCACTCATTAAATAAAAAGAAAATGATTTCTGATTTTGTCTCTTGTAAAACGTGTAGATCCTAACAATAAGAATAGATGAAGCTACAATAGTTTAAATAATCTTTACATTTTTATATCCTTTAAAATTATAATTGTCCTACACAAGACGTAATTTAGCTAAATTAACTACGAGAAAATACAAGAAATAATATTTACAAAATTTCTTGAACGAGAAACTGAAATTTGACACACTTGGTTTTCTACAGTTTTGTGTAATGGTCGGATGCGGAAATACGGAAAGAACACAGATTGTAAGCGCAACTTAACGCGTTTGGCAGAAAACAGCCACCGTTCGACATTCCTTGCAGATCATTAGCAACTAATAGTTCCAATTCGTTTGCCTTTTGTTATATTTCGAATTATGTAAGAAATTTTCAAACAGTTTCGTTCAATATTCGCAAGTATTGAAAAACTTACCCAATCCGCCGGGCTGCGTTAAATGGATTGGATTCGCCTATATATGAGGAGGCCTTAAGTGGGGGTTTGTGTTATTTCACCAAGACAACTTGTGCTTGTTTGTTCATACGAGAATCTGCTGGGGCAAGTGTGAGGTTGGTGTACCTTAGAACGTGGTTTAAAGCCCTAGTGGCAAATCGTTTTGCCACTGAACGTTCCAATGAGGTAACCCCAAGGAATCTCTTTTTTTGAAAATTGTTTGTGATGTCTTATTTGAAATCGATATTCTTATAAACACATGCTTACTTTCCCTTTTCCTGTATTCTTTCTCGCCGCGGCGAGGCTGTGATTCCTTAGTGTGGCGATTCCTGATTATGATGCATATTTCACTTTTTGGAAAGTAAAACATTCTTATTTTTTAGTTATTCAACAGAATGTTTCTCGATCACTCATTAAATAAAAAGAAAATGATTTCTGATTTTGTCTCTTGGAACTTCGGAGCGGGTGTATAATAATAATCCGAGTTGAAACATCTGACTAAATACACAACTAGGCTTGGTGACAAACACTCCTGTGAAGTTGCAATGAATTTTCTCATTGCGTTTTTGGAGATGAAATGTGGAAAAAAGTTTTTATATAAAAGTGACAGTAAATAAAGATGCCGTTTGGTTTATGTAATGCACATATAGTTAAAACAATAAAAGTATTCGGTAACAAATTTCGAGTCCTGAAATTGAAAATGAACGCAGTTTTAAAAAGTGAAGTATGAATATGGAATTGCCACATTAAAAAAAACACAGCCTCCCCACACAGTCAAGAAGAAGAGAACGAGAGAGCATGGTTAATAAAATGATCAGATTCAAAATAGACAATACAAAATTTCACAAAAATGAGAAGGCTTACCGAATATTTCTCCCAGGAAGTCTTCAAAAGCGTCATCAACTGTGGTACCGCCATAGTCTATTCTGCTGCTGTGAAGCTCTCTTACTTTGTTTTTATTTAGTACTTCATACACTGCAAATTTCGTGCTCAGTCCTGCACAAATATAACACTTTATAATACTGCAATGAAATACGAATTTGATCTGATACTTTTCCCGTAATTGATGTTTGCATAAAGCCTTAAATATCTCCCATATTTTTCATCAGCCATTTTATTTCGAATTTCTTGATTTTTAATTTCTGAATTTTTATTAAAGTCAAGATGTTAAGTTTCAAAATTTTAAAGTTTAAATAAATATTATGAAAGTATCAGTGCTGTTATCCGCTACGTGTATGTCTTTTAAAGGTCGCTGATTAAAATGAGTACTTACTACTTTTAATAGAACTACTTAAATTACTTTTGTTTTAATATTTTGCCAGTTTAAAGATGGTGACTTCAATATCCCAGCTAATATAGATTTGAATATTGTTAAACCCCCTATATTTCTTGCTGTTTGTCTTTGACGTTGTCTGTTATATGCAGGATTTATATTATCAGATCCAATGTCAAAATTCTCTTCTGTTAAGTTCCACCAATTGTTTTCTCCTTTAGGGCAAACCCATTCTTTTATTTGGGGATCATAAGCCGATAAATATGGAATGGTTACCTTATTAATCTGAAAATACCGCACTAAAGGTTCCATGCTCATCGCAATATGCATACAAACGTTTAAGATGGATCAAGATTGTTCTGTTTAATGGTGTAAATATTTAGTTGCCCTCATTCCAGGATTAGGCGGCGTGGCAGTAATATGCATTTCCATTACTGCCCTTTAACAGGCCTAATCAAACCGAGCCTGCAATATTTTCATATTTATCGCGTTCGGTGGCTTTGGTAGTGAACCCGCGCCGTCACGGCGACAGCGCCTAGCCCTGATATTCTGACGATGCAAACAAATCAGCTAGCCGGGACAATCATGATATATGTAATCTTATCACATACCTTCCGGTGTGGGAGTGTAATAACACCCGTTATATATTTTCGATATATAACTAGTTATATATCGCAGCCGAATCACTATTCATCCGCGTTATCAGCGATCATAACAAATTTAAGAAAATAACTTACTTTTGAAATCTGACCACTTCAGGCAAGCAATCACTTTCTATAAGGAACTTAAGAATCCCTTATATTGATAATATCCACGGAAAATATAACTTTCTGACACTTGTTTACTCCGTAAGATAGAAATAGGAAAGTCCATGATGAAATTCAACAGCAGCAACCAAGCCATTTTTATTTCGTTTAAATCGAAAACAAAATGACCCAGACGCTGACATCGTTTTCTGAACATCGTCGGTGTGATCTTAAAACATCCCCGAACAAAATAAAAGCAACAGAACCACATGTGTTATCCAAAATATTAGTTTATATCCAGCATATGTCAATGTTGTCATATGCCGCTTTGAAAGTTTACACAAATGACGTCATACAGTAGATCGATTTATTTAATAAAACACAACTTCAGAAGTCTTGAATTGGTAGATCATTTTAATATCTAGACTTTAGCGCAGTTAATTATATATTTTTATATTTACTTATTTTGGCAAATGGATAAACGGTAGGATAAATTCTTTGGGGACTAGCTTATGTATCACCCGATACGACCGAATTACACACGTTTTGATTTCGCTACTAGGCGATAGAAAGGGACAATTCATGGATTTTGCTTGTTTTTTTCATGGTATGTGATGAATAGAATACATCATTCGTGTTCAATTTAAACTGAAATTATTAAACTCGTCATCTAAATCGATATAAAACACGGCAAAAGCCTCGTTTTATATCGATTTAGATGACTCGTTTAATAATTTCAATATAAAATGATCACTCATGTTGTATCCTCTATATCAACTAACGCCATCAATAACGGTTTTTTTTCTGATAACAGTATTGACTTTAATGCCGCCACACTACACAAATAGCGCTACTGTGAATTTCAAATCGTCTTTTTTTTCATCTATTATAAATCAGTTTTCATGAAAAAAAAATGTCCGATCGATAGGCCATTGAAGCTTTATAGTAGTGATGCTATTCAAGTAAATAATTGATTTCATACTGGTGATTTTGAGGTTCGTAATGCGGAAATGCACCGTTCGAAAAGAACATGACAGAAATAAATGAAACACCGATGTTTTCTAATTCTATTTTGTCCGAAAAAATTTTCGCTGTATAATTAAAAAGCATTTGTTTTCTTGATATATGGCAATGGTATGTTACTGATCTTGGTGACACATTATCCTACGCCGGCGGCTAGGGTAATATGACATCAAGATTGGCGATTCATCCTAACATACCTTGTCAACAAACTAACTAACTTTATAATACATTACATAAACGCTTTATTTCGCATAGTTTTAGTTTCAGGTAATTTCATTATAACTGATTAAAGGAGAATAAAGAATTTACTTTATAAGTGGTCTTTAAGTTATTCTATTATACACATTTTTATTGATGCTTTATTTCTTTTTCCTTAAAACACGTGATATGCAAAGATACGCAAAATAACATTAGGTTAGATGTCATGCTCACAGATAAAAGCCAACTTCAAGTTGATATTGGGAGTGTCAAATATTTCAGACGTTTCATCAACAATATTGTCACCAAATTGAAAAACAAAATGAATAGAGAATCCTGAAATCAAGCGTATATTCTAATTCCTTTAGACAGAAAACGTGCAAGTTGATAATATGGGACGTGGAATCAAAGTGAAGTTAATCTTGTTACATGTCGATTTCTTGAACTGACGCTGGTTATTCTGGTCTTTAGTTTTAAACTCGTTTTGCGTTTGCTTTTATTAATTTAAAATAAAAAATGGAGGAAAACAAATCTTCAAATGTTATTGTATTACTTTTATATGAAATGGAATTGTAAAATTAATATTTCATAATATGAATTAGGCTATGCCTAGTTGCGGCAAAAGCCTTAAAAGCCATTAAAAATTGCTTGTATATGTTTTGTAAACAAAGCCAGTTTTTAGATTCAGAGCTGCAGATTTTCAGATTTGGGGTCAATTTTGAGATTGATGTCCATAAATCCAAGAAAAAAATGGGGAGGGGTAGGGGGTAGAGAGAGAAACGGCTTGCAAAAAAATGGCGTACAGTTCTCTAAAATCGGGAGATTAGAAATTTATATAATAAAATGGAAATTGCTCTTTTAAAAGACGCAGAAAGGATTAAAGAAATAGACAGAGGTGTTGTCAATTAATTTAATTTTAAATGGTTAGAAGTCAAAGTGGACTAAGAAGTAAATAAGGCAGCGAAATCTATTCTTATCGATGATGATTACATTTCGCTTCTCTCGGTCTGGCGTTCTGCAAACTTTGCAAAAAAGAAATGTTGTTTTTAGACAAAAAGCTTTTTTTTAACAAGTTCACATACTTGTTATGCATACATATATCTTGTTTTCTAGACGGAGATTAAAAAGGAATAAATATTACTGTAAGAGAATTTTTCATTTGTATATCAATGATACTCTCGATGAGAAAAAAAACATTGCAGGAGATTGGGTTCTAAGCCCACCAAAACAGCTAGAAACCAGGAGCTTCCGGGGGCTAACGCAGCCCCCTTGATCCCCGGTGCATAGTCCTCTTTTTTCACAATTTGCTGTTGGCAGCTCTGTAGATTACTGATTCAACAGAAAATACTGGTAATTTCTGTGCGCAAAGTTTACCTTAATGAACAAGAGTTCTAACTACTTATTTATTATATAACAACATTTTAGTTACAAACATAATTTTACCAATTGGATTTTACATGGATTAATCACAATAATAAAAATAGTTCTTTTTCTTAAATCATATGTACATTATCTGGCATAAACATTTTTTCTTAACAAGCTAATGGAGAACTTTGCAAGCAAATGAACTAGTCTGGTACCCGTCGTACTATCAAACAGTACGGGTGATAACGTAGTGTTAGGGGCAGGTAATCCAGACTAGCAAATGAACAAGAAAAATATGAAAATATTGGAGGCTTGGTTTCATTGAGCCTGTTCATGTGCAGTGATGAAAGTTATACAGTGTGACTTTTAGTTATGTCAGCCTATTTACACACATCAGTTCAATTCAAACTTTATTTATTTTCAGAGCTAACAACACTGAACAGTAACCACCATGTTATTTTATAGTGCTTTACAAGTTTTGTGATCAGTTTGTCATACAGTTGTTTTCATTTCATACCAAGAGTGTTTGCATGATGGAGCCTCTACTAGAAATATGACAAGGAATTCTGATCTCTGCATTTAGGCATTAAAAATTTTATTTAAATTTGACTCTGAAATATGTTTAAGCTTTCCCCAAAATTAATTTGCTAAATGATGATGAAAGAAGCACAATCGAGATAGATGAGGTTTTTCAGATTTATTAACCTTTTTTCCAAACACCATTTTCCTACAGTCATTTTGCATTAACAGGCAGTTAGAGAATATTAACAAAGTCTCATGTTGTCAGTTTTCATGACAGCAATAAGCAAGATCATCTATAAATGATTTTGTAGAGGTGTGTTCTCAACACGACGTGTAACTGATTGATCACATGATATTGTGTTGATCTTATGGGACAAGTTTGCACTTCTCATTTTGAACATCTCAGTATGATTGCCTATCTTTTCTGTATATGTCTTTCTGCAACTACTTCTCTAGTGATCTTGCTGATTTATGATTGATGTAATGTTCAGAGAGACCTCTTCAAGAGAATTTTATCTTTGCAAAATAATGATTATCCTTTTTTTCAAGTTCCAAATGTTTATGCCCTTGCATGTCACACATGTGATCTGTGTGTTAAGGTTAGAATTACAAAACTATCCACTTGTATTTGTATTTTTATCGTTCTTTAATGAGAAAAGTTGC
Organism: Corbicula japonica; assembly: GCA_038501625.1. Classification (NCBI taxonomy): domain Eukaryota; kingdom Metazoa; phylum Mollusca; class Bivalvia; order Venerida; family Cyrenidae; genus Corbicula; species Corbicula japonica. The sequence continues at coordinate 107,570 of JAZAYU010000205.1, forward strand.
ATATTTCACTTTTTTGTGTGGGTTATGTCATCCTTTCATTATTTTGATCCTAGAGTGATTGAAATTAGAAAATTCTAATACGCAAAACAATGGCTGTACTGCATACTTTTTTATTGGCTATGCAGAGATTTTGATTTCTTATTGACTTTGTCTGACATGAATATTTTAATTTGTAATGCTGAAATGGCCAGATAATATCAATGATATGAAGGTCATACACTCCCCCCATGCAGATGGCAAGTAATTGAACAGAAAATCTTCCGAAAAATATATAATAGTCTCAAAGGTTGGGAAAATAAAGCCTGTCTTCTTTAACTTTGGTGAAGCTGCATAATTTGTATATTTGTGAATAATACACATAAATTTGAGTAATAACTGTGATACAGAGAGGAATTTTTGAAATCACAGGAAAAAAACACACATGAAAATAGACTATTTGATTTAGCCTATCTATGGACTGGAAATGCATTTAAATGTGTATGCCTTCAGGGACTGTAAATGTAAATTACTGTCTGTGCCATTAAGCCAGACACAAAAGTCAAAACAAATTTGTATACATCCCAAATGATAAGCAGTACAGATATATACTAAAAAGATTTCGATGTACAAAGCTGTCTAGGAGTCTATCCAATGATAAAGACTGTGTGATAGTCTTCCAGAATCTAGTTTTTAGCTGAAACCCAACTCTCCACAGTGGAGATTAGAAGCAGACGGTGTGAATGTTTGGGTGTGCGGGCATTCGTTTTGGAATTGAAAAACTGTGAACCAAGAAAACTACTTTTTTGTAAGACAATTTAATTGTATACACTTCAAGGTTTTTTGAGATGGGCATTGAAAATAATTATCTTCTAGATACATTTAAATTTTCGTTTAAATATTTTAAAAAAGAATTCAACTTCCGGGATAATGGCCGCCAAAAAAGGACACGGGTTTATACCCCTCTAAACAATAATTACATACGATTTTTGAATAAATTAGATTGTTTTTTTTTAAATACGTGTTACCTATAAGCGGCTTCGCGCCCGGGCTTTTTTTGCCGTATTATTTATAGTAGATCATTTTACCTCCTGCGTCTAGTACGATGTATTTCGTCCCGATCTTTAACTCTGCCAGTGATGTTATTTCTCTGCCTTTAAATTTATCCGGTGGGAAGTATCTCCAGAAGACTGAAGCTGCTTGAGGCTCTGACACTATGGACAAATTCTGTCCTGGAATTCCAGCCTATGAGGAAAATATAATATTTACAATGGGTGCTTCTGTTCAATTTACCACATCCGAACATAATAAGTGAAATAGATATTAGTCTAAATGGCTAGTCTTTTAAGTAAAATATGCATATAAGAAAAGCGAATTTAAGAAATCAAGACCTTCTCACACAGCAAATACAGTTTATAATATCATGATACTTTAATAGAAAACAACACCAACAAATCGGATATATTTAATTAAAGGAAGCAATAGAAATAGATAATATATGGAACTTTGAAAGCCATCAAACACGACATTATAAAATATCGCAGGCTCGGTTTGATTGAGCCTGTTCATGGATAGTAATGGAAATGCATATTACTGCCCACGCCGCATAGCCCCGGGTTGAGCGCAACTCAATATTTACAACAATAAACATTACAATGATATTTCGATCCATCCCAAATGATGGTGTGCATGTGATGGTGAACATAGAAAGTTCAATGCTGTAATTTGAGATTATTACCATTTCATTTCCAGCGGCTTATGGTCTCCAGAATAAAAATATGGGTACTCTCTAAACGAGAAAACAACGGGAGAAACTCAATAGAATAGACCTTTGGCAGGGGATTTGAGAATATAAATCCTGCATATCACAGACAACAGGCAAAATAAAAAAAAAACAGGAAGTATATACTTGGGGGCGATTGAACAATATTCAAATATATATTGTTTGGCCGAAATATTAAAACAAATGTAATTTTAGAAGTACATACTACATAAGTATCGTGCTCAGTGACCGTAAAAGGACGTTATTGATAAGAGCACTGATTGAATATACAGGGAAACCTTTTTACAGCCGCCACACAGTATAAACAACGCTTCTGTCATATTGAATAGATGAAAGCGAACTTTGAAAGCCACCGAACACGACGAATATCAAAATATAACAGGCTCGATTTGATTGAGCCTGTTAATGGAATGGACAGTAATGGAAATGTATATCACTGCCCGCCACGCCTAGCCCCGGGTTGAAGGCAAATCGATATGAACAACAATTAGCAGTACACATACGATGGTATGCATATGACGGTAAACATGGAATCTTTAATGCGGTAATTTCAAATTAATATCATTCCATGTTCAAAGACATATGGTCCCAAGATAAAACAATTGGTGTTTCATAAATGATAAAACAATAGAGAGAACTAAGCGAATTAGAATTTTGATTTTTAATTTCATCAAACACAACAAAATATTTTCACATCAACCTCGTCCCCTACGATGAAGTCTTATTAATCTAACAAATCATAATTTATGATGGTAAACAGTGTGACTTATTTCTTTTAAAAGCGTGGCTACAGTAGAACCATTCACAATTCACTGGACGCTGCACAATATTTTGACGTGTGACGTCGCCCAGCACGCACTTTTTGCCACGAGTTACTGCCAAAAAGCGTACCATCATTCACATTGTCGTCAAAGTGGCTGTTCCAACAGCCACTAGTAGAAAAGGCCGTAATATCACGAATTTTACTAATAATTTCGGTATTAATGAGCGTATTTTTGTGTGTAAATATGAGGATTGGACCGATATTTGATTGTTTTCATTTTGGTAGGAGAACAATTGGATTGTTTAAAGTACGCATGAAGCCCTTCGGGTTTCACACACTTTAAACAACCCAACTGCTTTCCATACCCAAATGAAAACAATCAAATATCGATTCAATCCTTAAGTGATACATATCAAATAAAACAGCATTTCATAGTAAACAATATAAATCAATCAGACATAAAATCCGATCATTACTTGTAGGCAATTATTTGTTAAAGTCACCGGGGGAGGACTAAAATCATTAAAAATCTAAAAGTGAATAAATCCACCACGATGAATCCTGCATTCTTCCAAGCGGCATCTCATGGAATTCGCCAGCCGACGAATTTTTAATTGTGGCTTTAGGTTCCATTGTCGAACAAGATTTCCAGGTAGATCAACTAACCGTGTGTGTCAAACTATTAATTTAATTACAGCACGTCCAAGAAATTCATACAAGTGCTCGATACATCAAGACCATGAGAGACAAAATAACAATGAAACATTCATTTTGACGGTAATATATAACTTAATTTGAATTAAAACAATGCATATGTTTTTTCTTTGCTCAAATAACATTAAGTGTTGATTGAATTGGTAGGTTGTTTTATATACACTTAATTAATAGGATACTATTACTCATTAATACAGAATGGAAACTGTTCAGATCATCACTAATTAAAACTGTGTTGACATACTTTTAAGTAAATAAGTGAGACAATGTGATACTTTGATTAATAAAAACTTACGTTTGTCTGAGTGTTATTCTGGAAATTGCTTCTATTGATAACTTTCTCTTACTTTCTTAATCGTGCATGCTTATAATTGTTATAAAACACTGATTGCACAGATTTCAACCATCTACCTTGATACAGCAGATTTTGCAACTTTTGATTGTTGACCTCTATCTAACTCAAACTGATATATCTTAGTTATTTATCAACCTTTTTATCATTCCGTTTGACCCTGTATAGTGATAAATCGGTATAAATGTACTAAGTGTTGAGCATAGTTACAACCAGTCAGAAAAAAATATGAACAACTATTATTTTTTCACTAGAAGAAACGAAAATCATGGTTTCCCTCATTCCATTGTATTTTGTGTTTTTGTAAAAGATTACCCTAGAATTTTCAGTGATTATGAATACAATCTTCACGCAGCGATTTAATAGGAACACGTGCTTCATAACATACTACCTGATGGAAACACGGTATATTTATTATTTTCTATTACATTTATCCGTTTCTCGTACACGTAATATTTTCTTGTTTTGGTGATAAATTTAGTCATACATTTTATGATTTAAGAATAATAAAAAATCTGTTGACAATGTCATACTGTTTCAATGAAAACTTTATAAGTTTGGATGGGTAAAAATAAAATTCTGTTTAAATTGTTTGTGGTAGTATTAGAGTTTGATTACAAGTGACAAGAAGTTGTCTCAAAACCAGGTTTTTATTTTCCAGACTAATGGCCGAGCGCAAATGTGTTTTTTTAAGTCAGTAGTTATGCATAACGTGAAAAGAAAGTTTAATAATAACAGAGTATTCCCTCTTTTGTATATACTTAAATATGGAGACACAAAATTGCTAACAAACGGATGGACGGACGACCAGTGGCATAACACTATACATTGACATGTGGGTTAATTGGCCCTAAATCGCTCACCTGATTCCCAGAGGCATAAAATGAAAGGTAGAACAAAACACATTGCACTACAGTACAGTACAGTACCAATATTCCATGTTTAGAGTTAATAAGCCAAAGCAAACCCCAAGCTGCCTCTCGATAAAAGATTCCCATACACCAATTATGGAGTAAAAAGACCAAAGCAAACTCGAGGAATTTAATGGAAACTGAATTTCTATTTTTAGCAACATTGACATTGACCTTGATCACAGACACCTGAGTAGCAATCCTAAGCTTCCTTTTGATATAAGCTACACATACACCAAGTTTGGAGTCATATGGCCAAACAAACTCAAGTTATCAAGCAGAAACTGTATTTCTATTTTAAGCAACAGTTAACTTGATCTTGATCTCAGACACGTGGGTAGCAAGACCTAGCTGTCTCGTAATATAAGCTACCCATACATCAAGTTTGGAGTCAATAGGCAAAAGCAAACTCAACGAAATTAAGTGGAAACTGAATTTCTATTTTTAGCAACAGTGACCTTGACCTTGAATACAGACGCCTGGAAAGCTTTCCCAAGCTGCCACTTGATAAAGGCTACCCACACACTAAGTTTGGAGTCAAAAGACCAAGGTAAACTCAAGTTATTAAGCATAAAGTGAATGTCTATTTTTAGCAACAGTGACATTGATTTACATTACAGACACCTGGGAAGAAATCCTAAGCTGCCTTTTGATATAAGCTTCACATACACCAAGTCTGGAGCAAAAGCAAACTCAAGTTATTAGGCAGAAACTGAATTTCTATTTTATTACAGTGACCTTATCAATCTAATAACCAGGATTTTTTCTTCGGAAAACCTGGTTAAAAAGGAAAGCAGAATTGTTTTATCATGTTCAAAACAGAGCGCAGGTAAACAATTGACAGTGTATACTGTTATTTGGTTTGCTCGATGCGTAAAATCATAAAAACTTACGGCCTCCGCTGCCTCTTGTATGAACGTTTTAGAGGCAATGTTCCAGATGTCAGGTACTGTCAGAACCCAGTAAACACCTTTCATAGCAATGCCTGGCGTTTTTTTGTTAATATAAACCATAAAGTCCTCTTTAAAATATTTGATTGTAAGGGCAAATACAATTTTTGCCGGTAGACGTTTTCCTGAGACTTCTTCCAGTAAACTGCTTTCGTATTCCTGTAAAACAAAAAAAAGAACATAAATTAAAATTTTATACTGTGCTTAGTATTGTATCGTAAAATGAAAATGGTGTGTTTAAAGGAAGTTGCCATCTTTGTTGAAAACAAATGATCTTATACTTATGAAATGTTTATGCTGGTGCACACAACGAAATTATTACGTTTACTGGAACGGAAAATTTTACACATACTGGAAAATGTCAATAAACCGAACTGCACAAATTCTTATGAATCTGGTTTCCTATAGAAAATATAATAATTAACATTTTGAATTGAAATAAAGTACTCATTTTAATTTGAATTGTAAATTTTATATAATAAAGTTGGCCATGGAAACTTTTTAATCTATTTTTAAACTATACAAGCATTAACAATCATACCGGCCTGTCAAAGAACTTCCGGGTAAAGCGTTTGAAGAAATACCATTTTGTGTGATCACCGTCTTCAACCAATTCACAATATCTATTTTCAGCTTCATATCCGAAAGCGTGAAATGTTTTTCCATCTGGTTCGATCAGCAGACACGTAGGTGCTACATGTAATATATATATGTATATATATATATATATATATATATATATATATATATATATATATATAATATATAAATTATATTAAATCATTTTCTAAATTAATATTTTTATTATGTTTTACAAATTATAATATTTATGACTTTATTATCTTTTGTTACTGTCATCGTGTTCTTGCTGTTTTGACTCCAGGTTCTCTGGTCTCGGGACCGAGACCAATGTCCCTGGAGTCAAATCAGCAATACAACGATGGCAATGAAAAAAACAACAGATCGAGCTTGTTATTTCTTTGACAGGATTTCCGAATACACCTTCATAAACTCGTTATACAGTATCACCGTTGTACAACGAGGTAAGCATAACTACCAAATGTAAATAGGAAAATCATCATGCATGCAGAGCACTGTAGAAAATGCTGTTGGTAACCTTTCTATTCGAATTTACAGAAAATCTGATGACTTTTACGAATAACGTGAATAAATTTATATTGCCATTTTTTCTTATGTGTAGGTCCCCATTAAAGAACTGGCTGTGAAATAGCTGATTGCAATTATAGTGATTTTAACTGCACCTGTATTTTGAATTAAATCTTGGTATCGGTGATAACAGGATTTTCTAAATGTTTGATATCGATAAACCTAAAAGTTGTTTTTTTTCTGTTATGCAATGATTACATTCATTGACATGAAAGAACTGTAGTTGGCAATGCATCGTGATTCATATGCAGTTTTTTGCGTTTTTTAAAACCAACACATTATAGGAATCTTGTTTTGGCTTAACACTGATTCTAACTTTTGCAATTATGTAGAGTGTGTGCAGAAACATTATCACTTTCTGACGAAGAAGTCAGTGTGTAAGCGTTAGTACTAGTAAGCTCTTCAGTTAAAACAGTAGTATAGTGCATACATCACACTATTAGTACATTATTTGAAACTTTATCAGCAGATGTTAAAACTTATCTGTTGGGGAAGTATTGGATTCGCTTTTCAAATGACGCAAGCTAAAACATAATTTTAAAACATTTTTCTAGTTATTCTGACTTGTTTGTCAAGTTTCGTTCATAGTAAACAATTGTCTTCTTTGTTAAGAAAATATTCATCCGCGTCACGACATGACCCAGATTAAATTATCGGCCCTATTACTAATTTTAGTCAGTGAAACGGTAGAAAAACGTAGAGGTTTACTACGCTCTAAAGAATAACACATGGGTAAGTTCTTTATATTTATCTAATGATTTAAGTGTACTATTCAATCGCTGTCATCTGATTTAATCAGGCAGATACGCTTGTATGAAAGCCGAACCAAAAGAGAAACAATGCCGGCGGGAGTCTATGAGCATTGACAGCTGTAATTAACAGCTGACATCAGATTCTGTGAAAGTGTCTGGTTTTCAGTGCCCGAAGTGTTACTTAAATGAAATGAGACGGGGCCATGAATGGGGGAATTTGCAAACATGCGAGAACATGTCCATTCTACTGAAACCTATGGCGATGAACATGGAACCTTCAATGCGGTATTTTCAGATTAATATCATTCCATGTTCAGCGGCGTATGGTCCCCAGATAAAAGAATGGGTTTGCCCTAAACGAGAAAACAATGGGCGGAACTAAACAGAATTGAATTTTGAGAGGGGATCTTAGAATATGAATCCTGCAAATCACAGAAAACGTCAAAGGCAAAATTTAAAAAAACCAGGAAGTTTATCATTGCAGAAACATGAAGACTGAAACTTCCAGACGCAAAATTGAACAATTTAGAATACAAGAAACAACAGGACTGTATACGCATTAATGGGCTGGACCACATAATAGAAATGAAACAGTTGAAGATATAAAATGACAAACCCAAGTTTGTTTTTAATCATCTGCCCACTAACTTGTTTCTTTACTTATATAAAACGCCTCACAAGACAAAATTATGCAGAATCATGTTTTGTATTTCGTAATTTAAAATATTTACATATTGTAAGACTTATGCCTGTGTCCCGAAACTTGGTGAAATGTCAGCGGCATGTTACGATAATGAAATGTGACTTGATTTTTAAGAACTTAATCAAAACTTAACTAGTTTTTCTTGTTTAAAGTGCATTAAATACAAATTATACAAAAGATTTTATATTTTAAATAATAACATTACCGTTTAACCATCAATGTTCGTGGGTACTATTTTTCATGGTTTGTCTAAACAGATAGATCTTTCGGAATTCAAACAACACTGAAATTTTAAATGACACAAAACTGTGTTATAGTTTTTAAAAGATTGAACAACCAACAATTTAAGATTCATTGAAAATGCACTTTGCCGAAAGCCACAGTGACTAAATTTGATGCCTACGAAAATAAATGCATTATATTATTTCACATGTCAGTAATTATCCATAATTATGGATTTTGATAAATTAAATGCTAGAAAGATTTCAGTTTATACCAAGCAAGGAAAATAATTAAAGTATAACAAATAGTTATATAATTTTAGTTTTAAAGAAATGGCAATCTGCTTAAGCCTTTTCTCCATAGAAAAAGTTTCTTGCGTGGGCAAATGTTGTAGATCCAGATCAGCCAGCACAGCTGTGGTGTCTAATCAGGATCTACACGTTTCGCTTTTAGAATCATTAGGTCGTTTATGACGAATTCGAAAACAGTGCAGATACTTATCAGAAAACAGGAATGTGCCGACAGATCTGGATAATGTAAAGACGGGAAGTAAAGATTTTAAGATGTTGGGGGAATGGATTCAGGTTTTTGACCTCATTCTAAAACATGAGAAATGAAAGAACAAACCTCATATCACTATTTATCTACCTTTTTGTTTTTTTAACTGAGGTTTTCTTTAAAAAAAATTCACGATCAACATACCTAGTTGAGATTTGCATGGTCATTACGGAAAGCAAATGTTATAGCATGGTCATTACGGAAAGTATTCATCAAAACATTTTAGAAGACCTATTGCCTTTTGTTCAAGCATACAATAAAAAAACACGTTTGTGCTAACTCCTCGTGAAATTACTATACGTCTCGAGAGGTATTGAACAGGGCTGTTCTGGTCTACGTAACACAGTCAAACACATTAAGAGCACAGTTTGGTCGTGAATTGAAGACTGTATAAAACCTTATCCGAAGTTTTAGGAAACAAATGTGGCCGTTTTTAAGTACACAGGGGGTGACAAAATCTTCAGAATTTGATATTACCATCAAATCGATTAAATATTGTTCTAATGAATGAAATACTGCCGTATTGCGATTCGTTACGGAAGAAAACCGTGTATTTTCTACACATATTTTTATTTTCTCATTTATTGTTATAACCACAAAAATATGATGCTTTAAAACCATGTAATTCGTGGGTCCTTTATCTGTAAATACAGGTGAATATCCAAGGGTCGTCACATCACATAGATGAAAAGGGAACTTTGAAAGCCACCGAACACGACAAATATGAAAATACTGCAGGCTCGGTTTGATTGAGCCTGTTCATGGGCAGTAATGGGAATGCTTATTACTGCCCACGCCGCCTAGCCCCGGGTTGAGCGCAACTCAGTAATTACACCATTAAATAGTACAATTTCGATCCATCCCAAACGATGGTATACATATGGCGGTGAACATGGAACCTTCAATGAGGTATTTTCAGATTAATACCATTCCATGTTCAGCGGCGTATGGTCCCCAGATAAAAGAATGGGTTTGCCCTAAACGAGAAAACAATGGGCGGAACTAAACAGAATAGAATTTTGACAGGGGATCTTAGAATATAAATCCTGCATATCAGAGATCACGCCAAAGGCAAAATTTAAAAACCAGGAAGTATATTCTTGGGGGTGATTGGACAATATCCAAATCTATATTTGCTGGGATATTGAAACCACCTATCTATAAACTGGCCGAAAATATTAAAACAAAAGTAATTTTAGAAGTACCATAAACATAGTACATAAGTATCGTGCTCAGCCGACCTTCAAAGGACGTAACTGATAACAGCACTGATTGAATGTACGGGGAGACTTTTTACAGCCGCCACACGCATGCTTTAAAATGATATTTTTATTACAAATTGTTGATATATTATTAATTTACGAAAATGACATAGAAATACATTTACTGAACCCACTTAAAACAAAAACGCACGAAATAGACTCTTAAATCATCATTGCTGTGAAGTCGACTCACTATCACAAAAATCTTCTCAGTAACACGATCAAGACAGTGGTCTTGCGGACACAAGAAATCTGCATTCACTATTTAACAATTATATTAAAACCTATTGTCAAAATGTGTCGTTTACTGCTCCTTGCCGTTTACTGAATGCAACTTAGTATAGGTTTTATACGTCAAGTTATTGAGTGAGTTCTAGATGAATACTATTGTCATTATAGTCGAAACAAACCTGTAACGTATAGCATTTTTGGTTATTGCATCGATAAAAAAGAAATGAAAATCTAACGAGAAAATGCAGTTCAATGAAACTGCATAGCATTACATAAATGTTATTATTGTGATTTTAATTGCGTTAAGAAAAGTAAGAACAGTAACACAACTAGATAGATATTGGAGAACCCTTTTTATAACAAATTTAAACACTATTAAATTTTTGTAAACGTGTGTTTGAGCTATTTCAATGTCACGTAAATAGAAGACAAAAACAAAAATAAAGATAATTTCTCTCTTCACGAGTGAGTTTTTCTTAAAGGACCGTTTTGTCGTGTTTGATATTTTTATCGGTGACAGTTTAATGATTGACACGACACCTTAACAATAGTCAGCGTATAAAGAACCAGTAACCAGAGGTTTATTAAACAATAATTATCAGGCACCAAGCATATTGTAACATTTACTAAGGTGGAACATGTAAGAGTCTTTGCGAAGAATTACAATGAAAAAAAAGATATATTATTATATGCATATCATTTAATTTTTATGCTGTTTGTATTTGGAAATATTTAAACAAATTAAAATCTCTCTTACATTTCAAAGTCATCAAAACTGAACTGCCAGCAACTCAAAACCTACGAAATACCCTGTCTCTGAACACATCGCTGAACAAAAACGCTACGTCAGTGTTATCACGAAAAACAAGTGTTAAAATTTGCCGTTCACTGGTCTATGGAAGCGTATATGGTACACCCTGATGATGTCGTTTCATGCGAAGATGTGTGCTTGTAGGACGACATGATCGCACCAATTTATCAAACAAATATAAAGAATGATATGATAATTGGATCATGACGTAATAACAGAACTCGATTTGTCGTCTTAATCTTGTCATTACTGAATAACATAAGCCGACTTGTCGTCTTAAAATAAATCGACATAACTACATAATAACGTACTTTGTAAATACTGCTTTGTTGACTATGCTCGTTGTTTACGGCTTTACGCTTTGCTATAGGCGACATATAAGCCCATAAATTCCAGAGTCATTGCCCCTGAATAACTCCAAAACTGACAATTGTTAGCTTTTGACCTGTCTAGCCAAATAATTATTACAGAAAGAATGAATAAACATTCACCAAATGTTAATAGGATGTAAACTTGTGCACCTCCTATTTTGCAAGGGCCATTACTCTTAATTACTCAGTTATTGACCCTGAAATAGCCTAAATGATGAAAACTTGCTTTTAAGTTGCATATCCAAAAACCTATTGTGAATAGAATCACGGAACCTTCATTAAATTATTTATCAGGATGTGATAGTGTGCATCTACTATTTTGAAAGGGCTATTTCGCAAATTACTCGTTTATCGCCCCTGATATAGCCAAACAATGATGAAAATTGGCTTGTGACCTGCTTTGCTATATAATTATTACAGATAGAATATTTGAACCTTCACCAAAATGTTTTCCAGGATGAGACGTGTGCATCACCTATTTTTAATGACCATAGCTCACAATTCAGCCATTATTATTTGTAGCACTGTCGTGTATACTTCATTAGATATTTATAATTATTGGTCTTCTAGTACACATTCATGATGTCTATGCAAAAGTTCATCATGTTTTTTAGACCACCTTCAGATGGTGGGCTTATCAACATTCGTCCGTGGTCTGTCCGCCCGTTAACAATATTTTTCCCCATCTATTAGTCAGAAACTACAGGTTGGGTTTTAACCAATTTTGCTCAAATTGTGCCCCTGGTGCCGTAGTTTGTCCTATCCAAAACTGGATCACATAGGGTCTAAAGGAAGGATTTTTGTTAACTATTTCCTGTATAGACACACCTTTATTGCTAGGGCGAACATTTTAAATCCAGAACAGCCGGCATATCCATGCCGTCTTATCAGGATCTAAACTGTTCGCTCTTTGATTCATTAGGTTATTTCTGAACAAAATGCGACTAGAGAAGATCCTGATCAGACGGCACGGATGTGCTGGCTGATCTGGATCTACACTGGTTGCACATGCGTAAAAATGCGTATATTTCAAGGAAATGGTTCAAATGCTTACTAGAACTATGTGGATAAGATGACATAGCAGACGTCGACATGACATATTTTAAAATATTGTTGCACTAACTAATGTCATAAAGATTAGTTTACGTAGACAACCGGTACAGTTTTTTTTTCTTTTATTATCATAACAAGTTGACTTACCTTAAGTCGATTTAATCAAAACAAACGCTTCCATACTGGTCACAACAGAGTATAGGTTTAATACATTTAATTTTATAGAGCGATTAAGAGATGAATACAATTGTAACTATAGTCGAAATCAATTGTTTAGGCAAGTCGGGTACACTACACAAAACTTATAGAGAACCGACAACCAGACGTTTATAAAATAATCATTACTTTTATACCAGGCACCACGCTCCTTTTTGCTGCAAGTTTAACGATGTCCGTTGATGTTATATAAAACAGCTGCTTTGTGTCAACAGCCTTGGCGATTAAGTGCATATTATACAGTTTACAATTGCCATGGTGGAAAAATTGGGGAATGATTAAATCTCACTTACCTTTTAAAGAAACCAAGGAGGCACTGCCAGCTACCCAATTCGGAGGACTATGTACCATGATAGGATCATTTTTCAACTCATGAACGAAGGAATGCGCATAACTAGAGTATGTTGTACCAATTTCAATGGCGGCAACAACAATGTGGCTCATATTTGGTTCAGATTTCTTTACGTTTAATATGTCTTAATGCTAGCTGGGGATTTTCTGCTGTTTCTCTCTGGAAATAAGTGGATTCACAATAATTTAAATTTAAAAAGTATACGGTTATGCAGTAAATTTAATAATCGTCAATGGAACTATTCTTTTAGTTACCTATTACATGTAGTTGAATTGCTAGGGGAAAAAAGTTAGGTAGGCGGAGGTTATAAAGTTCTTAAAATAAAGGGAATTGTTGGCGTTTTCTTAGTACTTAGAAATCAATAAATATTAAATGTTTAAACTCTAAAATCGACAAATAAAAACAGAAGTTTAGAAAAGCCGAATAATTACATGAATTTACCACAAAAACCATAAAATAGTCACAAAAACGTATTTTATCAAAACGTATAGCCAGGACAAGAATTCACATATGCATTTTCAGATGCGGACGAGGGATTAGAAAAAGAGGAAGAACTTGTGTTTTAAACAAAATTAAGAGTATGATAATTTAAAAGGTCATTTACTGATAAAAAAGACCACATCTACATGTAGCGATAAATTGTTTGAACAATTTATCGGCCAATAACGGAAAGGATTGCTTTTAATGAAGCAATAAACGTGTTATGATAAGATTAATACACAACATAAAAAAGTGATCAATAATAATAATACAATCATTTTTTTTTTATTTTTGAAGGAAGGATTCTGTACTGTAAACATGTCAAGTATAAACATAATCCAGCTATTTAACGACGTGTTATATGTTTTTCAAAAGCCTCGTATACATCTCACCATACAACTCGTACCATAAGATTTGTTTTATCATAAAACAGTTTAAAATGTTTATAGCGTAGAATACAACAATATACTATACAACAGTGATTAAGAAAACTTATAGAACATATGATTTATTATTGTTAAACAAATCAAAGTAACTTAAGTATATATGTAGCACTTCAAATTTCCAATTCAATGTACATGTATTTAATGTGTATACCTTCTCTAAAGCATGTTGTCATATGAACCACGAAAATAAACTGATAAACATTTGCCAAAAATTTGAAATGATTGTGATATAAATGACAATCGACAAATATTTACTTTTTTTTCTAAAAATTTAAAGATATAATCGGGCTCAAACAGGATCTAATTGAAAACGCAATGGAGCAAGCATTCGGATAAAGTAACCCGATTTCAGGTTAATACGTGTTCAATCATTTCGCACTTTGTTATTTATAAGAGTTTATTTTACGTAAAGTCAAATATTGTCATAGTTGTTTAACTTCATAAATCATTGATAGAAAAATGTGCATGAAAACTAAATTTTACTATAACCGATAACTCAAATGTCATGAGCGTTAGAAAGATTTCAAAATTTAATAAATGAGATGTAGTTTCCGATTTCAACAAGTTATGAACTTTACGCGCACACACCCGTCAACCGGCAGAGCCAGGAGCGGACGGCACATCCAGGCGCAGACACGGTAATTTTTTTCATACTTGACAGCGGTGTAAGTAATTATCATTTTCGCTAGTTTTGATTAACTCTTGGAAAGAAATATCTGTTGTTTTTTTTAAAGCCAAATAAATTCTGCACATATTCGTTAATTTCTACAGTGGTAGAAGGGATAATAAACATTTAATCGCGATTTAAATAGGGAAGTTTGTGATGAAATCTTGAAGTTCTGCGTTTTATATCAAAATGCTCCATAGATCTGAAAATCTGCATAAATCTGTAAGCACTATTTGAAAATTTAATCATTCCCCTGGCAATATGTTAAACATTAGCACAAAGAGACTTTTAACAAGTTCGCGAAGGTTTGTTGAATAGAGCTAAGGTATAGAAATGGGCGGGTCCATGGGACAGAAAGCCAATTTATTGGCGGAGACCAGGAGCAGATATAATCGAGTACGAAAAATCGTTTGATGTATTGTTTTGACACTATTCTACGTTCTCAATAATAAAAATTTGTTGACATACAGTGATAGTATTGTCCGTCCGTATGTCTGTTCATGTCGCAAAGTATACAGAAATCATTTCTAATTAAAGGGGTTTGGTAAGATTGTAATGCATAAACTCTCCTATGTTAACTGAATTATCGCTGGTTAAACATTTGTCACACTTTTCTTGATCGTTCACAGGAAAAAGCACATTAAAACACCGAAAACGAAAGTTAATGACTGACGTTCAGTTCACCCTAGATAATGTTTAAACTTATTTCACCGTCATTACTTCATCAATTTATCTAAACTTTACAAAATTATGAAGCTAACTTTACCTTGTATAAAGCAGTATTTGCTTCTTGCAGCACGTTGTGTTTTGGTTAAATGTGCGATAAGTGAAGTTCTTGAAATTTGCTTATTATGTTAATGTTTTCTTATAAAGCTAGAAAACGCATTTGTTGTCTAAAATCAATTGAGAATTATAAAATATAGAATTTTTTCCATGTCCACATCTTTTTATTGTTTGATATTTTATATTAGTTTATCATAAGTGCAAAAAAAAACATAAAAATCTCGTTAAAGATATGCGCAAGCTTTAAAAGCCATTAATATAGTCTTTTCCATAGAATGAAAACTTGTGCTTAACTGGTAAAGGCAAATATGTTACCAAAGATAATTTACATACGTTTGTTTTTAAATGGCCCTTAGGCCGGATAAAATGATAAACAAATTTTGGAATGAACTAAGGTTTTACATTGTTCTTTTAAGTTATGGTCACGTATCAAAAGTGGTAAAGACGGACGGAAACGGCGTTTTAACATTACTATTTACGTCACGTATAATGTGAATGGTCAAATTAAACACGTTTATTCTTTAAAATACTAAAAATGTTTTACTTTACACTTAAAAATACCAATAGTAATACACAGCTTCATGCTCACTGCTTCGACACTAAACGCAATTCCTTAATAAGTGTATGTGTATGCTCATGTACTGAAGTTTATTTTTGGCAGAAAATGGATTCGTTACCTTCTTTACAACGTACACTCACAAACAATTTTTCATTTACACACAGTACATGACTTAGCTAGACACTGTACACAAGGCATGGCCGTTTTTCGCAAATGTGTTATAGTTGCTCGAGTTGGTGAATGCCGGTTTTAATTCAAGTGGAAGAAAGTCTATATTTTATAAATCCAGATTTAGAGACAGAAACTGCGTTTTGGGCTTCACTATTTGAAATTATCAACATAGTTCGCAAATGTCAACAACTAGATTACACTTCATCGCAAATTTAACCAAAACTAAAAACTACCCAACATGCAGAAAAAAACAAATTCTTCTAAAAACATATTTAGCGTCAACAATTTAGTGTTGTTTACATAAATCGATAAAGAAATGATGGTGAAATAAGTTGAAACATTACCTGGGGTAATCTGGGCCCATGATCATAAAACTAAGTTTTGAGGTAGTCCAAATTCAGTCCAGAGCTTATTTTTATGTTTCGACTAAAGCTGATAATACCCCAGCGTGTTTTGATCTCATTCCCTTCAATGACGAAATGATGGCTAACCATGTTTTAAGGACACAGACGGTAAATAATTAAATGTTTAATGAAGTTCACAATTTCAAAATGCCGTCATAGTGTGAAGCCGTTAAAATGATCCAGATGCAAACATATACTAAGGCTTATACTGATCAAAAGCGATAATTTAGTTAACTAATAATTGTTCATGCATCACAAGCTTACACAACTCCTCTAGAAATGATTGCTGTATACTTTATGACATATACAGACATACGGACGGACAATACTATCATTGTATCTTAACGAAATTTTATTATTGAGGACGTAAAATAGTGTCAAAACAATATATCAAACGATTTTCCCTACTCGATTATATCAGATTCTACTCCTGGTCCCCGCCAATAAATTCGATTTCTGCTCCATGGACCGGCCCATTTCTATAACTCAGCTCTATTCACAAAGCCCTTGCGGATTTGTTAATGGCCAGGGGAAAGATTAAATTTTCCAAAAGTGCTTAGACTTATGCTGATTTTCAGATCTATGAAGCATTTTGCTATAAAACGCAAAACTTCAAGATTTCATCACAAACTGCCGTACTTAAATCGCGATAAAATGTCACTTATCCTTTCTACCACTGTAGAATTCAACGAATATGTGCAGAATTCATTTGGCTTTTAAAATCAGCCGATATTTCTTTCCAAGAGTTAATCAAAACTAGCTAAAATTATTTCTTACACCGCTGTCAAGTATGAAAAAACTTAGTACCGTGTCTGCGCCTGGATGTGCCGTCCGCTCCTGGCTCTGCCGGTTGACGGGTGTAGCGCACACAGTCTGCGAAGTTCTACCATCCCTTTAGGTTGTTTTTTTTTGTCTCAACGAATTCTGTTGACACCGGAGATCATTTCTTTGTTCAATAATAATTGTGAATTAACTTACAATGTATATCAGTCTAAAATCAACGTTCGAGTTTGACAAGTGCGAACATGTAACAAATGGCGCGCACTTGAAATTCATAATTCTGTTTAATCGGAAATTACCGCAATCGTGTTTAATGTAGATAAGATTTAAAACAATTTTATGATAAAAAATTTAATTTGTATGATTGCTAAGTAATGTTCGAAATTCGATTAGCATTCTGCCTAGACTCCTTTTCTTCCTATCACAGGTAGTTTCGGGCTTTCAATTTAATAGACTAATTATAATGACGATTTCGTAAGGTTAGATTAGATTTCACAACATTATGCATTTGACATGAGCACATAAAAATATATTATGTACATAAATGAATAGTCTGCGAAATGTTGCTTTATTTTTTACACATTGGTTTTACATTATCACAAATGTTGCGAAAAATATTAACTTAATTAAAAAGTCATTATTATATACTTACTGAAGAATACTGTTACAAAATAAATTTCATTTAAAAGAGAAAATGGAATTAACTTCCGTTTCCTTAAATTGATTTTGAAACTAAGATGGGGTTTTCAACAGGTAAATCGAACATTTTGCACATTCCAATAAGTTAAACTATAACGTAGGAAAACATATCAGTTACAATGTATTGGGGTGGAGAAGAGAAGGTAATATAGATAATGACACTTAGTAAATCTGGTACATGTACCATAGCTCTTTGCTTAATTAAACTGCTAAAATGACATGAATGACGGGCACCAGTAATATGTATAGACAGTAATGTTCATTAAGTGAAATGGTATGGAATAGAGCTTTCTCTAAACAGTTTCAACGAAAATACATTTTACACCAGATGAGGAAAATAGCAACAACAAAATGCGTCATTTCTCCAAAACAAAACCTGAGTATCCCAATTACTGAAGTAAATTGCATTATTACAAAAAGTAAAATATTCATATCATGAATGGCCACATCCAGCAGACACAGCGTCCCCACACAACCAAAAAGTAGAGAGGAAAAGAGTGCATGGTATTACAATAATCAGCTTCAAAATGGACGCCAGAAACAATTAACGAAAGTGAGAACCAGAGGGGTTACCGCCTTGGAACGGTCATTAGCAAAACAATTTGCCACTGGGAGTTTAAACCAGGTTCTATTGAGCACCAACCTCAAACGTGCCCCTACAGGTTCTCCTAACACAACACAATTACAAGTTGTCTTGGTGAAATAACTCCAACTCACCCAACAGCTTAACAATGTTGCTTGCAAAAGCACACACATATATAAAAGATAAGATGCTAATAGCATTGCAAAGCTAAAAGGGCAAGTACTCAATGATCTTACAGAGAACAGAGTATCTGGAGTCAAATTAGCGATGACAGGAATAATATACAGAAACAAATCGAGCTTCTAGGTTTTTTTAAAGAAAAGATTTCCCCATAAACCTTCACAAAGTCTTCGTCGTGCAACCAAAGAAATAAGCATAATGATGGGGTAATTACCAGGCCTGCAAAGCGCCGCAGAATATCATGTTGGTTACCTTTCTTTTTTGAGTTTACAGATGGTTTTTACGAATAACTGGGAGAAATTAAAATTGCCTTTACTTTTCTTAAGTTTATAAATTTAATCTCACTAAAAAACTGGCTGTGAATTACCTTGTTGCAAAAGTGATTTTTACCTGTTTCTGTATTTTTGAATTTAATCTGGGTATCGACCAACTTGCAAAAGGTTTTCCTGAATTAGTGAAACCGATAACCTTGTTTTAAAAGTTTTTCTGTTATGCAAAGATTACGTTCATTGAAGTCATAAACATCATTTCAAGCTCTAGATACCCAGATCTAATTCATAAATACAGGTGCAGTTTAAAATCATTATTGCATCAAGGTATTTCACAGCCAGTTTTTTATGGAGATTTAATTTATGAACTAAAGAAGATAAAGGGCAATGTTAATTTCTCGCGGTTATTCGTTAAAACCATCTGTAAATTTAAAAAGAAAGGTTACCAACATGATATTTTACAGCGCTCTGCATGCCTGGTGATTAACCCTTCTACAGTTGATCATTATGCTTGCCTCTTTGGTTGCACGACGGTGGCAGGTGTTTAAGAGTTTATGAAGGTTTATGGGGAAACTTTTCTTAAAAGGACCTAGAAGCTCGATTTGTTTCTTTTTTCCCTGTCATCGTGTTCTTGCTGATTTTACTCCAGGAGCTCTGGTCTCGGTAAGATCATTGAGTACCCGCCCTTTGGCTTGCAATACTATTAGATTCTTATGTTTTATATGTTTGTGTGCTTTTGCATGCAAAATTGTTGAGCCAATAAGTGGTTTGGAGTTGTTTCAACAAGACAACTTGAATTTGTTTTGTGATATGAGAACCTGCTGAGGCAAGTGTGAGGTTAGTGCACCCTAGAACCTGGTTTAAACCCCCAGTGGCAATTTGATTTGCCACTGACCGTTCCAAGGCGGTAACCCCCCGGGTTCTCATTTGTGTTAATTGATAGTGGTGTCTCTTTTGAAACTGATCATTTTATTAACCTTGCTCTCTCCCTTTCTTCTTCTTGACTGTGTGGGGAGGCTTTCTTCTGATTGTGGCGATTCCTGATATGCATATTTCATTTTTTTTGTATTAATAAATGTTCAATGAACTGTATTTTCACTAGTAGGATAAAAAAACTCTTGAATTACCAAATTCCTTAGTTTGTTGGCAGGTTGTTTACATTTTCACAATTTAAAATATCACATGGTAGTTATACTCTATAATTATCAAAATTCAGAAAATTGATAATAAGATCAGCTTTCAATTTAAATACCACATTACCCTGCAACTTTTTTAATGCTATGTTATCATAAGTATTAAAAATTCTACTTCGTTAATGTACCAGATAATAATATTGTACAAGAAAATACCATATATTAACATAATCACCTGCCTAGAAACAATGTTAGGTATGTAATTGACAGTTTTTTAGTGTTATCATGTGCAAAAAACAAAAAAAACCATCAGTGATCAGAATGATACTTATTATTTCACTATTTCTTTTCGTTCTGCAGCTTGCAAATGCAACATTTGCTTAAAACTTTTTATCGAAAAAGTACGTGTCCTATTCACTTAATATATCTGCCTAAACAAAGCCATCTGTGACAAAAGGAATGATTACTCCAGTTTAACTTTTTTTTAGATTTGCCGCGTCTATGTTTTCCCTGGAACACCATATTCTAGTTTAAGTTATTGTAAATATTACCACTATTGCTACTGCTGTTGTTTACTTATTATTATCATTTTATTATAACCAAATTTGTTGTTAGTATTGTCATTTTTATATGTTAAAAATGTGCATTCCCTTATGTATACGGCTTAAGATGTAAATAAATATTTATTCTGTTCAATTTTGTTTTTTACTTCCCTATATCAACCATGGGTAAACCAAACTGCAACTACATAACAACCATACTTCACCTAATATCATCGTTGTTTGCTGTTGATTTAACTGTCTGTTCAACGTTGTTGAAACGTTGAAAGCAACGTTGATACAACGTTGAAATTTCAACGTCATTTAAACTTTCAAAAACAAACGCTTTTCCACCACATTTCAACGTTGTATTGCCCACTGGTTTACTGTACGTTGTTACTTTGTGTATAAATCACTTTAATCATCATATGAAGATATATTGGAAATACACGCTGTTTATAATTTTATTCTATATCCATGTCAGTTGTAACTCGAAATCAGCACCAGAGCCATTGAAATTCTCCGTGACGGCGTCAGAACCAAATGGTCTAAGACGCTGACATAATTTATAATTTCATCCTTGCCGATAGCGATAGAGTATTATGCTGTAAATTGCAATATTCATTAATTTCAACTATACTGTATAATACCGCTTCATAACAATCATTATAATTGTTAAACACAACACTTAAGGACCTCGTATTTCGTCAAGTTTTTGCTAAAAACTTAAATTTCCTGTGGAATTTCATTGTTGCATCTGTATTACTTAGACGCTATATGGATTTGTTTGATTTAACTGATTAATCGAACAAAATAACAACGGGCCATTGTGTGGAAAAGGTAAGTATATTAAAACGTTTCCTTTACATATTTTATAGGAATTCAATTATGAATCATATTGTATTTATTTTGTCCTGACTTCAAAAGTACTTTAAAAACAGTAAAATATAGTTCTACAGGACAACTGTTTTCATGGAAAAGTAGACCATATGAGGTACCTTTTTCGACACTAATCCAACGGCTATAAAACGTACCCTCTTATAATGTGAGGGGCGGTACAGGCTACCAACAACAATTTGTTTGAATCGCATTTTCTTAAAAACAAAATAATTGTCCAGTTTAATAGTTATACCACAAAATATGCCATTAGAGGCGCTTCAATGTTGTCATAAAATAAAACGCCGAAATCAGTCGTCGCTCTCGCTTCAAATTTGAAACAGCCAATAATGTCATTTATTTTTATCAATTACAGGGTCAAACGGACACACCGGCAATAAACAAGCAATCATTTTATCAATCAACAATCCTTTTCATTATATACCAGTCTATACAATATGTATACCAATTGGAAAGAAAATTTTCGTTGCTTAACTGGTCGCCATCTTGCGGACTACCACAGGGTACCCACTATTTGGTACAGGGCAGCTGTTACACGATAGTGTTTATGTATAACCTGTTAATATTTATAGTGTTTTTTTGTTCTCATAAATTTGAAAATAAAATCACCTGGCCACAAATGCGGGCTTTAAAATGCAATAATTGTTTTATATTCAATTTCAGTATCGGCGATAGACTTACAAAAGTATTTCTTAATTTGTTGTACCGATGCCCTATGTCAAAGGTTTAAGATGTTATAAAATTATAACGTTAATTCAAATCTTAAAAAAGAGAAAACAAATCGCGGAATGTAGACCCATTAAGATGTTTCAAATGATATCTCCATTGAAAAATGAAAGATGATCAATATTTAAATAAAAGTCAAACAACTGAACAATGTGTCAGGAGTTAATAATCGATAAGTAATAGTCTGAATGATTTCACAAGACGTGCAACATTGTACGTACAAACTTTACTTCAGTTATAACTATCTTGAGATCGTCTGACACTGTCAATACAAAGCGCGACGAGACACATATCATGCAATTGGGTCCCCGTGCATATACATGTAGCGAAATGTCTAATCTTTTAATAAATGTGTAACAACTTCTCGATTAGCACTGTATAATGGTAAATATGTATACTGATCATTACTTGAAACAAGTGTCCCACGTAGCGTCATTTCGACAACTATAACGAAAAATTAATTTCGTAAAAAGATAAGGATATATTATACACTCGTCAAAATGTCTAAGTGCACACTTGATAAATGTTGATTGTTCCAACTATTTGATTTACTCTTTCAAAATATTGTAAATTGCAATGAAACAATATTTGAAACTGCTTAGCGAGATTAGAATAATAGCATTTTTAGCTTACTGGTATACAGAAAGCAATTCTTAAGTAGAAAAAATCAATGCATCCCCTATCAGTTGTGATACATGTATACTTTCCCGCTAAACAACCAGATTAAAAAATGACTCAATTTTGAGAAAAACCTGTCGCCATCGAAGTAACATGTTTTGAACGTGTATTTTGTAAATTTTTCGTTAATTGTTTGTGGCGTCTTAATATTTGAATTGACATAGACAACTTATAACAAACATGCTCTTTCTCTTCCTCTTTCTTTTTCGCTGCGTGGGAGGCTGTGTTTTGTGGGTTTGGTGATTCCTGATATGCATATTTCACATTTTTTGTAATAAGTACATTTTTTATTATACCATGTGTTTTGGTTTGCACTTGATTAAAATTTAGTCAATTATTATTTGAATCTGGCTGTAAAAACGAATATACATACACTAAACAATAAAATTTTAGCCAACAACGTGGTTAACATAATAGTAGAATTAAAATATAGTAATGCAATTATTATAGTAAATTTTTGAATGACGTTAAAATATGAATGAATATCGTAACAGTTTTAGAACAGCGACGGACATTTCCTATTTTGGAGCTTGTTATGTGTCGTAAAAATACGATCAGAATACATAACATATTGTGACGAAGTTATGGCGTCGCAAAGAACACGGGAAGCTTCGGTCGTTTCTATTGGCAATCCCTTGGCCTTCATCGTTCAGTTGCTCGGAAGCCCTATACGAATATCCTTGTGTAAAACCTGAATCGCATCCTTATTCATCTAAAGACTTTTTTTACAAAAATAGTGCATGCTTTAAATTCTAGTCATATTTAGATTGTTTTACTATCAACAACCTTTGTCACTCTCTTCGTAAGCTTAGAGTTTCATCACATAGACTGCATATTGAAGCAGGTCGTTTGACCAAATCAGACCACCAGTAAATAAAAGAACTGGTCAAATATACAATTTGTTAGATGACAAATTCCATTGTATTATAGAATGCCCTCTTTATAGTGAATTACGCAAAAAAATACATATCAGCTAGATACACTAACCTTACAAATATGTTTAGATTTCTGGAACTGATTTATTCCGAAAATAAAACAATTATTGCAAAATTAGATAAATTCGTGGAGAAAGTTTTTCGTGGAAGAAATAAGTTTATGAATAAAAATTAATTTTATATACATAATGGCCTAAATAGAAACGTACAAAATTGAGCTTAAAGATTTCTCGGTATACCCATGATTTCAATATAATATGTATATTTGAAATTAAATTAATAACATTCTTTTGTCGGCTAGCATACTAATAACTTACTTTGTGGCGTAATTTTTTTTTAATTTGCTTATTTGAAAACTTGAATTAATTGTATCCCTGTAAAATGTCCGTTATTGTAATTGTATTTTTAAAAGCCATTAACTATAATTGTGAGAGTAGCACAGTAGTGGCAATTCAGTACTAAGCTATGCCACAAACATACATGTTGTATATCCACCCGACAAAAAATGTTTTATATTACATATAATACATTGTAATAGTTTCTGTAAAGAAATATGTGTTGTTGTGTGAGATTCTACGACAGAGTGATAATAGAAAAACTAGAAAACTTACTTACCTCCTTTAAGCAAGTTATAAGTCAAACGAAGGAACCATTCCGCAACAATAATAATTAATATGGTTAATACTCATTCTAGCAATTTAAACTTTATGATTAGGTAAGTGTATGTTTGTAACCTTGCATATGCTGGTATTTTACTTTAAAATGCACATTTGCGTGAAATTTAGAACAGATCAATAGAGTCCGAAAACAGGTTAAACTTGTTCAATGACTGAACACCGATGAAACTTTTCGTTGGGTTATCGGAAATCTATAGGTTATTTAAGTAAAAAAGTTCGTTTGTGACAATGGGGAACTGTCGTTAATATAAAGTCTTTTGATAAAGATTGAAAATAGAGAATCGCCTTTTGAATAGATAATAAGTATAACAATCGATAGAAGGTTAAAAAATCCCTTTTATTATTAACAATTTATTTTTAATGACTGGTTATTTAATATCGTCAAAGCTATGAATACCAGTGATACAAAGATAGCTTTCAAATAAACCAACGCGAATACCAGTTTGAATATAAAAAAAAGAGTTCTCTTAAGTATATGCATGAACATGTTGAAGAAAGTCAATTGCCCAGTTCCGTTTAATTAATTCTCGTATTTCTTAATTTGATTAGCAAGATGTTGCGCTCGTTTGACTAAGCTTGTTTTAGCTTTAAAAAATGATGGTTTTCTGACATCACTGGGCATGGGTCTAGTTATTATACACTTTATTTTAATTTTTACGTTAAATTATTCAAGTAGTGATACATTGTAGCAGATGTGTAATTTGAATAAGTTTGACATAAATATTCGGAATCAGTCATCCCCAGTACTCGCCGAACGTCGCTCCTCTAGACGTTGTGAACTTTCGGGCTCATGGGCCGTAAATTTGAGAACTGAGGCGAGATCAGAAGGCTTGGCCTTCAACAAAAGGCTTCATATAGAGTCTTACATTATTATATTCAATAGTCGGGTGATCAGATACCGTGAGTGTATCGAACATGCTGAAGTGTACATCTGGAAAGAGTAACCGTATACTGTGTGAGCATTGTAATGACGTTGCGACGTGCGCCGCTGATCGATAGGTCGTCATGTTAAAATGTGTGCAATTTCTTTATGTTAATCTATTTTTCTTTGATATTTCGCATACAAATTACCAACTGATGTCTTAACTTACTGTGAAATTTTCATAAACATGGGTTCATTAGTTTTCTTTCAATTGAAATAGTCTACGATTTATTGGGACAACCCTCGTATATATTCCGAACGAGAACGTTTAAAGACAGAAATAAACAAGGGTGTTAAAAAACGTGTTTAATAAACACGGGTTCAGGTTTGTGTGTACATGTATGACGTCATTATGTTACGCCATCAACACATGATTTTGACGCCATTTCAGGCAGTTTTTCTAAAACAAAACAACACACAAACTGTACATTAAAAACATTAAATACAAAAAGAAAGTTTGCTTTTACCAGGGAAAGTTAGAAATTTTTTTATCATTGAACTCCAGAATTTTGTACTTTCAAGAGCGGATTAGCTACGCGTGAAAATACAAATTCCGGAGCTCACTCGGTGAAATGTATTTTTTATCTCACACTGATAAAACACATATTCTCTATAAATATTTTCCCTCTAAGAAAATGTTGATAAACGTTTTCTACAACATTTATATTCCAGTTCTGCTATTGCTTTGTCTGTCATCAAAGATACTGGCAAAAGTTTTCTTTCTCAAGCATTTAAATAATCTCTAATGACATAATATCCTAATAAAGATTAGTCTTCTTCTGGAAGGAGAAAAAAATTACTTTCATTTTTCGAAAACCGATGTTTTTCCCAATTAGTTTATAAACGTGCCACAATATCTTAAAGCGGGTATGCAAAGCGAATTCTGCTAACACATCTATCTACATCTACATCAATACGTTAAACTGTCACAACTCTGACATTTCTGTAACGGTGCGCAAGAGAAAAAGACAAAGAGAAATAAAAATAGAATAGTCAGAATAAAGACACGGACTATGGTAATGCAAATAGGTGACAAAGAAAGAAATAACAGATAGGTGTGCACACTTACTTTTCGGCCATCTAGGCAAGACCAATCCAGCTTCCGTGGCGGTGCCCGGGTTCGAGACCCTGCTGGCATAGCTCGAGCCCGTCATTTGGTGGTACTTCGTAACTGTGCATGAAAGTCCCCATTAGAAGGTCAGGGTTGACAGCCCATTCTTGAAGGATGCCAAAGAATGAGCCTCAGCAACGGATGCTGGCAGGTTGTTCCATATATCTTATGTATAGTGGGCGGGTTGTAAAAAACAACCGTTACGATGTATTTTCTCCTTGGTAAAATTATGCAGGCGCATAAACTTTTCGTGGCATATTGCATCATTTAACGACGTCTGTTTGGATTAAAACATAACATGTAAGCCTTATACGTCAAGTGTTCATATTGCTGTCTTCGTTCCTTCCTAATATTAATTGCAATATGAACCTAACTGAACAATATATTAAATACTCTATTGATAATCATTGCAAAAACATGGTGTCGGTGTATTCAGGATTAGCTATGAACCCTTTATCATTGTGAGTAGGACGATTTAATAACCATAAAGCATGGCTAACATTATTGCGAAGCTCATTTTAAAGAAATGTACTGTCGCATGTTTTCAGCCATGCATAAGAAAGCAAATACAAAAATCTGTCTCACTGGTACCCACTATGAAATTATTTTTAGCGTTTATGAAGGTTGCTAGAGTTACCATAAAACAGAGCATAGAAGCTCCATCAGTTCATGATATTCTACGTAACAGATTTATCTCCAGATGTCTTGTTCTCCGTACTGTCATGGCTGCAAAGGGCGTGCGTAAAAGTTGGCTTTTAGTACGGTCGATTAGGCGGTGTCTAAAATAGTCGTTCACTTAGCTGTAATTCTATACTATGCTCATGCACTCGCATGCAAACAGAGCTGAACTTAACGCTTAATAAGCGGTTAATCATTGTCACAACACTGTGGCGATTACTTTAAATTTATTCCTATTAAAAATCTGGTTTACAAACTTATTGATTAGATAGACATTTGATACGTCCTGAAACAAGTTAAAACTCCCCTGCGTTTTCGTAGAACGGAAGTAAAATCATTTTCTTTTGTTTGAAGACAAGCAAACTTATTAAACTTAGACTCGGCATTTGAAAAAACAAGTGAAATAAGCATATCAGAAACGACGTTCTGAGGTAAGTACAGTTACTGTATGGTTTTATTTAATTTATTTATATAAAAAAAGGTTGAGAGAAAACTGTCGTCTACCTATTGCATGCTTGTGTTTTTATTGTAGTAGATTTCGTCCAAGCGGCCTCGGTAGCTCAGTAAGTAGAGCGTCTGCAAGGAAAGCCGGAGGTCCGTGTCCTAACCGAGGCTACTCTTTCCTATCCAAATCTGCCACATTGGCAATGTCGGCAGGACGATTACCATTGGAGCTCCTTTGGGCGAAGTATGTGACAGGGGCATTTGACCCTCACCTAGGAATACCCTTGGGGCATTTGTCTCGTATAAGTCAAGTGAAATGTTTGAGATAACGTACCAGCGGCCTCGGTAGCTTTAGTGGTAGATCATCGGCACGGTTATCCGGAGATTTGAGTTCGAATCCTGGTCAAGTGTCACTTTTCAACCTAATTCTGTCACATAATAAAGTCTGCTTATGTAAGTTCTCGTTTTAGGTTTTATATTTTTTTAAAGTTTTGATAGATTGTCAAGAAAACGTGTAAACATGTTCAGTCGGAAGCATGCTCGGAGTTGTGTGGCTGGGTGATGTCGACGTTAATGTTTGATTTCTGGTCTGTGCTTTAATTATTTATCGGTTTAAACAAGATATTAAAATAAATGACATCAACTTGAAGCCAATTTGTATCTATTTGTTAGAAAGTACTAGTAATATGTGACATTTCAGTTATAACTATATTCAGAAATAACTTACATCAATCTATTAACTAAAAGATGGTTTATTTAAAATATCGCTAATAAAATGGTATTTTACCGCGAAATACATAATGATTGTCGTCTGCTCAAATTTACGGCGTCTTTTCAATAATTGACGTCAACTGTCTGAAGGTACCTTTTCCGCGACACGCCCCAAATGGTTTTATTTTCGCCTCAGATCTTTCCGCTTACATGTTTAGCTGACAGCTATTTTAAGGTATTTAATTCCTTTGCCGTTTTTTATAAACCTCTTTCCTTTCCCAAGCCACTACAAAACATTTTAAGTATTTAATAGGTGTTAAATGATGCAGTCAGCAAATAAATGTCAATTCCTTAAAGCAGCAATTTACTCTTTTTATCTACTAATTGGGATACACATGTTTTATTTTGGAAATTACGCATTTTGTTGTTGCTATTATTTTCCTTATCTTGTGAATAACATGTATTTTCGTTAAAACTGATTAGAGAAAGCTCTATTCCATACCATTTCAGTTACTGAACATTTCTGTCTACACATTCTATTGGTGTGCGTCACTCATTTCACTTTTAGCAATTCATTTAAGCAGAGAGCTATAGTACATGCAAAAGATTTACAAAAATAAGTGTCTTAAGGAACGTGATGATATTTCATTAATAAACAAATATTTATAGTAAACAAAGATGCATGGATTCAGCTATAATGTTACCTCCTCTTCTATATCCTAATAACTGATATGTTTCCTACGTTCTGTTTAAGCTTGTCGGAATTAACAAAAGTATTTGTTCATTTTACCTGTTTAACATTTGTGAACCCCAGCTTAAAAATTAATTATGTATAAATTATGACTTTTTTATTTATCCTAAAGAACTACAACTTAATAAAGCGAACACTTCAGAAAAGCAAGCAAACTTCCTTGATTTAAATCTATCCATCGAAAATGGTTACGTCACTACTAAAATTTATTATAAAAGAGATGATTTTAATTTTAATATAGTAAATTTTCCGTTTCTAGACGGCGATGTTCCTCGTGCAACTTCTTACGGGTTTATATCTTACAGCTTGTTCGCTTTTCAAGAGCTTGCACCGATGTGAATGATTTCAATGAACGTAATCTTTGCATTACAGAAAAACTTTTAAAACAAGGTTATCGGCAAATTAAGGAAAACCTTTTGCAAGTTTTATCGCCGATATCCAAATCTAATTCATAAATACAGCTGCAGTTTAAAATCACTATTGCAACAAGGAATTTCACAGCCAATTTTTTTATAGAGATTTAATTTATAAACTTAAGAAGATAAAAGGCGATGTTAATTTCTCCCGTTTATTCGTAAAAACCATCTGTAAATTTAAAAAGAAAGGTTACCAACAAGATATTTTACAGCGCTCTGCAGGCCTGGTGATTAACCCATCTACAGTTGATCATTATGCTTACCTCTTTGGTTGCATGACGGTGGCAGGGGTGTAAGAGTTTATGAAGGTTTATGGGGAAATCTTTTCTTTAAAGAACCTAGAAGCTCGATTTGTTTCTTTTATCCCTGTCATCGTGTTCTTGCTGATTTTACTCCAGGTGCTCTGGTCTCGGAACGATCATTGAGTACCCGCCCTTTGGCTTTGCAATGCTATTAAATTCTTATGTTTATATGTTTGTATGCTTTTGCATGCAACATTGGTGAGGTGATGGCTGGGTTGGAGTTATTTCACCAAGACAATTTGTACTTGTTTTGTGATACGAGAACCTGTTGGGGCAAGTGTGAGGTTGGTGCACCCTAGAACCTGGTTTAAACCCCCAGTGGCAATTTGTTTTGCCACTGACCGTTCCAAGGCGGTATCCCCAAAGGTTCTCTTCTTTGTTAATTGTTTTTGGCGTCCTATTTGAATTGACTTACATAATGTAAATCATGGGCTCTCTCTCTTCCTCTCTTCTTTTTCGCTGCGTGGGGAGGCTGTGTTTTTTGAGTGTGGCGATTCCTGATATGCATATATTGCTTTTTTTTAATTAAGTTACAATTTTTTTTGCAACTTTTGTAATAATGTAAACAAATGTATAAAAGAAAGCAATATTTCGCAGACTATTCATTTATGTACATAATATTTTTGTATGGACTCATGTTAAATGCATAATGTTGTGAAATCTTATCTAAACTATCGAGCTCGTCTGTATAATTTAGTCTATTGAATTGAAAACCTGAAACTATCTGTTATTTGGAGAAAAGGGATCTAGTCGGGATGTCAATTGAACTTTGAACATTATTTAAAATTAAAACAACAACATTTTTATCATAAAAATTGTTTTATATCCAATTAAAGAATATTGCGGTATATATTCAGATTTTTCAGCGTTATGAATTTTACGTGCGCGCCATTTGTAACCTAGACGCATTTGTCATAGTATACTCGAATGTTGACTTCTGACTTATATAAGTTTATTCATAATTAATATGAACTAGGGCACTGCCTGTTATCGAGCTCTAGCTTTAATAATCTCGGATAATGATTTATAATGTCATTTTTGGCCTAATTATTAAAAACTGTAATTGTGTCTAACATTTGTTAGCATACTCATGCATGATATAATTTTGTGATTTTTTTGGAAATAATTTAAGTCTGCTTCAACTTTCTCTGAATTCAGCTGAACAACTGGCAGTTTGAATTTTACTAAATATTTGGGTTTCTTATTGTGTAAAAAACAAAGACTTCTTGCTTAAATTTTACAAACCAAATGTTTTTCATTACTTCAATTAACGAAATATTGAATATTAAAAACTCTTTTAAATTAATTGAACTCATTTTGCTTATGACGTATGAATTAAAGCACCTTTTCTTAAGAAATGGAATGCTAATAAAATATACGGACAGAATCTTTCTGTCTCAAGCATTAAAGTACTAAAATATATACACAACAAAGAAATTACATTTAGTGAAAAGCTAAAAGTAAGTATGTCGTCTTAAATGATGTATCTTAACATCTTCATTATTCTTATGAAGATTTGTCTTCTTCTTCTAGGAAGAGAAAAAAATGAAATTTACTTCCGTTTTTTCGAAAACCGATGTGATCCAAACTAAAAAATATATTTAACACTCTATTGATAATCCTTGCAAGTTCATATAGTCGTTGTTTACAGCGTTTGCCTATAAACCCTTTAAATGTTGTGAGATGGAGATTTAATAACCATAAATAATGGGATTTATGATATTATGACGAAGCTCATTCTAAACAAATGTACTGTCTCATGGTTTCAGCCCAGCATATGTAAATGAATATTTTAAACGTAGAAGCTCCGTCAGTTCATGATGTTCTAGATAAATGATTTACATGTCCGGATGTTTTGTTCTCCGGAGCGCCATAGTTCTATGCAAAATTGGACGGGAAAAGTTGACGTTTTGGTACGGCTGGTTTGGCGGCGTCTAAAATAGGCGCTCAGACACTTAGCTGTCAATCATTTGCAGCTCTGCTCGCGCACTCGCATTCTAATAGAGCTTTACTTATCGCTTGATACGCGATCAATCATTGTCTCAATAGTGTCGTTTACCTATACTCCTTAATCTGGTTTACAAATTTATTGATTAGGTAGGCATTTGATACGTCCTGAAACAAGTTAAAACTCCCCTGCATTTTCGTAGAACGGAAGTAAAATCAGTTTCCGTTCTTTGAAGACACGCAAACTTCGTTAAACTCAGATTCGGCTAGATATTTTAATAAGCAGGTATTGAAACGAGGTTCTTAAGTAAGTACAGTTTTTTTTATATTAACAAGTTGTTATGTAGTCTATTATTATGACAAAGGTTGAAAAAAAAAGTTGTCGTCTATACCTTTTGCAATTGTACAAGTAGTATTTTTTGTACCAGCGGCCTCGGTAGCTCAATTGGTATAGCGTCGACACAGTAAGACGGAGGTCCGAGTCCTGGTCGATGCTTGTCTTTCCAACTCAAATCTGCCACATTAGCATTGTCGGCATGGCAATTATCATTGGAGCTCCTTCGGGCGAAGCATGTGACTGGGGTATTCCACCCGAACATTATAACATTTTGTATCTGTTTGTTCTTAATTACTGGACTTATGTTCTCAAAATCATTTGACATTATCCTTGCATCAAGGGCTTTCTACTTACAAGTTTTGCTGACAGCTATTGCAAGTTTTTTTTATACCTTTTTGCCGTTTTGTTTAGTAAACATCTTTCATTTTCCAATCATTTAACCCCATCTTAGTTTCAAAATTGATTTTAGGAAACGGAAGTAAATTCCATTTTTTAAGAGGACTTCCTTTTGTGACAATGTTCTCATATATAAATTTTATTATGACTTTTTGTTTAAAATTAAGTTATAATTTTGGCACTTTTTTGCAACTTTTGTAATTAATAAATGTAAAAAAATGAGTAAAAGAAAGCAATATTTCGCAGACGTTTCATTTATGTACATAATAGTTTTACAGGTGCCCATGTTAAATGCATAATGGTGTGAAATCTTCGACTATCGAGCTCGTCTTTATATTAAATTATTCCATTGAACTGAAAACCAGAAACTATCTGTGGGGAGAAAAGGGGATCTAGGAAGTAGAATTTCGAACATAACTTAGAAATCATACAAATTCATTTTTATCATAAACTTGTTTTATATGATTGTTCGATTTCCATTAAAGACGATAGCGTTGGAGTTTCCGATTTAATAGCGTTATTAATTTCACGTGCGCGCCATTTGTAACATAGTCGCATTTGTCGAACTCGAACGTTGACTTCAGACTGATATAAGTTGACTTACAATTATTATTTAACAAAAAAGTGAAATATGCATATCAGGAATCGCCACACTCACAAAACACAGAAATTATCTCCGGTGTCAACAGATTTCTTTGAGAAAAGAAAACAACCTAAAAGGATGAAAGAACGTCGCAGACTGTGCGCACGTTCAACAACAATGACAATATTCGACTTCACGTAAAATAAACTCTCTTATGAATAACAAAGTGAAATAATGATTGAACGCGTATTAACCTGAAATCAGGTTACTTTACCTGAATGCTCCAGTGCGTTTGCAATCGTATGTAAACCGGAGATCTTGTCTGTGCCCGATTATATCTTTAAATTTTTAGAAAAGGAAGTAAATAATTGTCCGTTGTCATTAATATCAAAATCATTTAAAATTTTGGCAAACGTTTATCAGTTTATTTAAGTTGTTCATGTGACAACATGCTTTAAGAAAAGGTATACAAATGAAAAACATTTAATTTGAAATTATGTCGTGCTACAAGTATACTTAAGTTACTTTGATTTGTTTAACAATAATAATCCATATGTTTTGTAGCAAATATTAAGCTTTATTCATCACCGTTGTTTAGTATATTGTTGTATTGTATGCTATAATCATTTTAAAATGTTTTATGATGAAACAAATCTTATGGTGTGATATATACGTGGCTTTGAAAAACATATAAAATGTTGTTAAATAGCTCGCTATTTTTTATACTGGACATGCTTTCAGCACAGAATTGATTGAACAAATCATCAAGGTACCTCGAGGTGTTGTTAAAGGCTGTTATAATGTCATCTTGATGTTCCTTAGAAATTGATAACATAACATCTCTTTCATAACAGTATGAAAACACATCAGCAGAAGGGGTGCACAATAAAACCTCATTGTAATGCCTATAAATTGTTTATAGATAGAGGTACCAAATCTCACATTGTTAGTATCCAATAAAATGTGAGCTCCTCGATTAGGTCTTGACAGGTCCATAAAGTAAAATTATCATAAGAACCATCTGTTGGGAATTGTTTCAGTGTACAACTAAACTTGCTTTTCAGAAAGTATCAAAGGATAACGGGATGAACTGAAAATGGCACCGTTGTTAGTTGCTGCCATCGACTTTGGAACGACATATTCTGGGTGGGCGTTCTCATTTAGACACGATTATGAAAGAGATCCAACTAAGGTTTCGGCTAAAAACTGGACAGGTGGACAACTTGTCTCGCAGAAAGGTAAATTGTACTTAGCAGAAACGATACAACTATGGAACTAATACCGAAGTTGCACTAAGCTCTTGATTTGTGAGTTGATATCATAATAAAATAATCATTTATCAGAATATGGGATGTGATTTGTATAAGAAAAGAAACACAGCCCAAATACTAAAAATAATTTATTTTTAGTATTTGGGTTGTGTTTCTTTTCTAATACAAATATGATTATTAATCATATCCAAATGTAGGAATCAAGCAACGGTGAAAACTTATCGAACTGAATTTGTAAAAGATTGTTGTGAATTAAAGTATACTTTAGAAAATAATCATCACAATAAATACAATTAATACATACATTTTATCGGTACTTTAAATTTTTAAACTTGTTGACATAATGGAACGACAGGTATATGCAAAGAGTAAAATGGTACATGTAATGATTTGCATTATGCATATGGAAAATACATATTGTGCCCTTGGTGCGTTCATTAATGTATTATTCCTGATAAAATTTAATTTGTTTTATATGTTGGGTTATGTGTATATACATCTTATTCGTTTCTTTCTATCACCAGGTCCCACTTGTGTACTTATTAAGCCTGACGGAAAGACATTGGACACCTTTGGATATGAAGCTGAGAGCAAATATGCAGAGCTGGCCCTAGATGGGGAACACAAAGATTGGTTCTTTTTTAAACGTTTTAAGATGATGCTTTTCAATCCCTCTGTAAGTTTATACTATGCCTAATAGATGTTTATCGAAATAAATTTAAACTGAATTTGACATTTTACCAGATTTCAAATCAAATCACGGTTTTTATATTAAAAAATAAACGAGACTCAGTGTTTCTTATTC
The DNA here is from genome assembly GCA_038501625.1 of Corbicula japonica. Lineage (NCBI taxonomy): Eukaryota > Metazoa > Mollusca > Bivalvia > Venerida > Cyrenidae > Corbicula > Corbicula japonica. Next base: position 142,997 of record JAZAYU010000205.1, read on the forward strand.
AACTAAATACATGATATTTATTATATTTACCCGTCTATTTTCATTGGATACTTAAGGGTATCAAAAGGAATGTGATGCTTGAAGATTCAACTAACAAAAAGTTGCCAGCTAAAACCGTATTCAAGCTAGCTATTGAATACCTGAAAGATGATCTAATTAAAACGTCGTCGAAAACAATTGGTGATGGTGGACTTACAAACGACGATATCCATTGGGTTCTGACTGTTCCAGCCATCTGGGATGATTCGGCCAAACAATTCATGAGAGAAGCTGCGCAGGATGTAAATATTTTAAAAATTGCAATTGTTGTAATAATAAATTAAATACAATTTACTATGATATTTTTCTCCACATTTTCTTAATGACTTGTTTGTTTCTCGTTTCTCGTTTCTTGCGTTAACAGTTGAACGGCTATATAACAGTATACACTGCCGTAAATCTTATGCCGGATAGTTTACGAAAGCTTTAAAGTCTTACTGATTAATTTAACAATAATAAGAAACAAGTTTGCCTATGTCTAACATTTTCATTATTTTTTGGTTTTAGGCTGGTATATCAGGCGACAAACTGACAATATGTTTAGAACCAGAAGCTGCCTCTATTTTCTGTCGGAATCTCCCTGTTGAAAAGAGCATCGGAAGACAGAAGGTTTCACTGGCCTCATTCAAAGCGGGAACAAAATACATGATTATTGACGCCGGAGGTTAATGCTTTGTTTATGGTTTATGAAACTTTATTAGGTTTAAGGTTAATAAATTTTTAAGAGACTACAAAGAGATCCAGCTATCATTATGAAACTCATGATTACAAAATGGTGATACATGTATCATCTGGTCGTATAAGCCAGTGTGAAAGTCTTTTAAGGCCATGGTTTATCATTTAGGTACAAAGACAAAACTATTCAAATGTACACACAATATGCAGTCGTATCTTTTTACAGTTACATTCTTCGTATAATATATAAGTCAAAAAAGCATATTAAGTAAATGGGCTCAGCTCAGGTTCATAGGTGTTTTTCAATGTTATTTTGAATGAAAACACTTTGAATGATTATACTGCTTTCCAAAACTCATAAGTGTGCCATTGTTTTTGTTGGAAATGTTTGTATCCGTTCTTTGTGAAAAAAATGTATCATATAATGATGCACAATCACAGTACTAAAAGACATATATTGGGTCCATTTGTCTTAATTAGAAAACGGATGTAAGGAATAACGATAGGTTCAATCGCTAGGGATTTGTGCAAAAGAGCACGAAACAATTACCAGGAATTTCCACTAGCTCAAAAAATTAATAAAATGTAAGAAATGCAGAAGAAGGAACAGCTAAAATACCATATAGACAATCTGTAAGTATTGAAATAGATTCCAATTAAGAATTCACTTTTCAATCAGGTTGTATGATGCGCAAAGCAAACAGCATTGCTCCATTGAGATATTATATGGAATAAACATAGAAGAAAAAGCTTTGTCATAAACCTTCTGCTTTAGTTAAAACATGCAGTTTCATTTGTTTTCGTGTAGTAGTCGTCTATGTATTAATTCACAGGTGGTACCGTGGATATTACTGTTCATGAAATCATGGCAGGTGGAGATTTACGTGAGCTTCACAAAGCCAGTGGAGGAGCCTGGGGAGGAACAAAAGTAGATGAAGCGTTCGAAAAACTACTGGGAAGTATATTCGGTATGTACTTTAAAGTCTATAGTAAAACAATAAAAGTGATAATGTTATGGTAACAGAAGGGTTTTTGCCTTTTGACTTAAATATACTTGACATAGATTTATTACGATTAAAATAATAAGTTGTTTATGAATAGTACGTAATAATAATAATTAAAAGTTTTAGTACTTTCTAAACCTTAATATATCCAATTTTAGGAGTATCTGTTCTCAGTCAGTTCAAAGAGAATCATATTGAGGACTTCATCGAGCTTTTCCGAGATTTCGAAATCAAGAAGAGAGAAATTTCACCGAGCAAGGATACAAAAATGACGATACGCATTCCTCGCACTTTTTTGATCTCGTCGAAGAAACTTCGGGATGCTCCGTTAAGGAATGGATAACGAAGACAAAGTATGGAAATACACTGTCCGTAATTGGCGACAAGATTAGATTCGATGCAAGTATTGCCAGAGCTTGCTTTGAAGATACAATAAACAGCATTGTTAGCCATGTTGAAAAGCTTTTCAGAGAGCGTTCAGTGGCTGGTTGTTCCGCTGTTTTGATGGTTGGAGGCTTTTCAGAATCAGCAATGTTACAAGAGGCTACCGAAAACAAATTTGGTAGATTGAAAATTATCATTCCACAAGAAGCCGGCCTAGCTGTCCTAAAAGGAGCGGTTATATATGGTCATAAACCCAACGCAATCACCGAACGAGTTTGTAAGTATACATATGGGGAAAGGGTTGTTCATACCTCAAGAGATCAATGCAGTCACCCTACAGGAAGAAAAAAAACTGGTAAAGATGGTGTGATTCGCTGTTGTGATTTTTTCAAACTCTATTTCAAAGTTGGCCAAACTGTTAAAATTGGTGAAGCGACAAAGGAAATAATATCACATCCTCGGTATGATGATCAGAAAGCAGTTACATGGGAAATATTTGCTTCAAATAATCTGAGTCCCAACTTTGTCACCGAAAGCGGTTGTACACTCATCGGCAAATTCATTCTTAACATCCCAGACACATCTATGGGAAGGAATAGGTCTTTTGGGACTAGCTTTATATTTGGAGGTACCGAAATACAGGTTAAAGTAGTTGATAAAGCGACGGGAAAAACCACCATTAAAGCTGTCGATTTTCTAGAGTAAGCGCATGCCAAGAAGCATCAAATGAGGAAATATGTTATTCTTAGCTGTTTTCCATTTGAGAAACGACAATCAATTATCGAAGTGTATTCTTATGTTCGAAAACAAACAATATTGTTACCTGTGTCATGTTTATAAAGCATATGAAACATTTAACAAATATAAATAATGTACTTTATATTCAAGTAAATGTATTATTTAGTGTTGAATTCAAATAAAAGTATATTTCAATAAATGAATTGTTATCCCCGTATATTATTCTAGTACAGCGTACTAATATCAAGCAGTTTAAACATGGAGAGCAATTATAGTTAAATGATTTGTTTATACGATTAAGTTGTGTTTAATTTGTTTGATTATCTCTTGCTCTATTTTCCTCTTCTTTTTTGCTGTGTGGGGAGGCTGTGTCTGCTGGATGTGGCAATTCCTGATATGCATATTTCACTTTTTGGATACGACATAAGCGTCCCGAATCGACGAGAACACAGCATAAATATATTTAGCGAGTTAATACTTTGTCTACATTGCCCTGTGGGACGACCATTAACGTATATAACAGAAACATATATGAAACAAATTGAAACATATATTTTCTTCTTTGGTATTGTCAAAACTGACACAAATGTTGGCCTGTTATATCACGCTTGTTTGTGTCTTCTTGTGAAATTTATATGCCGCCATCATGAACTGTTGTATAGATTCGAACATTGTTTATATGTTTAATGCCAATTAATATTTGAGTTAACTTGACAGTAACAATTAATTACAATACATGTACCTATCTCAGTTAGTAAATTGTTCGAACTCGTCGGTACATAAAGAGACTTTAAAATGAGGAAAGTATACGTGACTGTAATAGAACGACGCATTTTACTGGACAGGTGAATGTCAAAAATTAACGCAATGATATGCTGTACAGTAAAAGAGTTCTTGCATACCAGATCAGGTCATCCGGTGTTTTCACCCGTGTAGGAAATTTCGATCCTTCCTCCCCCCCACCTCCCCCGAATGAGTCACGCGCCTTATATGACGCCACGACGTCTAACGCAGTTATGAATGAACGATGGAATGTCTTGTATATCATTCTGCTTCTATAAAAAATAGAGCAAAGAAAAATTTACATGAAAGTACCCCAAAATGCGCAAAATAAATACGGTATGCAAGAAAAAGTACCATTCACTTAAAATAATATTCACTCGAGAAATATGCACTTAGGCGGTAACTCGGAAGACCCTCGTTACCGCCCGTGTGCATATTTCACTCGGGCCGGATCACGCGATCTTCACCCAACACACGTGAATGATACTTATAATGCTTGACGCTTCTTATTCAATTAATTATTTATTCCGTGCGATAACCAGTTCACAAGCAAAACATAAACTTACAACAAAGAAAACGACAGAAAAAATGGAAATCAACTCAGTCAAATCGACAAAAAAATAAATGTTTTCATTTGTTTTACCGCTATCGTAATTTATATACAGAGCCAAAATTAAAACTTTACATTAATAACATGGACAACTTCTATGACATTAATGATGCAGAGAATGCAAATATCTGGAGGAATATGATAAAAAAGAACGTTTCTCTTGATAGTTTTCGGTTTAGTATCTATCGGTTTGAAAAAGAAACAAGAAAAACGAATATGTGATTGTGAAAAATTAAGCGTTGGATGTTGTTCTTTTTTTAATTGACAGGGACTGTGAGGTAATTTGCAAAAACGGATATTTAAGTAACTGTATCTTATTTCTTTGCATTTGTGGAATTTAAAGATTGTATTTCTACTTTTTTCATGCCACAAACTTCTAAATTTCATAGTCCAGTAATCTGCTTGAGAATGATATGTTAAAAGTTATCGATCACACAATTATTTAGGAAAGTGGAGAAAACCTCGACCCCTGTGAAAACATAACGACATCTTCCTGCTTTATCAAATGTCCAGATATGTGCAAATACCACAAATTTAATGAAAGATAAAATATAGGATCACTGAACAAAAGTTTTGAATTAAAAAAACTGGTAAGTTTTCATTTTTGTGACAGTATATTTTAATTACATCTAATGATTAATTAATTGTTACCATTTGGTGAGGAATAGTATTGAGTGCTGGTTATTTAAGAAACTCAAGTATAGTTCGTTAGTACTGAAATTAAAATATATTAAAGTGCGTTTTGTCTTGTTCAAAGGCTTTCAAAGTTCCCTTCACATCTATATAGATATGTGATGTATAAGAAAGAAAATGTAGACATGTTGTGGCAATACATGTATCAACTGAAGAAGGCCGAAACGTTTTGAAATAAAAATAGTTTAAATAGAGCTGTGTATTTTATTCACTATCCCTAAATGGATGACAGAAAAGTAGTTAATATGTTTGTCAAGTTTGCTGATAATTTGTTCCTAAAACCGGACAACTTACCGCGACCATTTACAGCACATTTGTTAGATAATGATTTTGATTGCGAAACATTCAACAAACATTAAAAACAACAAAAATATGAAAAAAGGCACTTTGAATGTCACCAACACGATAAATTTAAGGAATGATTCTTATTTTGGTGCGGTTCATGCAGATTGGACGTGCACGCGAGAGCTGGCAAATCCAGGGTAAATTTGCCAGCTCTCGCGTGCACGTCCAATCTGCATGAACCGCACCAAAATAAGAATCATTACTTATATTTACATTTTTTTCTTTAAATAAACTTAAGTCGAACGCTTTCAAAACTTAGTATTAAGTGAAAAGGGAGAGTAATACGTGGGAGTTTTTCAATAGTAACAGCCATGACGTTACTGACGTCATAACGGGTCATGCGGTTCATGCAAAATGAACCGATTTTTAAAACGAAGAAATCAATAGGAATGGAAATATAAGAAAATATTGCAGACTTGATTTTATTGAGCAAGTTCATCGGCAACAATGGAAATTCATATTTCTTCCCACGCCGCCTATCTCCTATAACAAAACCAAAAGTGCAACGAAATACAACATAGTTAAAGATGTGGTTGTTTTATATTGTGCCGACGTTAACGCAATTTGAGATTGCTGATCAGTTTATGAAAACAAATGCCTTAACAACCTTCGTTTACTTATAGCAATGCTCAGTAAAATCATATAATGTAATTCATCCATGCAACGCATCTAACAATTTTTAAACACACTTCATACATTCATACCAGAGAGTATACATTTGTTCAGGTCTTTATAAATACAACACGTTTTAAACAAATGGCTAATTGGGGTAATGTGACTGAATTTCATTTTCTCAGTGAAGTAGTTTCGTTTTCAAATATTGTGTTGCATGTACTACGAGCAAATGTATACAACATGATCACAACTACAAAGTCAATACAGAAAAAGTTTGTTGATGGTTGTAGTTATAAGAAACGAATTTCGTTTTTCGGCATTTTATCGGTATACGAACTGCCAGAATGTTTTTAACCTAATTTTAACATTCGTTTGTTTGCAAATTCAGTGAAAATATCATTATAATAGTTCATATCTGAAACGCAGAAAAACTAAATTAATTCTTCATTATGATCATCATAATAACATGTATTTAATTCTATTTTTTTTAATCGTATATCTACTGTGAAATTTAAGAGGGTGAAGTACATGTACTTATTACATGTAAAAGCATCATTTCGTTGTTTCTGATCTGATAAAAAGCAAATCCATCATCATAGCTAATAGATATTCACTCAATTTAACATTTTTAGTTTACATGTATCAATACACATTTGACTTACAAATAATTTGACTCACTCGCGTCATCTTTTTTATGCCTCGGTAGAATTCTGAATATAATTATTTTAGATCAATGCATATATTTGTCAGTGACTTTTCAAAACCAACATCACTTAGAGAGGAGAAGCAAATCAAACACTCCTTCGGCTCCTGCTCGTATCTGACTTTCTGATTTTCCATTATCCCACCTGACGGTCACGTAGCCAGCTGGATCAACCATTTGCACTTTTCCATTCTGAAGATTAATCAACAATCGACATTACATTACAGTGTATGTACACGACTCTTTAGCATGTACTCGTAAAGAAATTACAAACACAATATATTTCTTGTTTAAAGAAGTAGCGTTTCTGATTTCTTTAGGAAGTTTTTGAAGAGGTATGCGATGGCATTTAGATCAGTTAGATAAAAAAAAACAACAGTTGACTACAATGGAGAAAAGACGTTGAACTTTAAAAAAAACAACTTTGGTTAAGGCTGCCTCTCAAACGATGAGAATTGTTCATTATAAATGATTTAGGTCTATTAATAGTTGTCTTCATTATTAGTAAATTCAAAATTTGGAAGCAGGTTTTACTTTGCATTAAATTGTTCTTGACTGGGTAAAAGATGCACTACAATTCATTAATTGTCAATTAGTCGAGCGTGTTGTCTTCTGACAGCTCTTGCAATAGCGTTACGTATTTTAAAATTAATTTCTATTTAATGCAGACGATATTGTTTTCAAAAACTCACAAAATGTCATCAAAATAATTGCAATAGTATCTGACAAGTGACTAATAGGATACGGGAATGAAACTAAGAAATAAATAAACTAGGGTTGGGTGTCACTTTGAAACGGTCAGTGCCAATAAAATCAATGCAACTGGTTAAAATAATTTTTTTTTTCAGATATATTATACCCCAACTTCTTAAAAGAATTTGACTCTAAATTGAGCTCTCATAACAATAAATAGGAAAATAGGGCAACATATATTCACCAAGCAAGAAAACCAACACAAGAACTTTGAAGTACTTACTAGATTAAAAAAAAACTATGCCAATTTTAAAACAAATATTCAAAGTGAGTATGGCTTATTTCTAAGAACTACTAAACACTTGATAAACCTTTGGTTTTCTCTAGCTTTCTCAATAATAAAAAAATAACAACACGTGTTTATACACATGTATGTACGAGATTTGCATCATCGTATACGGTGTATAATTCCTAAAAAGATTAGGTGATTTACTGAAAATGTGGAGATGTAAGTATGTATAAAATGCAGACTCTTTATCAAATGATGCCTTTTCGATATAAATACAGTACTTGCCAACTTAAACAAACTTAAAACTATACCATATCCATACTTTCAACGTCACTGTCATTTCTTGGGAAAAGCAATAAAAACATAATTTAACTAAATATTACTACAGCTAGTGTTGCATTATTACGTTATTCGTGTAAAGCACATATTCAATGGGTATTAAATAAATCAATACTCACGTAGCCAAACTGAAACAAGAAAAATAGTTCTGAATAAGTTAATTAGCTAGTATAATAATTTAGGAAAAAAAACTGTTTTCGACGAACCAACCTGAGTCAAATATAAATAGGTTTGACAACATCTTTTTGAAGTAAAATTCAGTTGCAATAAAAGAAAAAAAATGTTATTCAAACACAAAATTTATGATTACAAGAAAATAAAACAACAGTTCATATGTTAGCCTAGATTGTTACACAAAAACTATAACTCTCAAATCAATATTAATACCATATTAAAGGCGGTTCTTTGTTCTTTAAAAATTAGATATAGCAGCTTAAACAGATCAATAATGTAAAATACTAAGCAGATTTATTAATTTGATACCCATAGAAAAAGAAAACTTAAGAAAATAACTGTCGTGACCAGTTACAGTATCAATATGATTCTTAATGAGGCGGAAAATGTACCTTCGGACAGTTGACTGTGAATTTTAAAGTAATCGTTATCATACTTACATATGGAAGCTGAAAAAGAAAATGAATGAAAGTTTTATTATGCTATTATTTTAGAGATTCAACATCTTTGAATAGCTACAAAAGATAAAGATACACTGAGGCTAATTACAACAAGTCATTAAGTGTACATACAATCTAACTTCAATATAATTGATCTAAACGAGGTTGTATAAATGAAGATGTCCATGTGAAAGAGGTTTTATTTCTTATAAAAGTACAAAGTAAAGAGTGCGTCAATTTTTAGTAATGCTTATTACATAAATACTTGGTGGTAACTACATTTTTTCTCTTTTTAGTTAATGGCATATTGAATCTTATTGAATTCTAAAACTTAAGCTTTTCTATCTTTTCTTCCTTTTTTAAATTTACGGTTTATTTTTATCTACATTTTGTATGCCCACGAACAGGCTCAACAGAATCGGTCATGCAATTGATTCATATTTTTTGTTTACGAGTGTTTTCAAAGTTTGCCTTCCATCTGTTTCAATATCAAAGTAGCGTTGTTTGTGCCTTGTGGCAGTCGTGAAATGTTTCCTTGTACATTCATTCAGCGCTGTTATCAATGGTATCGTAGAGCACCACACGTAAGTAAGTTTTTCATAGTACTTTTATAGACGTTTTGTTTAAATATTAAAGCCCGGTTGTTTTTAAATGAGATCGCGATCCCAGCGATGTGGGTCAATCTTTTTATGTTGTAACTTCTGCTTTTCATTTTTGCCCTTGACGTTCTCTGTGATACGCATAATTTCATTAGAACATATTTCCCGGTTGTTTATAACGTACATCTTGTATGTTCTTCTGTGCTGAATATCGATTCGGTATCGCAAATGGGGACTCAGTAACATATTCAATACATTAATATAAACAGTAGTGAGTTGCATGTAGTTTGATCAACAACCATAGCGACTTTGATTAAATATATAACGCCATAAAGTTGAGCACTTCGATGTAAAAAATATGTTATAATATCAAATTGCAACATAATCATAATAAGTTATGCGATAAACAATACATAAAGTGTTATTTTAAATTCATTCGAAATATCGTGACAACTAAAATGTCAAAAGATACGACTGAAGACACATTTTCACTTAGCGTGTCCCATCTTATGGTTTCTCAGTTTTACTATTTATAGATTCAGAAGTACAGTGGAAAGGAAACAGAGTTTCAACGAATATCGTCTATGATCTTACCTTCGATATTAGAGTGGGTATTCGGAAGAACGAATATCGACTAAGATCTAACCTCGGATTTTAGCGTGGGTATTCGGAAGAACGAATATCGACTATGATCTTACCTCCGATATTAGCGTAGGTATTCGGAACAACGAATATCGACTTTGATCTTACCTCCGATATTAGCGTTGGTATTCGGAACAACGAATATCGACTAAGATCTAACCTCGGATTTTAGCGTGGGTATTCGGAACAACGAATATTGACTAAGATCTTACCTCCGATTTTAGCGTGGGTATTCGGAACAACGAATATCGACTAAGATTGAACCTCCGATTTTAGCGTGGGTATTCGGAACAACGAATATCGACTAAGATCTAACCTTTAATTTTAGCGTGGGTATTCGGAACAACGAATATCGACTAAGATCTTACCTCCGATTTTAGCGTGGGTATTCGGAAAAACGAATATCGACTAAGATCTAACCTCCGATTTTAGCGTGGGTATTCGTAACAACGAATATCGACTCTGATCTTACCTTCGTTTTTAGCGTGGGTATTCGGAATTCTTCTAGTGCTTTCATTAAGTACTACTATTAATGTGACATTACAGTCGGTATATCGGTAATATAAAATGCATAACAATTCCCTAAAATTGAGTTTTTTCTTAGATTTTGTGTCTAGATGTAATTTCAGGGAATAGCGAGGTCTAGATTTTTGCTCAAACGGTTTTAACTTTTCCTAACTTATGTCAAATTACGATAATAATTAACTTTAATAACATTAATATGCGCAATGTTTTATGGAGTGCACTTTACCATAATAGAAAGTCAGATTAATTTCCTTTAAACTCGATGATAGTGCACTGACGAACGCCTAAGCACCTTTACCAACTGTACTTAAAGACACGTATAACGCAAATTCTCAAAGACGAAATATATTTCGTGATTAAAGAAGACTTGTGTTTCTATTTTCTTTAAGTATATCCTAAAAAAATATATACTACGAGTTCAACGAGTTTTGCGTTTCTAATTTTTATGTATAAGTATATATCGCCGACACAGATTGTTTGGTATGCAACATTTTAGTTCTCTAGTTGATTTATATTAATATATAAAGTTTAAGCTGACAATAGTTTTGGAAGTATGTGAAAAAGTGAATTAATATTGAAACTAAGAAAACAATACTGGCCGAATTCAAAAGTTAAATAACTCCACTTTGGAGAACGTGAATGTATAACAGTCAAAACTTAATGTATGCCATACACCTACAGCTGCGGCAAAACACAATATTTGCCTTACACCTACATCTGCGGCAAAACACAATGTATGCCATACACCTACAGCTGCGGCAAAACACAATGTATAACTTACACCTACAGCTGCGGTAAAACACAATGTATGCCATACACCTACAGCTGCGGCAAAACACAATGTATGCCATACACCTACAGCTGCGGCAAAACACAATGTATGACTTACACCTACAGCTGCGGTAAAACACAATGTATGCCTTACACCTACAGCTGCGGTAAAACACAATGTATGCCTTACACCTACAGCTGCGGCAAAACACAATGTATGCCATACACCTACAGCTGCAGCAAAACACAATGTATGCCATACACCTACAGCTGCGGCAAAACACAATGTATGCCATACACCTACAGCTACGGCAAAACACAATGTATGCCTTACACCTACAGCTGCGGCAAAACACAATGTATGCCATACAACTACAGCTTCGTCTAAGCACAATGTGTGTCATACACCTAAAGCTGCGGTAAAACACAATGTATGCCTTACACCTACAGCTGCGGCAAAACACAATGTATGCCATACAACTACAGCTTCGTCTAAGCACAATGTATGCCTTACACCTACAGCTGCGGTAAAACACAATGTATGCCATACACCTACAGCTTCGTCATAGCACAATGTAAGCCTTTCACCTACAGCTGCGGTAAAACACAATGTATGCCATACACCTACAGCTTTGTTAAAGCACAATGTATGCCTTTCACCTACAGCTGCGGTAAAACACAATGTATGCCATACAACTACAGCCTCGTCTAAGCACAATGTGTGTCATACACCTACAGCTGCGGTAAAACACAATGTATGCCTTACACCTACAGCTGCGGCAAAACACAATGTATGCCTTACACCTACAGCTGCGTCAAAACACAATGTATGCCTTACACCAACAGCTGCGGTAAAACACAATGTATGCCATACAACTACAGCTTCGTCTAAGCACAATGTAAGCCTTACACCTACAGCTGCGGTAAAACACAATGTATGCCTTACACCTACAGCTGCGGCAAAACACAATGTATGCCTTACACCTACAGCTGCGTCAAAACACAATGTATGCCTTACACCTACAGCTGCGGTAAAACACAATGACATTGTATGCCATACAACTACAGCTTCGTCTAAGCACAATGTGTGTCATACACCTACAGCTCCGGTAAAACAAAATGTATGCCTTACACCTACAGCTGCGGCAAAACACAATGTATGCCATACACCTACAGCTTCGTCTAAGCATAAGGTAAGCCTTACACCTACAGCTGCGGTAAAACACAATGTATGCCTTACACCTACAGCTGCGGTAAAACACAATGTATGCCATACACCTACAGCTGCGACAATACACAATGTATGCCATACACCTACAGCTTGGTCAAAGCACAATGTAAGCCTTACACCTACAGCTGCGGTAAAACACAATGTATGCCATACACCTACAGCTTCGTCAAAGCACAATGTAAGCCTTACACCTACAGCTGCGGTAAAACACAATGAATGCCTTACACCTACAGCTGCGGTAAAACACAATGTATGCCATACAACTACAGCTTCGTCTAAGCACAATGTAAGCCTTACACCTACAGCTGCGGTAAAACACAATGAATGCCTTACACCTACAGCTGCGGTAAAACACAATGTATGCCATACAACTACAGCTTCGTCTAAGCACAATGTAAGCCTTACACCTACAGCTGCGGTAAAACACAATGTATGCCTTACACCTACAGCTGCGGTAAAACACAATGAATGCCATACACCTACAGCTGCGGTAAAACACAATGTGTGCAATACAACTACAGCTTCGTCAAAGCACAATGTAAGCCTTACATCTACAGCTGCGGTAAAACACAATGTATGCCTTACACCTACAGCTGCGGTTAAACACAATGTATGCCTTACACCTACAGCTGCGGTAAAACACAATGTATGCCATACACCTACAGCAGCGACAATACACAATGTATGCCATACACCTACAGCTGCGGTAAAACACAATGTATGCCTTACACCTACAGCTGCGGTAAAACACAATGTTTGGCATACACCTACAGCTGCGGTAAAACACAATTTATGACTTACAACTACAGCTGCGGCAAAACACAATGTATGCCATACAACTACAGCTTCGTCTAAGCACAATGTAAGCCTTACACCTACAGCTGTGGTAAAGCACAATTTATGCCTTACACCTACAGCTGCGGTAAAACACAATGTATGCCTTACACCTACAGCTTCGTCATAGCACAATCTATGCCTTACACCTACAGCTGCGGCAAAACACAATTTATGCCTTACACCTACAGCTTCGTCAAAGCACAATGTATGCCTTACACCTACAGCTGCGGCAAAACACAATGTATGCCATACAACTACAGCTTCGTCTAAGCACAATGTAAGCCTCACACCTACAGCTGCGGTAAAACGCAATTTATGCCTTACACCTACAGCTGCGGTAAAACACAATGTATGCCTTACACCTACAGCTTCGTCAAAGCACAATGTATGCCTTACACCTACAGCTGCGGCAAAACACAATTTATGCCTTACACCTACAGCTTCGTCAAAGCACAATGTATGCCTTACACCTACAGCTGCGGCAAAACACAATGTATGCCATACAACTTCAGCTTCGTCTAAGCACAATGTAAGCCTTACACATACAGCTGCGGTAAAACACAATGTATGCCTTACACCTACAGCTGCGGTAAAACACAATGTATGCCTTACACCTACAGCTGCGGTAAAACACAATGTATGCCTTACACCTACAGCTGCGGTAAAACACAATTTATGCCTTACACCTACAGCTGCGGTAAAACACAATTTATGCCTTACACCTACAGCTGCGGTAAAACACAATTTATGCCTTACACCTACAGCTGCGGTAAAACACAATGTATGCCTTACACCTACAGCAACGGTAAAACACAATGTAAGCCATACAACTACAGCTGCGGTAAAACACAATGTAGGCTTACACCTACAGCTGCGGTAAAACACAATGTAAGCCTTACACCTACAGCTGCGGTAAAACACAATTTATGCCTTACACCTACAGCTGCGGTAAAACACAATTTATGCCATACAACTACAGCTGCGGCAAAACACAATGTATAATATACAACAACAGCTTCGTCTAAGCACAATGTAAGCTTTACACCTACAGCTGCGGTAAAACACAATTTATGCCTTACACCTACAGCTGCGGTAAAACACAATGTATGCCTTTCACCTACAGCTGCGGTAAAACACAATGTATGCCATACACCTACAGCTTCGTCTTAGCACAATGTAAGCCTTACACCTACAGCTGCGGTAAAAGACAATGTATGCCATACACCTACATCTGCGTCAAAACACAATGTATGCCATACACCTACAGCTGCGGCAAAACGCAATGTATGCCATACACCTACAGCTTCGTCTAAGCACAATGTATGCCTTTCACCTACAGCTGCGGTAAAACACAATGTATGCCATACACCTACAGCTGCGGCAAAACACAATGTATGCCATACACCTACAGCTGCGGCAAAACACAATGTATGCCTTTCACCTACAGCTGCGGTAAAACACAATGTATGCCATACACCTACAGCAGCGACAATACACAATGTATGCCATACACCTACAGCTGCGGCAAAACACAATGTATGCCTTACACCTACAGCTGCGGTAAAACACAATGTATGCCTTACACCTACAGCTGCGGTAAAACACAATGTATGCCATACAACTACAGCTCCGTCTAAGCACAATGTATGCCTTACACCTACAGCTGAGGTAAACAAAATGTATGCCTTACACCTACAGCTGCGGCAAAACACAATGTTTGACATACACCTACAGCTGCAGCAAAACACAATGTATACCTAACACTTATAGCTGCGGCGAAACTCAGTGTATGCCTTACACTTACAGCTGCGGTAAAACACAATGTATGCCTTAAACTTACAGCTGTGGCAAAACACAATGTATACCTTACACCTACAGCTATGGCAAAACACAATGTATGCCTTACATCTACAGCTGCGGTAAAACACAATGTATGCCATACACGTACAGCTGCGACAATACACAATGTATGCCATACACCTACAGCTTCCTCAAAGCACAATGTAAGCCTTACACCTACAGCTGCGGTAAAACACAATGTATTCCATACACCTACAGCTTCGTCAAAGCACAATGTATGTCTTTCACCTACAGCTGCGGTAAAACACAATGTATGCCATACAACTACAGCTTCGTCTAAGCACAATGTAAGCCTTACACCTACAGCTGCGGTAAAACACAATTTATGCCTTACACCTACAGCTGCGGTAAAACACAATGTATGCCTTACACCTACAGCTTCGTCTAAGCACAATGTATGCCTTACACCTACAGCTGCGGCAAAACACAATTTATGCCTTATAACTACAGCTTCGTCTGAGCACAATGTAAGCCTTACACCTACAGCTGCGGTAAAACACAATTTATGCCTTACACCTACAGCTGCGGTAAAACACAATGTTTGCCTTACACCTACAGCTGCGGCAAAACACAATGTTTGACATACACCTACAGCTGCAGCAAAACACAATGTATACCTAACACTTATGGCTGCGGCGAAACTCAGTGTATGCCTTACACTTACAGCTGCGGTAAAACACAATGTATGCCATACACCTACAGCTGCGACAATACACAATGTATGCCACACACCTACAGCTTCGTCAAAGCACAATGTAAGCCTTACACCTACAGCTGCGGTAAAACACAATGTATGCCATACACCTACAGCTTCGTCAAAGCACAATGTATGCCTTTCACATACAGCTGCGGTAAAACACAATGTATGCGTTACACCTACAGCTGCGTCAAAACACAATGTATGCCTTACACCTACAGCTGCGGTAAAACACAATGTATGCCATACAACTACAGCTTCGTCTAAGCACAATGTGTGTCATACACCTAAAGCTGCGGTAAAACACAATGTATGCTTTACACCTACAGCTGCGGCAAAACACAATGTATGCCATACAACTACAGCTTCGTCTAAGAACAATGTAAGCCTTACACCTACAGCTGCGGTAAAACTCAATGTATGCCTTACACCTACAGCTGCAGTAAAACACAATATATGCCATACACCTACAGCTGCGACAATACACAATGTATGCCATACACCTACAGCATCGTCAAAGCACAACGTAAGCCTTACACCTACAACTGCGGTAAAACACAATGTATGCCATACACCTACAGCTTCGTCAAAGCACAATGTATGCCTTTCACCTACAGCTGCGGTAAAACACAATGTATGAAATACAACTACAGCTTCGTCTAAGCACAATATATGCCTTTCACCTACAGCTGCGGTAAAACGCAATGTATGCCATACAACTACAGCTGCGGTAAAACACAATTTATGCCATACAACTACAGCTTCGTCTAAGCACAATGTATGCCTTTCACCTACAGCTGCTGTAAAACACAATGTATGCCATACAACTACAGCTGCGGTAAAACACAATGTATGCCATACAACTACAGCTGCGTCAAAACACAATGTGTGCCATACACCTACAGCTGCGGTAAAACACAATGTATGCCATACAACTACAGCTTCGTCTAAGCACAATGTGTGTCATACACCTACAGCTCCGGTAAAACACAATGTATGCCTTACACCTACAGCTGCGGCAAAACACAATGTATGCCATACAACTACAGCTTCGTCTAAGCATAATGTAAGCCTTACACCTACAGCTGCGGTAAAACACAATGTATGCCTTACACCTACAGCTGCGGTAAAACACAATGTATGCGATACACCTACAGCTGCGACAATACACAATGTATGCCATACACCTACAGCTTCGTCAAAGCACAATGTAAGCCTTACACCTACAGCTGCGGTAAAACACAATGTATGCCATACACCTACAGCTTCGTCAAAGCACAATGTATTCCTTTCACCTACAGCTGCGGTAAAACAAAATTTATGCCATACAACTACAGCTTCGTCTAAGCACAATGTAAGCCTTACACCTACAGCAGCGGTAAAACACAATGAATGCCTTACACCTACAGCTGCGGTAAAACACAATGTGTGCCATACAACTACAGCTTCGTCAAAGCACAATGTAAGCCTTACATCTACAGCTGCGGTAAAACACAATGTATGCCTTACACCTGCAGCTGCGGTAAAACACAATGTAAGCCTTACATCTACAGCTGCGGTTAAACACAATGTATGTCTTACACCTACAGCTGCGGTAAAACACAATGTGTGCCATACAACTACAGCTTCGTCTAAGCACAATGTGTGTCATACACCTACAGCTGCGGTAAAACACAATGTATGCCTTACACCTACAGCTGCGGTAAAACACAATGTATGCCATACACCTACAGCAGCGACAATACACAATGTATGCCATACACCTACAGTTGCGGTAAAACACAATGTATGCCTTACACCTACAGCTGCGGTAAAACACAATGTGTGTCATCCACCTACAGCTGCGGTAAAACACAATTTATGCCTTACAACTACAGCTGCGGCAAAACACAATGTATGCCATACAACTACAGCTTCGTCTAAGCACAATGTAAGCCTTACACCTACAGCTGCGGTAAAGCACAATTTATGCCTTACACCTACAGCTGCGGTAAAACACAATGTATGCCTTACACCTACAGCTTCGTCATAGCACAATGTATGCCTTACACATACAGCTGCGGCAAAACACAATGTATGCCTTACACCCACAGCTGCGTCAAAACACAATGTATGCCTTACACCTACAGCTACGGTAAAACACAATGTATGCCATACAACTACAGCTTCGTCTAAGCACAATGTGTGTCATACACCTAAAGCTGCGGTAAAACACAATGTATGCCTTACACCTACAGCTGCGGCAAAACACAATGTATGCCATACAACTACAGCTTCGTGTAAGAACAATGTAAGCCTAACACCTACAGCTGAGGTAAAACTCAATGTATGCCTTACACCTACAGCTGCGGTAAAACACAATGTATGCCATACACCTACAGCTGCGACAATACACAATGTATGCAATACACCTACAGCTTCGTCAAAGCACAATGTATGCCTTTCATCTACAGCTGCGGTAAAACACAATGTATGCCATACAACTACAGCTTCGTCTAAAGCACAATGTATGCGTTTCACCTACAGCTGCGGTAAAACACAATGTATGCCATACAACTACAGCTGCGGTAAAACACAATGTATGCCATACAACTACAGCTGCGTCAAAACACAATGTGTGTCATACACCTACAGCTGCGGTAAAACACAATGTATGCCATACAACTACAGCTTCGTCTAAGCACAATGTGTGTCATACACCTACAGCTCCGGTAAAACACAATGTACGCCTTACACCTACAGCTGCGGCAAAACACAATGTATGCCATACAACTACAGCTTCGTCTAAGCATAATGTAAGCCTTACACCTACAGCTGCGGTAAACACAATGTATGCCTTACACCTACAGCTGCGGCAAAACACAATGTTTGACATACACCTACAGCTGCAGCAAAACACAATGTATACCTAACACTTATGGCTGCGGCGAAACTCAGTGTATGCCTTACACTTACAGCTGCGGTAAAACACAATGTATGCCATACACCTACAGCTGCGACAATACACAATGTATGCCATACACCTACAGCTTCGTCAAAGCACAATGTAAGCCTTACACCTACAGCTGCGGTAAAACACAATGTATGCCATACACCTACAGCTTCGTCAAAGCACAATGTATGCCTTTCACCTACAGCTGCGGTAAAACACAATGTATGCCATACAACTACAGCTTCGTCTAAGCACAATGTAAGCCTTACACCTACAGCTGCGGTAAAACACAATTTATGCCTTACACCTACAGCTGCTGTAAAACACAATGTATGCCTTACACCTACAGCTTCGTCAAAGCACAATGTATGCCTTACACCTACAGCTGCGGCAAAACACAATGTATGCCATACACCTACATCTGCGACAAAACACAAAGTATGCCATACACCTACAGCAGCGGTAAAACACAATGTATGCCTTACACTTACAGCTGCGGTAAAACACAATGTATGCCTTACACCTACAGCTGCGTCAAAACACAATGTATGCCATACACCTACATCTGCGTCAAAACACAAAGTATGCCATACACCTACAGCAGCGGTAAAACACAATGTATGCCTTACACTAACAGCTGTGGCAAAACACAATGTATGCCTTACACTAACAGCTGTGGCAAAACACAATGTATGACATACACTTTCAGCTGCGGCAAAACTCAATGTATGCCTTACACTTACAGCTGCGGCAAACACAATGAATGCCATACACCTACATCTGCGACAAAACACAATGTATGCCTTACACCTACAGCTGCGTTAAAACACAATGTATGCCTTACACCTACAGTTGCGGTAAAACAAAATGTATGCCATACAACTACAGCTTCGTCTAATCACAATGCATGCTTTACACCTACAGCTGCGGTAAAACAAATCTATGCCTTACACCTACAGCTGCGGTAAAACACAATGTATGCCTTACACCTACAGCTGCGGTAAAACACAATGTATGCATTACACCTACAGTTGCGGTAAAACACAATGTATGCCATACAACTACAGCTTCGTCTAAGCACAATGTATGCTTTACACCTACAGCTGCGGTAAAACACAATTTATGCCTTACACCTACAGCTGCGGTAAAACACAATGTATGCCTTACACCTACAGCTGCGGTAAAACACAATTTATGCCTTACACCTACAGCTGCGGCAAAACACAATGTATGCCTTACACCTACAGCTCCCACAATACACAATGTATGCCATACAACTACAGCTTCGTCAAAGCACAATGTATGCCTTACACCTACAGCTGCGGTAAAACACAATGTTTGCCATACACCTACAGCTTCGTCTAAGCATAATGTAAGCCTTACACCTACAGCTGCGGTAAAACACAATGTATGCCTTACACCTACAGCTGCGGCAAAACACAATGTTTGACATACACCTACAGCTGCAGCAAAACACAATGTATACCTAACACTTATGGCTGCGGCGAAACTCAGTGTATGCCTTACACTTACAGCTGCGGTAAAACACAATGTATGCCTTAAACTTACAGCTGTGGCAAAACACAATGTATACCTTACACCTACAGCTACGGCAAAACACAATGTATGCCTTACATCTACAGCTGCATCAAAACACAATGTATGTCATACCCCTACAGCTGCGTCAAAACACGGTTTATGCCTTACACCTACAGCTGCGTCAAAACACAATGTATGCCTTACACCTACAGCTGCGTCAAAACACAATTTATGCCTTACACCTACAGCTGCGGTACAACACAATGTATGCCTTACACCTACATCTGCGTCAAAACACAATGTATGCCATACACCTACATCTGCGACAAAACACAAAGTATGCCATACACCTACAGCTGCGGTTAAACACAATGTATGCCTTACACTAACAGCTGTGGCAAAACACAATGTATGACTTACACTATCAGCTGCGGCAAAACTCAATGAATGCCTTACACTTACAGCTGTGGCAAAACACAATGTATACCTTACACTTACAGCTGTTACAAAACACAATGTATACATCACACCTACAGCTACGGCAAAACACAATGATTTCCTTACACTATCAGCTGCGGCAAAACACAATACTAGTGTATGCCTTACACCTAAAGCTGTCACAGTAGCAAAATACAATATATACCTTACACCTACAGCTGCAGCAAAATACAATATATACCTTACACCTACAGCTGCAGTAAAATACAATGTATGCCTTACACTTACAGCTGTGGCAAAACTCAATGTATGCTTTAAACTTACAGCTGTGGCAAAACAGAATGTATACATCACACCTACAGCTACGGCAAAACACAATGATTTCCTTACACTATCAGCTGCGGCAAAACACAATACTAGTGTATGCCTTACACCTAAAGCTGTCACAGTAGCAAAATACAATATATACCTTACACCTACAGCTGCAGCAAAATACAATATATACCTTACACCTACAGCTGCAGCAAAATACAATGTATGCCTTACACTTACAGCTGCGGCAAAACTCAATGTATGCCTTACACTTACAGCTGTGGCAAAACTCAATGTATGCCTTAAACTTACAGCTGTGGCAAAACACAATGTATGCCTTACACCTACAGCTACGGCAAAACACAATGTATGCCTAACACTATCAGCTGCGGCAAAACACAATACTAGTGTATGCCTTACACCTAAAGCTGTGGTAAAATACAATATTTACATTACACCTACATCTGTGGCAAAACACAATGTTTGCCTTTCACTTACAGCTGAGCCAAAACACAATGTATGCCATACACCTACAGCTGTGACAAAACTAAAATGTTTGCCTTACACCTACAGCTGCGGCAAAACACAATGTTTGCCTTACACCTACAGCTGTGGCAAAACACTTAGAGAAAAGTGTGCAGAAATACCTTTTCTTTAAAACGTAAATGAGAAATACTCACATATCTCCGCTGAAACGGAAAGAAAAATAGATGATTTATGGTTTATATATTCAAATCATAAAAGTTGTACTGTGAGAAAATGTTTTACGATTAGGACATTGCATGTTATGGTGGCAGAGTAGGTAGACAAGTCCAAATCATTTACATGTGACTTTAAAAAAAATGTAACGTTTATTACAAGTATAGATTGTAAAAATGTTAATAATATAAACTGATGGTACTTTTTAAATTCAGCTGACGAAACGGGAGTGGTTAAAAATAAATTAAAAATTAAATTTTCACGATAATAGTATACAACATATGCACATTTTGCTCTTACTCAAAGCCGTCGTTGTTTAAGATACTCTAGTAAGTGGTCAACAATCCATATTATTAAAAGTGGCATACTTGTTTAAAATGATATATTAACTAAGGTTTACTCTTTCTTCACATCTGTATCATCAGCTTTACTTGAGAATTCTTAATTTAGGACTTTTGCGATGGTGCAAAGGGTAAATCCGTTCTTAAATATGACGATGCTGATTCGTTGCAATTGTACGAATAGATACACTGTATAAATAAGGGTCAGATTCAAACTTGTGTCAAGCAGTTGTAAAATCAGCTGTATGAACATACCTTACAGAAGCTCTGTAAACTATTCTCCAACTCTCATGCCGAAGAAAATACCCATCAAACATAGTTTGAATCAAAAAGTAAGTAATTACTTACACGATATACACGTACACCAACATCGAAGCCAGCAGCTCTTGGGTCTGAAAAAGAAAACTGGTCAGATTCATCATAATAATTCTTATTGAACTCTTGATTCTGTGATGAAAAAATAATTAAAAAACAAAATGCAATACTTATATTTAAAGCTGTCAATTAACAGTTCAAAAGGAACTACCCGAATGTCTTGCTTGTGGTTAATATGAACAGTGCCTTGCCTGTGCCTGTAAATGACGGAAAAGAACCGAGTGTCTCTAAAATGTTTTACTAATCAGTTCATTTTAGGAGAAGTTGTGAGTGAATTCGAGTTACGCTATATAATTAATTTGACGGCCTTAAATATATTCACTCGTATGTTGACTGTTTAAGAATATAACATCTCGTTTTTCGTTAACAGGTCTTCTACATTTCATAATCATTATAAATTTTTGATATTTGCAATAAACATTTTTTCGCTCTAGTGGCTAGGCACTTTTAAAAAAAAGTCGGTATTCATTTAGATGTGTATTATGACATTTAGATGTGTATTATGACATTTACATGTAGATGTGTATTATGTTATTTAGATGTGTAATATGACATTTACATGTGCATTATGAGATTTAGATGTGTATTATGACATTTAGTTGTGTAATATGACATTTAGACGTGTATTATGACATTTAGATGTGTATTATGACATTTAGATGTGTATTATGACATTTTCATGTGTATTATGGCATATAGATGTGAAATATGACATTAAGATGTGTATTATGACATTTAGATGTGTATTATGACATTTAGATGTGTATTATGACATTTAGACGTGTATTATGACATTTAGGTGTGTATTATGACATGTGTATTATGAGCGCGTTTCATTACAAGATTGCCAATAAGATTTTTTAAACGATATATTTAACCTGGTGGAATATACGTCTGTTGTGCATCCTTTTTGTCAGTTTTTGCTTGCAACTCATTGGTATTGAAGTGAAGTTTGCCAAGCTTTGAACCGGATTCCATCAACTCTATTATTTTTTGCTCGGCTTCGAAGACGAATGTAACACACTTAAATGCCTTTATTTCAGAAATCATTTGCTCAATCTTTTTAAGTCCAGGTTTGCATTCAATCAAGCGAATAAACAAGCTTTCATCTTGGTACACATTTGGATCGATTTTGCTTTTTACATCTGCGATTTCCTTTTTAACGGATGTCATCTTTTTTTCGAGGTTGGCGAACTTCATTTCATTATCCTTTGCTATTTGGTCTGCCTCTGCTACTATTTCCAGTTCTATTTTATCAATAAAACTGTTAATTTCTTTACGGAAATTCTTTATATCATCGAGAACACTGTCGTGTGATAATTGGTTTTCTTGTTTGCTTATTTGTATCTGATTTTCCATCTCTGTGTTTTCGTCACCACAGTGCTTTATTTTCCGTACCATATCCTTCAGGTCGGAGTTAAGATCTAACTGCTTTGTAATGTTAGAAATTGTTTCAGGTTTGCACAGACTGTGGTCAGGTATTATGCAATCACCACAACCGACAAAATCGTGTTGACGACAATAATACTTTATGGTTTCTGTTTTGTGTTTCTTGCATTTTTCTTCTTGTCTTGTCTGTGGTAAGGGTGTCGATTTCTCGTCAAGACCGCTGAAAACATGATTTCTACAAAATTTACCTTTCAGATGATGCTGAAAACAGCTTTGGCACATAAATTCTATACATTCTTTGCAATATCCATCTGACCTTGTCGATACTCCTTCAAAATGACAAGGGACACATTTCAGGTTTTCAATTTCTAAACGTTTACCCGAAACCTCCATAATTGACAGTAGATCTAAGATTTACAGTACGTTCACAATATCAATACCTTCAAGCTATATAATTAGTTTCTATATGACAAAGAGTAAAACAGTTTTGCAAACTGCATTTGGTTCTTTTAATGAATAAATTTTAATAATTAATTTAATTTAATTTTGCATAATTAAAGAACCAAGGTTGTTGCCACAAAAATGCTATCACCTGACTGTTTACTTATCCATAACCAGTTATACTTCAAATGACACAGTTTTACTTCATAGATTAAACCTTGGAATGATTTTGCCAAAGTTTGTGTGTATTGCAGAAATTTCTATTTGTTTAATATACTATTATCAATATACTGTTCACGAAAGTAAAATTCTTCCACTTCTGATTTAAACCTGTTTAATTAAAAGTGTCAATCCAAAAATTTAAACTAGTTTTGTGTAATATCCATTCACAAGTCGTTTCTTTATTTACGTCTATATTCAAGTTTGTACTTTGAACCACAGCAACTTAAAATCAATATTTTAGTTTTAGTTAGTGAATAAATCCAAATGACCCATATTTGGTACAATCGTGTAAAATTATACGTAACGAACTTTGAAATTTGAATCAATACCACAATCATTGACAATGGTTAGTAAAAGTAAAACTTAAAGTCTGGTTGTATGTTACTTAATATAACATATCGAGAATTTTAAATCTTATTAACGTGCCACAATGTCTGCATACTATTAAATTATATTATTAACATTTTTTGCTAGATATTTTCCATACTATGAACAGATTGTATAATGTTTTAATTAAGAATTTTCAATTTATGTTTAACTGGGTTTAAATTAATTGTAAGGTCATTTAGAATGCAGCATTATTCTCTATAAACTGTTTTAATTTTGTAAGATTTTGGCACTTACTTTATTTTAGTATTTTATGGAAGAACGTACCAATTAGACGCAGTGCATCGCAAGGCTGGTCTATGCTTACTCCAAAATAAATCTTTTGTATTGTATGCAAGTTGAAAAATCAGTGATACATTATTGGTGGGCTATTGCTCCATTGCTTCATTGTGCATCTTCATTTATTTCACATGTTTTCCATTCAATTTGATTTTTAGTGATAAACATCTGATAGTAAACCTCTTTTCCGTGATAAAATAGTCCATCTAGAGGACTTAGGCAATTCAATACGCTGCAAGAAGAAACCTGAGACACATTGTCTCGATAATGGACTATGCGCGAACTTTAAAACAAGAGCTTGTAATGTGACTTTGCATATTCGTTGTCTCCAGCCCGAGGCATGCCGAATGTAAACAGTGACATTTTTTGAGAGTAGTGAAATTTTCATGAACTAGGCGCACAGAGGCAAGCGATACCATGGTGCCTCCAAGAGAATGTCCTGCGACAATAACGTTATAATCTGAATATCTGGGAATATGCAGCTTCCAAAAAGGCGTATTTTTGAAAGCATTTATTGCACTATACATGCCACCAATACTCTCCGCATCACAATCACTTGGGACTTCAAGGCTGCTGTATTCTTCCTGGATCCAAACTCATGACACTTCTTGTCAAGCGGACACCATGTACACTGTGTGATCTAAGAGCTTCTGCTCCTGTTACAATCATTGCAGTTTTTACAAAGCTGCAATCAGAACGTACTGGAAGAAGCACCAAAAATAAAATTTCAAAAATAAACTTCCACATATTTCTCTTGCAAGCAATCTTTCCAAGTTTCAGTGTCAGAGCGAACTTATTTAACCTGATTAGGTAATTATTATGTAGTATATACGTTGCGATTGGATTTTAAAGATACCTGTAACCACCAGACTGATACTCTCAAGTGTTCTTTGCTCACGTGATAAATCGATCTTAGAAATTAAGGTGCTATGGATATTGTCATGGGACTGTAATTGATAAAAAGATAATAATCAAAATCTCTTTAAAGGCAAAACGCAGTTCAAGAAAACTTTGCACAAATGGATGTCATTAATCTATGTTTGGGTACGTTAAGAAAAGTTTGAACAGTAAAGAAAAAATAATTTTTTTAGACCTAGAGCATCCCTAAAATTCTGTTTGCAACCAAACAAAAAAACAAAGCAACACTAAACATTAATAAAAATGACTTCATGAGTAATGAGCAATACGAGTATCTAAAGTTTTTTTGTCTAACACATGTTTACGATATGAGATGTTAGTAAAAGTGTGTTCGAACTTAATTTCCTGGTCGCAGAAATGGTTGAAACAAAATAAAAATTTTGATTTCTCTCTTCATAATTGAAAGTTATTGTCATTATTTTTTGACTCATGTGATAATTTGAATTGGTGTTTTGTGTTGCTTCGTTCTTGTGTTCAATTTTAAATAGAATTTAGGGATTTTGTAGGTCTATCTTTTATCTTTACTGTTCTAACTTTTCTTAACTGATGAATTAACAACATTAATTTGTGCTGATGGATCTTTATTTTGCCTATTCAGAGATATTAATAATTTTATTTTTATCTTTGGCATAAATGGACTAAATGAGCAACGCCTTTATCGACGTTACATCAAGTTACTAAAATGCACGTTGAAATTACATCATTTTTACTTCTGTTACTAAAAAATAACATTAAATTCCTTACATGATTTTAGGAAGGACTGACATTTAGTCAAGGCAATGGTAAGAATAAACCTCACTAAATCGGCAGCAGAGGGTTTATTCTCCGTTAAATAAATGGTGATCCATGTCTTTTTATAGCAGTGTATATCGGTTACGCTATACCCCTTTAAAGCAAGGTTTTAATTTTGTGACTTTTGGTTTTACCCTTATTTCGATGAAATCTGACATTGGCATCACAAGTTGCCTAAAACATATATTGGTAATGGTTTAATATTAAAATTATGTATGCGTAGTTAACTTGCGAGAAGTGCTTGATAATCGTAGATACGTGACGTAAAGACATGTGTCGGATGTAATTTTGATCTGCTTGATAACCTGTCATTTTCTTGTTTTCCTCTTTTTGAAATCTAGGAATTTACCAAATAATAGTGTCTCTAGCTGGGAACGAACCAGCACCGTCAAGGCGCCAGCGCGAAGCCCTGCAATTCCTACGACGCAACCAACTGAGCTAACCGGGACATTGAATTTCATTTACCATCAACAGTATTTTCTTAAACTGGAAACATACGTGACTACTTTACATTTTTTCAAATCTATACGAAGTACTTTCCAAAACTTGAAACATAAGTGACTACTTAACATTATTTCAAATCTATACAAAGTACTTTCTAAAACTGGAAACATAAGTGACTACTTTACATTATTTCAAATCTATACAAAGTACTTTCCAAAACTGGAAACATAAGTGACTTCTTTACATTATTTCAAATCTATACAAAGTACTTTCCAAAACTGGAAACATAAGTGACTACTTTACTTTATTTCAAATCTATACAAATTTCTTTCTAAAACTGGAAACATAAGTGACAACTTTACATTATTTCAAATCTATACAAAGTACTTTCCAAAACTGGAAACATAAGTGACTACTTTACATTATTTCAAATCTATACAAAGTAATTTCCAAAACTGGAAACATAAGTGACTACTTTACATTATTTCAAATATATACAATTTGAAAGTACTTTCCAAAACTGGAAACATAAGTGACTATTTTACATTATTTCAAATCTATACAAAGTGTATTTTCACTTTTATCATAAACATATCCAATCATCTAATCGACAGATTTATTTGAACCGTGTCTTAAAGTAAACATGTGACATCTGCCAATTAATAGATGGTCGATGAATGTAAACAAATAGAAAGTCCGCTTGAATTAAATCTGGATCTAAAGGAAGAATAAAAATAGAAATATTACCAATGATTTAAATTTAGTTGTTTAAAAATAACAACGTATAGTTGTTTACATGGAACACGCTTAAATATAGATGTTTTCAGGAAACACGTTTTCCCAATATGTTTTAAATTGAAAAACTTTGCAAACAAGCTCAGCAAAAATATCTACATGTAGTTGTATGACTAACCACATTTGCAAATACCTTTTGTCAATAAAATAAAAATATAAAAAGACTATTATTAATGTACGTTTTAAACTGAACGAGACATTTTTCGTATGCCCGATGCAAAACAATTGAACGTGTAATCAAGCATATGCATCGGTGCTATTAAAATCTGATGTTTCATTGGCTTGGTTTGTCTCCTCATATAAGTGCAAGCATACGTGTATACAGTAAAACCCCTAATTACGGACACTCAGTATTACGGACACCCCGGTATTACGGACGATTTTTTAAAGAACGGATATTTTCTCTTCTTTGTATATGTAGTAATGACTCACTAATACGGACAACCCGCTATTCCGGTATTACGGACAACGGACACAGTACGAAATTAATTTTAATGCACATTTTAGACCCGCTATTACGGACAATCGAATCTGGTAACGTTCCACGTTTTGACTGTTTCACGACATCAGTTTACGACATCAGTTTGCGACATCGGTTTGCGACATACGACCGATTAGACTCATTTACAGTAAATGGTAAAGTTGCAAATTGCAATCTAAACAGACCTGTCAAACTGTGATTTACACAATTGACTGGGGTACCTAATCGAGGTAAGTGGTAATGTCAATTAGCAGTTTAAGATGTTTGTATCTTTTAGTTTATTGGGCAATAATTGGCAGGTTTTGGCAATGAAAAGATTCGCTACTGATCGATTTGATTGGATGTTTTTGTTTGTAAATCTATGATAATACATGTATTATGATTTGCATTAAAAAACTCACCAGTGTTTATTTACTGTTTGCACTGTAGAGCATGTCGAGGGGTCAGTGCAAGACTATTGTAACTTCTTCTTTATTTCGATGAAGTTACAATAGTCTTGCACTGACCCCTCGATGTATAAAATGAGCATAAGTACATGTAATTTATAACTGTTTTGCATTTGTAAAACATGTGTAAAATTAAAATTAGTAAATTTACCTATTTTGTCTCATTTATAATATTAAACTAGATATAAATGCCAATTAACACATATTAGGCTGTCTAATCAACGATAGATTAATTATGTCGAACCGAAGATGTACCGGACAGTGGCCGGTGGTTCAACCCCACAATTAAGGACACCCCGCTATTAAGGACACTTTCTCTCAGTACCTTAGGTGTCCGTAATAGAGGGGTTTCACTGTATGTGTTTTTCAGTAAAATATTGTACATTGTAAGATTGCTTTTGAATGCATTTACTAATAAGTCATTTAAAACACAACGTTTTCAATCAACGTTCACATTATTTTCATCACGTTATATGACACAGCTTTATATTATTGACTCTGTTTTTCGCATATTGTAAAGATGGTCCAGTGGGATTGACCACATGCAATATCGTACCATTCGCGATTTATGTCGTAATACGAGCAACAGTTTTCTCCTCTTCCGTAATTCGGTTCGCTAGGACTCCAGTCCGTGAACGACACCTGTATGTCTGTACCATACCATTTCCATACATCTTCAGTTTCCTCGTCGGTCATCCCAATCCACCAAAAGGCGCCTGATACTAAATATAGTATAATCAAAACGTAAGCTGTTTTACTTATATATGCAAATAA
This sequence comes from Corbicula japonica, assembly GCA_038501625.1. NCBI lineage: Eukaryota > Metazoa > Mollusca > Bivalvia > Venerida > Cyrenidae > Corbicula > Corbicula japonica. The sequence continues at coordinate 172,687 of JAZAYU010000205.1, forward strand.
ATCAAGTCGTGTATGGGCAGCTGTTGTGTTGTACTTAACAGGATCGACACTATCCCGCACTCGTAAGACAAAATGGCGCATATCATATTATAAAGGTTTATTCTGTAAACTTAAGGCCCTGTCACACCGGCCGAGCGTTGCTGGAGCGTCCCTGGAGCGGTGAAAAAAATTCATCACCGCTCGTAACCGTTCACAACCGTTAAACAAAAGTTGGCCTCCGTTAAAGCAACGCCGTATACGCTCGGCCATCGCTGATGTCTCTCGAAGGGCCCTCCAACCGCTCCGAAAGTTTTGAGCTGCACAAAATATTGCGAGCGGTGCGAAGGGAAAAAAAATCCGCCCAGGCAAAGTTCACCACCGCTCCACCAACGCCCAAGCAAAGTTTGGCACTGCTAGACACAAGTTCGTGGACGCTTGGGTACGCTAGGCCAACGCCGAGTTTTTTTAACGCTTCACCACCGCTGCTTCGCCAGCGTTGCCCGGGCGGCGATTAAACGTTGCAAAAACGTTGGTGCAGCGCTTATAAGCGTTTTACGAGCGGACACGGGGTTGTTGGAACTGTGTCGGGCGCATGCGCAGAAAGCCGCTGTACCAAACGCTCGCGTAACCGCTATACCAACGCTTGCTATCGCTAAACCAACGCTAAAGCAACGCCGGCTTTAACGGTGCACCGCTAAACCAACGCCCGTGTTTTCGATCTTTTTTTCCATTTTGTGAGCGGTGACGAGCATTTGGTCCACCTTCCTACCGTTCAAGGAACGCTCCAGCAACGTTTGGGCGGTGTGACCGGGCCTTTATGTTTGACGGGGGTGAACGGTTACAAGCGGTGATGAATTTTTTCCACCGCTCCAGGGACGCTCCAGCAACGTTCGGGCGGTGTGACCGGAACTTAATCAAGGTTATAACATTTTCTGAAGGACTGACTTAAGCTGTCCGAAGACATCTTTTACCGCGACATGTCATATAACTAAATGGATTAAATCCAACAACAGCGATGTCTACGACTACAATACGCTAGACACATGGTAAACTTTATCTAGTTTATAATCCGATCGGATCACTGAATGTTTAAATGATAAAAATAACTTTGAAAAAAAAAACACCTGAAGTCTGTAGGCCGTGATAAGATTTTTATTGCCACTTGTTACATTGAATACCTATTTTAGTTACATGTTTAAGTCAAGGCCGGAATCCTTGTTTAATGGCGTAAGAACTATTCGATTTTATCTAAAAAACAACTTATTAATGCAAAAACGTTCGTAAACCAATAATTCCCTTAAATTTGGTAGAAGACAATTATTTTTATAAGAAACGTTATTTAAAACAAAGGTTTTATTATAGAAGCAAGAATTAGGTAAAAGGTCAAGTGGTTACCGTAATGTTATCCGTCATCCTGGGTAACGATTTGAGAGTGCGTCAAATTAAACAAGAACATCATAATTATTTGGGGTGCGTCACGGAATTGTTACCTTCGGACAGATGACGTCAAATGTTTAAATAACGTAATTAAGTTATGCAGTTGACATTCCCTTTTTAACGTAACATTGTTTTCTTATTCACAATTTGTAACAAATTTTCGTTTCCAATTAATTATGAAAAATACTACATAATTCTAAGTTCTTTCCAATTATTATTATTATAACAACCATAATGTCAAAAACTGACCGAAGAGACCTTTTCCCGTGTCGTGCCCCACGAGATAACACAATTTACCTGGGAACAACTGAAGCTGACTTTTTAAAAAGTTGTTCTCCTCTTGACTTTCGACAAACACGACATGAGCGTCGAACTGCTGGCAGGTTGACTAAACAAAATTGAGTTTATATGTTGATTATTATTTTAAATTTCGAAATCTCAGTGAACTGATACAAGTGTCTATGCTTGAGATTTAAGACTGGTCGCTACTCTCAGTTTTATAATCATAACAATGTAACCCTAGTTGACAGTACTGCTTGCTCGTTCGAAACAGAAGACAAACTTGCCACGCGGCCTCAAAGAACTACATTAACTAAAACTTTTCAGTTTTGTGTCATTATACAATCTGGTTGGTTAAAGAATTTGTTTATATTTCCTCTGATGAATAACAGATCAAAAAGTAAAGATTAAAGTACAAAATACTAAATTTAACAGGAAACTGACTTGAATACTTTATCCTTCTGAGTTGTATTTTAAGTTATTTTCGAAACTTACACCCTTGCAATGCAATTGAAATCCCTGTTGCTGTTGTCATGAAATCATTAAACCGCTTAACTATTGGTGGTGAACATGCTGCATGATCAATTATTTTATCCTAGTTATATTAACCAAGTCAATTTTGGTTATCTCTGTTACACGAGGGTGGCAGGGGTTTAAGAGTTTATGAAGGTTTATGGGCAAATCTTTTCTTAAAAGAACCTAGATGCTCGATTTGTTTCTTTTATCCCTGTCATCGTGTTCTTGCTGATTTAACTCCAGGTGCTCCGGTCTCGTTAAGATCATTGAGTACCCGCCCTTTGGCTTTGCAATGCTATAAGCTTCTTATGTTTTATATGTCTGTGTGCTTTTGCATGCAACATTGTTGAGCCGATGGGTGGGTTAGAGTTATTTCACCATGACAACTTGTATTTGTTTTGTGATACGAGAACCTGTTGGGGCAAGTGTGAGGTTGGTGCACCCTAGAACCTGGTTTAAACCCCCAGTGGCTAATTGTTTTGCCACTGACCGTTCCAAGGCGTTATCCCCAAAGGTTATCTTCTTCGTTAATTGTTTGTGGCGTCCTATTTGAATAGACATACTTATATAAAACATGTTCTCTCCCTCTCTTGTCCTCTCTTCTTTTTGCTGCGTGGGGAGGCTGTGTTTTTGAGTGTGGCGATTCCTGATATGCATATATGTAATATTGATTTTTTTTCTGCCGAACATCAAGATGACATAACTACAGACTTTAAAAACTTACATCTCGAGGTACCTTCAATATAGATAATAACCATTTTTCCAGTAACTGGTTAATAAAATTTATCCTGATGAATTACAGCCTAATAAAGCAACCACTTCAGAAAATCAAGCAAACTTCCTTGATCTAAATCTTTCCACTGAACATGATTATGTTACTACTTAAATATATAATGAAAGGGATTATTTTAATTTCAGTATAATAGTAAACTCCGGTTTTTAGACGGCGATGTTCCTCATGCAACGGGATTTATAATTCACAACTTTTCTAGAGCTTTTAGTGATGATAATGATTTCAATGAACGTAATCTTTGCATAGTATTACTAGCAAAAACTATAAAACAAGGTTATCGTTATCACAAATAAAGGAAACCTTTTGCAAGTTCTATCGCCGATACCTGATATAAAAAAGTGAAATACGCACATCAGGTGTGGCCACATTCCGAAGACACACCATAATAAAATTCACAAACAAAAGGTGAGGTTTAAAAGCAAGGTATTTCAAAGCCCGATTTTATGGAGATTTATTATATAAAATTAAAAAAAAATAAATGGGAATGTTAATTTCCTTACGTTATTCGTAAAACTCGTCTGCAAATTCATATTCAGCGCTCTGCATGCCTGGTGATTAACCTTACTTAACTTCTACAGTTGATCGTTATGCTTACCTCTTTGGTTGCATGTCGATGGCAGGTATTAAAGAGTTTATAGGGTTATATTAAAACCTAAAAGGTCGATCTTTCTCCTTTATCCCTGTCATCGAGTTCTCGCGGATTTGACTCCAGGTGCTATGGTCTCGGTAAGAACATTGAGTACTCGTTTGCTTTACAATGCTATTATTTTCTTATATTAAATGTTTGTGTGCTTATGCATGCAAGGTTTTCGAGTGGATGGGTGTGTTTGAGTGTTTTCAACAAGACAACTTGTTAGTTCATATGCGAACCTATCAGAACAAGTGAAAAGTTGATGCACTTTAATTGTGGTGTCATATTGTAAATTGATTCTCTTAAAAATTCGTGCTCTCTTTTCCTATCTACTTTTTGGCTGCGTGGAGAGGCTGTTTTTTCTGGTTTTAGTAAATCCTGATATGCATTTTTCATAACATATATATGGTTTAGCATGGGCTTTCTATATCTCGTCATTTGTTATAAGTCTATACAATTTAGTTTTAAAAAAATAAACCAAGGCAACAAATGAACAAACAACGGAAAAATACCACTGCTTCTTGGAAAGTCGTCTTTCTTTGATTCCAAAACAGGTAACACGATTCCTTGAACTGGACCCATCCAACGGCGCATCTCTTCGGTTTTTCTATTTACATATATAAAATATATATTTAAAAAATGAAACAATATATAAAAGTAATGTTTGAATCTCTAAAATTAGAGACAAATATTTCGATGATAGTATTTGCCCTCAGTTTATTGTTTCTGTTTTTAATCTTTTAAACGATATACTTAGATACTTCTTGTTTCCTTTTATAACTTGTCGGCGAAAAAGCAAATGCATGGATGTAACAAATAGTACTTAGTCCCAGCTGTTTACATCATCGTCACTAGACACTAAATATCTTAATGGTCATCTTACATTAAATATTTTCATCGTCATCTGACATTTAATATTTTATTGTCATCTCACTTTACATAATTTTTATCTGACAAAAGTTGTTTTGATGACAAATTGATGTTTTAGCTTAATGATTGTGAACTAAACATCAAAAATCTTTTTATTTTATAAATTTTAGTGCAGATGCATGTACAAAACCAATAAATTATCAAAATATAGATGTTTATGTGAAAATATACCAACTTTTTCAGTTTTAAAGTAGTTTGAGGAAACCTGTTAGTGCCAAAAACTGATATATTTTTCACTGTTACTGTTACACGTGGGGCATATTTAATAAAATGTAGTATAAAGACATGGTATTCAAATTGCTTTTATGGATTTTGTGGTTACATATAGATGATAAATTTGCAAGAAATTTTACATAAATGATAATAAATTTAAGTCTTATGTTTTAAGTTGAACATATGTTACACAAACATTATATAACAATGGTGTTTTGCTATGTCTATATTGGAACAGAATGTACATAACAATTCAAACTATTCTAAACATAATAAAACATATGTTTTGTAAAAAATAGTTATTATTAAAGCATCAGAAATTGTTACAATTGGGACACATTCATTTTACCATTAAAATGAAACATGTTACTTATTAATAATTTTAAACAACTTCAACAACAAGCTTGAATATGAACATAACATTAACTTTAATGAAAACTCATTTGTAGTCTGTTAGATCCATTCACAGGTCTATTTATAAGATAGCATGTACTTGTATGGTCTGTTTCATTCAAACAAACTGGCGCAAAACTCTTCTGTGTTTTTCTGGCCCTGCTAAAGACAGGTGTGCAAAATGTGATGCAATTGCAACAACAAGTTGCTCAATACACTACTGGGATCTTTAGTCTAAATATGGTGCTTGTTTAATTTCAACGCTTGTCAGTTCTATACCCCACGACAATTATTAAAGAATGTGTGCGGTATATTGTTTTATAACGTTTGCTTAAGCCATATAAATAAATAAAACAAATATTAGTTATTAAAAATTTAGGGTACCCCTTACAGTTTCCCACCAGACCACCTAAAAGTTTAGTTGGAATTTTGAAAGAAATATTTCAAAAAGTAAAATATTTAAAGTATAATAAAAATAGGTTTAAGAGAGAAAGGACGGACAGTGAATAGATGCCTGAATATCATAAATAACCATTCACCCTCCGAAAATAAACCTAATTAGTTTCTTGGTTAAAAAAAGAACAATTAAGTTTGTGTGTGTTTTTGAAAGTTACCAAGAACCTTGATGTGACCCGTTCCCCATTACCATTTAACACTTCTTATCAAAGCATCTGTCATACAATATTGTTTACCTTTTGCTATAGCCTTTTCAACCTTTATTAAGAAATAAAACAAAACAAAAAATACAAAATGGGCGTTACCCCTGATCCTAAAATGCTGTGTGCTTTGAAAGACAAAAAAACTACACATATTTTTTAAGTGAGGAGGTAGCGGTTGTGGATAGGTTCAGGCATCACTTCCTTCTTTTTCATATAATGCCATATTCATATATATGCCGCAATAATATTTTTTTTTAATTCAAAAGTTGTGTTTTGGTGCTACTGACTTTGTTGTAAACTTTCAACTAGGTTGTGCTATTCTACTAATTGTGACAGTTTATGTATGTAAATGTTTCTGTCTTTAGTTCCTGAGAAAATAAATCAATTTTCTTCATGTTATGTTTAAATAATATTTTTGTGTGCCGAGTGTAACATTTTAAAATAATACATTTAAAGGTAATATGATTTAGATAAAACTTCAAAAATTTAAATAAATTTCGCCCTACCTTCAATTTGAAAACTGTTTGAAATGGATTCAATTTAAATTATTGCTTCTTAGTTATCCTCAACACATTGACAGATACGACTTGTTCTATCTGAATGATGTTGTTTTCTAGTAGCTGAATTGATTTTACAAACAAGTACATGTTCCATTCACTGTATGAATACAATTCGTGCTTGTAACAAACCTGTAAATGAAAAGAGCTCAAGACATTTATTATGGAAGTTACATTGTCTGATTTAAACAACTTGAAGGTAAAATGGGTGTTACACTCGGTACAACACATTCGACCTTGTAGACAAAAATAGCTGTACTACATAACAATTTTTGTTTCTGTTGTAATACTGATAACCTATGAGTCTGAAAAATGCAAGAAAATCAAATTGTTTGCAAATTGTTTGCAATGAACATGATGAATGTGTTAAACATTCAAATGAAAAGACCCAATGTTACACTCGAGACATTTCCGATCAGCTTTAGTTATATAGGGATATCCTTTTAAATGATAAGTTTTACTAAAATCATGTTTTATGATATGAAGTAGACACATGCATAATTTATCTAATTATAAAAATTCATTTACTGTTTAAGAATCTGTTTACGTATAGCACCAGCTTTAATTAAACTTTCCTTTTTTTTTAAAGTCATTTTTAGTATAGGTGGGCTTTAAAATGGCATGAAATTATGACTTAAGATTATAATATTTGTACAAAATACTCTGAATATTCAAGTAACAGTTTAATATTTCAATGGAAGATCAACATGAACTACTATAACCAAATTTGCACGAAACATTCAACAAGAAAGAAAACGTTGAAAAATAAATGTCACGCTAAAAATGCTCGGGACAATTTTGACCAGGTTTTAGCTATAACAACAATACACTCAAGTTGAAATTTTGCAATAAATTTCGCAACACGAAAACACAACTTTTGAATGTAAAATTTCATTCTTGTGTCTTATAGCTTTCACATTATGTGAAAAAATAAGGAATGTCTTTGTCTTTTCGAACCCCACCAAAATGTGAAAATATTGCAGGCTCGGGTTGATTAAGCACACATGGACAGTGAGAGAAATTCATATTACTGCCGACGCCGCCTAGCTATTGGTTGAGCGCAACTGGATATTTACACAATTAAACAGTACCAATTATCAACGAATCCATCCGAAACAAGTGTTCATATGACGTTTACCCATTGGTGTGCTATATTCAGATTAATTTATAATCACTGAATGGTATGCGGCGCATAGTGCCCGCTGGCAGGCAAATACACGTATAAGAATGGGTTTTGAAGGGGCGTTTGGAATATAAGCGTATCATAGAAAACGCTAAAGGCAAAAATTAATAAGCAAATTGTATATCCGTGGAGTGACTGGACACTATCTTAAACTATACTGGCTGGGTTAATTGAACAACACATATAAAAAGGCTGAATTATCCAAACAAAAGTAACTGTTGTTTTTGGAGTACTGTCACATGTAACAGACACGTGAATCGTGCTAAAAGACCTTTAAACGACGTAACTGATAACATCACTTCATCTAAATGCAGTAATTCATCAATGTACCTTGAATAAGCGATTACAAATCCTAAAAAATCAAATTTTAATATTATTACCTAGAATTTGCTTAATCATCTCTATGCTCGTTTGGATGGAACCCAATGTCAAATTCAATTGATCAATGCGTATAGTCGTTTCCTCCAGCTGCTTGCTGATTGTCTTGACGGCGTCATTAACTGTTACATGCAGATTCCCAATTTGATCTGAAGTTTCTGCACTAACCATATTTTGCATAACCTATTAAGTATAGCAATAATCTACATAAGGTAATTATTTACGCTATATCACATTACGTAAATGTGTTTAAAAGAAAAAAGAAATATAGAAATTCTCAATACTCATATCATAATAAATTGTTAATTTAAATGTTATAAACACTGAATAATTATAACATTTTATCATGATAACACGAGGGACGTTAGTAAAAATGTCATCGTTCCTTACTTAAAACGCTGCTTAATTTGCATTTCTATAATTGTACTGAGTTTGATTAAGTTTTTTTCCATGCAACCAAAATAAACTTTCATTTAATAGATCATCTCATTTATACATAACGATCAAAAGAGTAAAACAGCGCAACAAAACTGACACACATAGAAATTGAAAACAATATTTAATCTTAAAGTAAATTAATTACCAAAAGTGATGCTATGTCTCTTTGGTTGCAGTTACAAATCTGTGCATCCATCTCTACTGACAAAAACAGCAGAATAACTAGCACATGCATGTTAATCCAAGGAGATTCTGATGAATTATTGTTTATTGTTTAAAAGAAGTAACCAAAGATGCACGATTTAAGTATAGACTAACTAAGCGTCTCTTGTGTGCAAATATTAAATTGTTTGCGCACATTTCATTTAACTTTACCTTGCGTGTTTTTTCTGTTCCTGGTTGTCAGGTTTTGCTTTCAAATTCGCGTTGTATTAATTTCCTGATTAACATTAAAATAAGAATGTGTGAAGCTAGCGCGTAGCTCATAGATCATGGATCTTACCTGTTTTTCTCCTATGCAAATGTTTCATTGTGGTCTATCCTGTTTTCAAACTATGATGGAGCGTCGATTTGTTACCTGTTAACCTCCTTTGATAATGCTTCGTTGTGGAATTACCTGTTTTTCTCCTATAATAATGCTTCATTATGGTCTTACCTGTTTTTTCCCAAGATAATGCTTCATTGTGGCCTTCCTTTTATTCCTCTATGATAATGCTTCATTGTGGTCTAACCTGTTTTTCTCCTTTGATAATGCTTCATTGTGGTCATACCTGTTTTTCTCCCATGATAATGCTTCATTATGGTCTTACCTGTTTTTCTCCCAAGATAATGATTCATTGTGGTCTTACCTGTTTTTCTACCATGATTATTCTTCATTGTGGTCTTACCTGTTTTTCTCCTATAATAATGTTTAATTGTGGTCTTACCTGTTTTTCTCCATGATAATACTTCATTGTGCTATTACCTGTTTTTTTCCAACGATAATGCTTCATTGTGGTCTTACCTGTTTTTCTCCTTTGATAATGCTTCATAATGGTCTTACCTGTTTTTTTCTTCTATGACGATGCTTCATTGTGGTCTTACCTGTTTTCCTCCCTTGAGAATGCGATATTGTGGCCTTACCTGTTTTCCTCCTGAGATAATGCTTCATGGTAGTCTGACCTGTTTTTCTCCTTTGATAATGCTTCATAGTGGTCTGACCTGTTTTTCTCACAAGATAATGCTGCGTTCTGGTCTTATCTGTTTTCCTCCTTATGCTTCATTGTGGTCTTACTTGTTTTTCTCCTATTTATAATGCTTCATTGTGGTCTTATCTGTTTTCCTCCTTAGATAATGCTTCATTGTGGTCTTACCTGTTTTTCATTTATGATAATGCTTCATTGTGATCTTACCTGTTTTCCTCGTCAGATAATGCTTCGTGGTGGTCTTATCTGTTTTCCTCCTTAGAAAATGCTTCATTGTGGTCATACCTGTTTTCCTCCTAAGATAATGCTTCCTTGTGGTCTGACCTGTTTTTCTCCCAAGATAATGCTTCATTTTGGTCTTACCTGTCTTTCTCCTATGATAATTCTTCATTGTGGTCTAACTTGTTTTTCTCCCACGATAATGCTTAATTGTGATCTTACCTGTTTTTCACCTATGATAATGCTTCATTGTGGTCTTACCTGTTTTCCTCCTAAGATAAATCTTCATTGTGGTCTTGCCTGTTTTTCTCCTATGATAATGCTTCATTGTGGTCTAACCTTTTTTCTCCTATGATAATGCTTCATTGTGGTCTGACCTGTTTTCCTTCTAAGATAATGCTTCATTGTGATTTTACCTGTTTTTCTCCTATGAAAATGCTTCATTCTGGTCTTACCTGATTTCCTCCTAAGATAATGCTTCATTGTGGTCTTACCTGTTTTTTTCCTATGATAATGCTTCATTGGGATCTTACCTGTTTTCCTCCTAAGATAATGCTTCATTGTGATCTTACCTGTTTTTCTTCTAAGGTAATGCTTCATTGTGGTCTGTCCTGTTTTTCTTCCAAGATAATGCCTCATTGTGGTCTAACCTGTTTTTCTCCTATGATATTGCTTCATTGTGGTCTGACCTGTTTTTCTACTATGATAATGCTTCATTGTTGTCTGACGTGTTTTTCTCCCAAGATAATGCTTCATTGTGATCTTACCTGTTTTTCATCTATGATAATGCTTCATTGTGGTCTTACCTGTTTTCCTCCTATGATTATGCTTCATTGTGGTCTTACCTGTTTTTCTCCTATGATAATGCTTCATTGTGGTCTGACCTGTTTTTCTCTCAAGATAATGCTTCATTGTGATCTTACCTGTTTTTCTCCTATGATAATGCTTCATTGTGGTCTTACCTGTTTTTCTCTCAAGATAATGCTTCATTGTGATCTTACCTGTTTTTTTCCTATGATAATGCTTCATTGTGGTCTCACCTGTTTTCCCCCAAGATAATGCTTCATTGTGATCTTACCTGATTTCCTCCTAAGATAATGCTTCATTGTTGTCTTTCCTGTTTTTCCTATGATAATGCTTCATTGTGGTCTTTCCTGTTTTCCTCCTAAAATAATGCTTCATTGTGATCTTACCTGTTTTTCTCCTTGGGTAATGCTTCATTGAGGTCTGACCTGTTTTCCTCCTAAGATAATGCTTCATTGTGGTATTACCTTTTTTCCTCCAAAGATAATGTTTCATTGTGGTCTTACCTGTTTTTCTCCTAAGATATTGCTGCATTGTGGTCTTACCTGTTTTTTTCCTATGATAATGCTTTATTGTGATCTTACCTGTTTTTCTCCTTAGATAATGCTTCATTGTTATCTTACCTGTTTTTCTCCTAAGATAATGCTTCATTCTGGTCTCCCCTGTTTTCCTAACATGATGCGTCGTTTTGTGATCTTTCATTTTTTTTATCCCATGATAATGTTTCATTGTGCTTTTCCCTATTTTTCTCCCACGAAGGTTGAAAGTGACATCATTTTTAAACGTTCTCTTTTTAGAATCTATTCCATGCGTAATCAGATTTTACTAGTAACATGTAGTTTATCATTGATTACATGTATCACTTACTTGTTCAAAGTTATTTAAAGATATCGGGTTTCATCGTTCTTATGAGATTAGTTTGTTATCAGCGAACGAAATGGACATTTTCAGTGTTGTTTACAATTTTTTTTTATTTGCATTTGTAAATGTTTAAATGGGAAGTATGGCCTATTGCAATGAAATGGTTTCTTTAAACAAAACTAGAGTTAATTACTCACATAACACGATTACAAAATTGCATAGCTGTTGTTCAGACATATCCATATATCCATATCTGTGTACATGTATTTTATTTGACAGGTAAACAGAACATTATATTGGTCACAATTATATTATAGAATTATAGAATATAGAATTGTTTTGCTCAAAACTTGTCTATATTTTTAATTGATATCTTTTAGTTACTATTTACTAATACTTTGACCTTTACCAAGAGTACAAAGAGGTTTAACTTCACTGTGAATTCTGGTATAAGAATCGTCGATTAAACTTATCTCTTAAGTTGATTGACATTGACAAAGAGAAAGGAGAAAAGAAATACTGATATAAGAATCGTCGATTAAACTTATCCCTGTTAGTTGATTGACATTGACAAAAAGAAAGGAGAGGTTGAACTTCACTGTGAATGCTGGTGTAAGAATCTTCTATTTAACTTATCCCTGTACGTTAATCGGCAATATCGTTCAACGTTGAGTCTGAATCTCATGTTAAACTGAGTCCATCGGACGAACGTTTTAAAACAAAACAGTCACGGGATAAACAGGATGCACAATCACTCATTGCTACGATGAAGCGCGTCAATGGTCTTAGAGCAGATTCACCTCTAGATTTGTAAAATATTGCAACAAAAAATTATGCCTCGATTGTTTTGAAACTTGGTCAGGATATTAGTCCCAATGATTTCTCGGAGGAGTTCAAATATGGGTCATCTGGGTCCAAAAATTAGGTCACTGTCACTAAAAATAGAATTTTCTTGTTAATACACTAGCGGTCACTTTTTTGCTCCGATTGTCATGAAGCTTGGTCAGGATGTCTGTCCCAGTTATTTCTCGGATGAGTGTGAATATGGATCATCTGGGTCCAAAAACTAGGTCACTGTTACTAAAAATAGAAGTATCCTGTCTTGGCTGTAAATTTGTTTTTTTAATAGGATTTCAAAATAACTTTGCACAAATGTTCACCGTGACAAGGCGGTGTGTTGAGTTCAAAACCTGTGTCGGTTGGTCCAATGTCAAGGTCACTGTTACTAAAAATAGAATGTTCTTGTTAACACTCTAGCGGTCACATTTTTGCACCGATTGTCATGAAACTTGGTCAGGATGTCTGTCCCAGTAATTTCTTGGAACAGTTCAAATATGGGTCATCTGGGTCCAAAAACTAGGAACATGTAACTGTTACTAAAAATAGAATTGTCTTGGCTGTAAATTTGTTATTTCTCATTGGATTTCAGAATAACTTAGCACAAATGTTCAACATGAAAAGGCGGTGTGCCGAATACAATACCCATGATGGTCGGTCCAATGTCAAGGTCACTGTAACAAAAAATAGAATTTTCTTGATAACATTCTAGCGGTCACATTTTTGCTCGGATTGTAACGAAACATGGTCAGGACACAAGTACCAGTAATTAATTGGAACAGTTTGAATATGGGTCATCTGGAATCAAAAACTAGGTCACTGTTACTAAAAATAGAATTATCTTGTCTTGGCTGTAAATTTATTTCTCATTGGATTTCAAAATAACTTGGCACAAATGTTCACCATGACAAGGCGGTGTGTTGAGTACAAAACCCATGTCGGTTGGTCCAAGGTCAAGGTCACTGTTCCTAAAAATAGAATTTCTTGTTAACACTTTAGTGGTCACAATTTTGCTCTAATTGTCCTATTGTAAAGAAACATGGTCAGGACATTAGTCCTAGTTATTAATTGAACGAGTTTGAATATGGGTCATCTGGGGTCAAAACTAGGTCACTGTTACTAAAAATAGAAAAATCTTGTCCAGGCTGTAAGTTTGTTGTTTCTCATTGGATTTTAAAATAACTTGGCTCAAATGTTTACCATGGCAAGATGTTGTTTCGCGTACAATTCCCATGGCTGTTTGTCCAAGGTCAAGGTCACTGTTACTAAAAATAAAATTTCCTTGTCTGGGCTGTAACTTCCTAATGAATGGAGTGATTTCAAAATAAGTTTACATAAATTTTTACCATGACAAGGGGTTGCGTGCAATACCCATGTCGGTAGGTCCAAGGTCAAGGTCACTGTTACTAAAAATAGCATTTTCTTTTCCAAGCTGTAAATTTGTTGTTTCTTATTGGATTTTAAAATAACCGGGTGTAAATGTTCACCATATCGAGACGTTGGGTCACATGCAACACAACTTTGTTGTATTCAGGTGAGCGATAAAGGGTCATCATGGCCCTCTTGTTTCCCTTGATTTTACCAAACTTGCACACCACTCTTACAATCATTGAGCATTTGTTGACAGGTGAGCCACCCTATGGACCCTCTTGTTGCAAGGGTTATAGGCCCTTACTCTTTACTATTTAACTTCCAAAAGCATATGTATACATATGTATACCAATTCCAATTTCAAAGCTGCATTTCGGGGGCATATGTCAATTTCAAGTGACAGCTCTTGTTTTCAAACATTCAATGACAACTTTTGTTTTAAAAAGGTCTTTGATCTTTTATAAAAACGGCAGCCGACTGATACTGAAGGTTAAATGTCAATGAAAAGGCTTTTTTAAGATGGAAAGCAACATTCTGCGAATTTATGAATTCCTTTTTTTGAAATTCGGTGTGGTATTAACGAGGACTCCAAGAATTCAGTTAATCATTTTTTATTTTTATTTTTATTTTACCTTCATAGTTAGCTATCAACTAACAATTCAGAAACTTTTTACGATTTTGAAAAAGTCAACAGAAAAGATGTAAAACTCGATGTCATATTTAACTCGAAAACGGCGTTGTCAACATTTGTCACAATGTGTTAAATCTTATATCACCGGAAGGATATTTTTAGCGCTATTTCGTCCGTTAAAAATAAATGAACTTGAAAATCCCAATTATTATCCGGCCCCGAAAATGTGCTCGGCGAGCGCCGTTGACGTCAATGCAGATAACGCGCGTTGATAGCTAACTTTAAAGGTAAATTTCTAAACAACTATTTGATAAATCGAAAAACGGTATTACGGATTCTTGCTGGAGTCATCGTCAATAAATACCATACCAATTTTTTTAAAAGTGATATATGCATATCAGGAATCGCCTCACTCACAAAACACAGCCTCCCCACGCAGCAAAAAAGAAGAGAGGAAGAGAGATCATATTTGTTATAAGTAGGTCAATTCAAAACAAAAGAAATTCGAAAATTCGTGTCGCGTTCCAACATGATTAAAGTGCTCTTTATCTGTTCAAAAGCGGTCGAGAAATAAGCATTAATCCTACATGAAGCGAGTGATTTTGTGTGTGTGCGACATTCTAAAAAATCACGTAGTATACATTGTAGCCACCCTGAAATTCTTTTCATTAGCATTTTTGGACAGAAGCAACTCAGTATTAAAATGTGCTGGCGTCACTCTACACTGATGACAAACAAGAAAAAAGATACATTTCACTCCAGATTCAACATGAACGTAACAATGGACGTTCATTATCAAACAATAATCGGCAAAATACTTAGGCTGGGAGGAACCTGCTTTCGACAGATTATCAGTGAAGATTATTTGTTCACAATAAGTTATTTGTTTGTTTGTTAGAGTCACATTTGGCTCTATTTCAATATCCCTACATATAAGCAGACAACATCTAAAGAAATATAAATATTTGATTAGACCTTTTACGGTACAAAACGAGTACTGATTCTTTTGAGAATCTCAGTTTTACCTTGTTAACACTTCTTTTGATATTGCTGTTATTTAATTGTTTCTGATTGGTCCTGATACATTTAATAATTATTGTGAAACAAGTTATTGTAATGTGTTTTAATTTTACTTAAATCTAAACAAAATATCGAGAACATTTTGAAACAAATTATAGTAATTGATTATAAATCACATACATTTAAATTGCAACACAGCCTACAAATACACAATGGTTCTTTATCTTACACAGCATCTGTCAAGCAAAGAGATCGTCAGTTATCACGAGAAACGGAAAATAATATTATATTTATTCTATTGAAAAACATCTTATGGCCGATATCACCAGGTCAAACAAATATATATATATATTCGTGTGATATTTTTAAAGCTAGTTTGTTGCCCGCCAACGTTTATGCTATTTTATAAATAGTAAAATTTAACTTTAAATAATGTTCTCGTTTGTATTGATTTTAGCTTTTGCAATGTTGGTAACGTGTTTGAACGGACTAGAAAGCTCCTGCGGGCAAAGCAACCACGACGACCGCATGTTCAATAAACTCGTAGACATTGAGTGCAGGATGAAACAAGTGGAAACTGTTCTTGATAAGTTTTTTAGCGTCGACATCTCGTGGAAAAAGGGTAAAGAAATTCTTTTCCGTTTTTACTCAAAACTGACGTAAATATACATGTTTATCAGAAAGGTATGATTTCATAACAACTGCTACGCAAAATAAAATCGATTTTCCGTTTAGATTATGGTTCCTTTATAAATTAAGACAATAAAAATGCAGAAGAAGCTTTGCATCACTTAAATTCATTTTAACGCATATCTTAAGTTGCACTGTGCTGTAAAGGTAGAACAATATCAATAATTGTAAACCGTGAAATTTTTAACAGGTAATTGATGTACATGTACATTCTGTTGTGTGTTTTTCTTGGCTTTTTACAACTTGGCTTCGCCACTCGTGTAAAAATACGACACATATACTCTATATCCTTAATTGTAGCATTTTCTTGTGAATAATTAATAAGAAAAGTTAAGAATTTTACAGTGTTTAATAACTTTCATGCCTTGAATAAAAATATTAAACACTAACAGTATTGTCATTTATCAGTAACGTTAAAATTTATTTATAACGTAATTTAATTTATTTAAATGGTATTCAACCACTGTTTACTGGCTGTAAAAAATATTTTCACGCGGACTAAATATTTTTATATCATTTAATCGCCCAAAGGATAATACTTCCTGCGTTTTATACAGCCTTTGACGTTCTCTTTTCAATGTACTGTACTTTGCATTTTAAACTCATTCCAGTTACTGGTTTATGAAAGGATGTCGCGACTTTGTTAGTAAGGGGACAGGGCATGTCGTGGCAAGTTCACATCTCCAAGAATCAATCTGTCAGCAAAATATCGATAAAGATTTCTCAATGAATGTTGAAGTAACAATTCAGTTTAACTTTGCTACAATTTATCTTTTAGCAGTCGAAAATCCCGATAATAGTAGAAGTTACAGAAAACTTAATACCGATTAATAAGGTTATTTTAATTTCAATTTATCTTAGTGATATTTCGGTGCTTTTTAGTTTGAGTATAGTCGCCCTATTAAAAGAAATTTTAAAAAAGGCATTTAAATGTATTGATTTTGATGCACTCTTCCACAATATTACACACATAAAACACACATTAAAATGCTTATCTACAAAACAAAATAGCGTTCAACAGTACATTATCAAAAGAATGAAATGGAAAAGGCAGAAGTTGAATATCGTGGGGCTTAAAAACACAATGTAAATTAAGGTAAGACCTGTGTAATAGGCACTATTAAGAATCCAATATCTGATTATATTTTCATCAACTGCTTCATACCACTGACTTGTATGCAAAATTTTAATGATTTTCACCGTGTAGTTTTTGAGATTTTTAGATTATTTTTATTTAAAAAAGTGAGAAAAAAACGTGAAAGTATCCAATTTCTTTAATCGGTGACAAAATTTTTTGTTATTGATAAATTCAACCCTATTTTTTTACAGTTTATCTAAAATATGTTATATTTTACTAAACCAATTAAAGATAAAATATATAAATACAGAATTTATCTTAAAATGACATTTTTTGACCAAATAAATTTAAAAAATGCATTTTTTATATTTCACGAGACTAAATTAATGAAAATTGTGCAAAATCCTGATTGGTGCAATATACCAAATTTTACCATTTTTTTACTATATACCTTAAACAAAATTTAAACAAAATTTCAGAGAAGTTTACCGTCCAGTTTTAGAAATTTTCAAATTGATGACTTGAATAAACACTATTCTGATAGCGAAAACCCCTTTAATCTTGATTATTTTGCTTATTTTAGTTTAAATCATGAGAATTTTATATTCCATGACAGAATTCCACAGGAAAAACAGAAATATGCCAATTATTTAAGCTCTAGGCTTACAAAAAAATAGCTTCCAGTGGGATTTGAACCCTGGTCCTCTTGCATGACAGAAATCTATGCTAATTTACTAATATAGTTACCTCCCTTGGATACTCTTCTGGATATAGGTATTCATTACACAGGTCTTACCTTAAGTGAAAACATTGCCTTCAGTCGGCATAATGTTTAATATTTCTTTGTATTTTTTTCAGAACCTACAGTATGTGCTTCTACAACTTCAACGACAACAACTTTACCGACAACAACTTCACCAACAACTCCTTCTCCACCAAAGTGCCCAGAAAACTGGATATCATTTCAACAATCCTGCTATTTATTCAGCGAAAATCTTCTCGACGTTAATGGCGCTGCAGTGAGTATAATCAATCGGATTTAAAGAGTATTGCTGTTCGAACTTTACTCCTCATTACTCTTACCAAGAAATATATTTGTATGTCTTTATGCTACTTTAAAAAAACGAACACTCTGTTCATATTTATTTTTCGTATGTGTTATACGCAATATACATTATAAACAAGGGGTCTATGAGCAACTAGAAATTTCAACTACCAGTGACATTTCTTACACACTCCCGAACGTTTAACAAATTAAACAAAACTCAGTAATGCTTCGTTGTTAACAGTTACGTCTTTTCAATGTCATTGCACATGATACCTGTGTGTTACATGTAATAGTTATCTAAAATAACTTTTTATGTACTAATTTTCAGTATTTAAACTGTATGCATAACTGAATTAAAAAGTGACAAAAATATCAATTCCTTTAACAACCTTTTCCATCGACTTGAAACGGAATATTTGTCAACTGTACTGGAAAACAAGAATATAAAAATGTTTTGTATTAATAAAAAAATTCGATACACACGATAGAAAAAGACACATTATTTAAGACTGTTGGGTAATATGTTCATGCGTAAAATACATAATTGATTTTAGCCATGCCTTATTTAATTACAGGAAAAGTGCAAATCGTTGAATTCCCATATGGTGTATGTAGACAACTTGAAAGAGTTTCTCTTCCTAAGAGACTACGTAAAGAGCTATGGTAAAGGTAAAATAAAGTCTCGTTTCTTTAAGTCTGAGACTTCGTAATGAGCTATGGCACAGGTAAAATAAATACTTGTTTCGTTAACTCAGAGACTACGTAATGAGCTATGACAGAGGTAAAATAAAACAAGTTTCGTTATCTCAGAGACTTTTTAATGAGCTATGATACAGGTAAAATAAAGACTCGTTTCGTTACCTGAGAGACTACGTGATAAGCTATGGCACATCTTAAAAAAGAATCGATTATTTTCCTCAGAGACTACGTGATGAGCTATGGTAAAGGTAAAATACAGACGCGTTTCATTACCGCAGAGACTACGTAATGAGCTATGCCACAGGTAAAATAAAGACATGTTTCTTCACTTAGAGAATAATAAAGACAGGTAAAATAAAGACTCGTTTCCTTACCACAGAGACTACGTAATGAGCTATGGCACAGGTAAAAATAAAGACATGTTTCTTCACTTAGAGAATAATAAAGACAGGTAAAATAAAGACTCGTTTCCTTACCACAGAGACTACGTGATGAGCTATGGCACAGGTAAAATAAAGACATGTTTCTTCACTTAGAGAATAATAAAGACAGGTAAAATAAAGACTCGTTTCCTTACCACAGAGACTACGTAATGAGCTATGGCACAGGTAAAATAAAGACATGTTTCTTCACTTAGAGAATACGTAATGAGATATGTCACAGGTAAAATAAAGACTCGTTTCCTTACCACAGAGACTACGTAATGAGCTATGGCACAGGTAAAATAAAGACATGTTTCTTCACTTAGAGAATACGTAATGAGATATGTCACAGGTAAAATAAAGATTCGTTTCTTTACCACAGAGACTACGTGATGAGCTAAGGCACAGGTAAAATAAAGACATGTTTCTTTCACTTAGAGAATACGTAATGAGCTATGTCACAGGTGAAATAAAGCCTCCTTTCGTTTTCTCAGAGACTGCTTTATGAGCTATTGCACAGGTTTAAAAAATAAAGACTCGTTTCGTTACCTCAGAGACAATGTTATAAGCTATTGTATAGGTAATATAAACTATCGTTACTTTAACTCAGAGACTACGTAATGAGTTAGGCAAAGGTAAAATAAATAATTGTTTCTTTCACTTAGAGACTACAACAAATGAATTTGACATCAAATATTATAGCAAAAAAATCAAATATATACTGAGCAGAAATGAAAACTTAACAGTTTTTTAATTGGAAAATTGTGTTTATTTTATTCTTCTTTTTATTTTTGGTATTCGCACATATCTGGACATTTGATAAAGCGAGAAGATGTTGTTATTTTTCACAGAGGTCAAGACTATCAACTCGTTCCTAGATAATGATGAGAGATCGATATTTATCAACATTAAATCCTCAAAGAGATCATTTGGCTGTCAAATTTAAACGTTAATTAAATGTCAAATACAGAAGAAAAGAATCTTTAAAGTCCACTGATGCCACGAATAAGATACAGTTACTTAAATATCCGAGTTAAGTTTTGCACATTACCTCCCTTTTAAATAAAGAAAAAACACAATTCAGCGCTTAATTTTCTACAACCACTTAACTGTTTTTTTCTGTTTTTCCTTTTTTTAAACTGATAAATACTGAACCGACAACTTCCGAGCTAAACATATCGGATATAATATTTGTCCAGATATTTACGTTTACTGGCATCAATAATGTAATAGGCGGTTTCCATGTTATTTTTGTCAAGTTTTCATTTTCAAATTGGCTCAGTATACTACTCAAAGTTTGCTAAGCGCCAAGTTAATTATACATTATTTAGAAGTCTACATTATATGCAATGACACAGGAAATCATGAAGGTCCTCTGTGTACAAATGTCGTGGATACGAGGTGACCCTGTAATTTAACGGTGTTTTATTAACGCTGCATACATGTACCGGACATGTGTAGATACTCAATCTTTACTTTCACTTGAAAACTGCATTTTAATGACTGAATTAATGACAAATGCGAATTTTATAAGGCATTAATTGGATGCGGACATAGTTGTTTTATTTTGTTTTGGTGAACATTGTTTTTATCACTTCCCCAATATCCCATACAAATTCAAAATATACACGTAACCACATTGCAATTATTAATACATGTCTATATTGTTTAATAAGTAATTAATCAGATTAATATAGAAAGAAATACATGAAGTAAAACTAATACATGTTACTGGCATACATCAAAAGATTATGTACAAAAATATTATTTGTGCTTAGCAAACTTTGAGTATTATATAAATACGTTATACATTATTTAAAGGAAGTACATAACAATCCTTCACATTTTATACAATAGTAACATAGTACAATAAAACAAATCTCTTTCGTAAATATCTGTTTTCAGTATTTGTTTCAATTTACCGGACGTTACTTGTCGAAACCATATTGTAATTACTAATAATGCCAAACAAATGTTTTGTTTTATTTTATTTCTCAGAAGTTGCCCATAACCCAAAAGGCAATGTTGCCCCCATGTTGTATGTTGTTCTGTCCATGATTTTTGATATGATATAAAAAAAAGATATATTTTATAGTTACAATGTAGTTGGTTTCTTGACAAGGAATTTGCGGATATATTGCCGGTTTGGGTGTCATATTACAGTCATATTACAGTCATATTTCCCCGTTGAAACCGCAACTTTGTATGTCGTCATTAATTTAACTTGCGTTACGTCACTAACAGATTATTAATGAGCTTTAATGCAACGGGCTTGATTATTTTATTTTGAAAAAAAGAATTATTATTAAAAGAAACAAGACAAAATGTACGACGTATGTAATCCTCTAGTATACTGCTTAACAAATTAGGAGATCGCTGATCTATATGCATTTTTCCAAAATTCAAAACAAAATGACTGACGAAAACAAAAGTTGGGAGGTAAAAAGCGCAATTAAGGTACGTGTAATCATATAACCGGATATTTGTATATACGATCTGACATCATCTGCAAATTATCCAATCAAATTTAATAAAATTTCTGACATACCTGTCTCAGGGTGGCTATACCACGTGACTTTTCGGATGTCGTGCACATATTTATATTGGAAAAATCGCTCGCTTCAGGTAGGGTTTTTGCTTATTTCTCAGTAATTACTTGGCCGATTTTGACCAGATAAAGCGCACCGTACTTCTGTTACCAAGCATTTTCATCCACACTTAGTCTCTTCTTTTAGTTTATGGCCGTTTTCTCAAACATTCAAAGACAAATTTTGTCTGAAGCGTCGAATGTTTTGATGTCGTGCACACCCAATCATAAAATCCAATGATTCTCGCGCATAAAACTTTGTTAACGCTTACCATGTTATTTAGCTTGTGTCATTTAATATTCTGGAACACACGCATGTTGTATTTCATCCGGACTCGGGCTACTTATTGAGCTTTTTACATTTTTTTAAACGGATGTCGTACACACCTGGAAAAATAGACGATGTCGTACACACTCTGGTTTTCTTATTTAGTCACCGGGTGCAGTGTTTGTACTATTTCTCGTTATTCTGTAAACAAATCATTTTATTTTCATATGTGATCCTTCTGAATATCAACCTCTCAGTCCCTACACTAAATAAAATAGTTTTGAAATATGGAAACACTCTGGAATGCAGGTTTTCAGTCTACGGCTCATTCAATGGTTGTGATGTTTTATTTTTATCCAGCTCAAAGTCGGTTATTACCAGTTTATATATTGCTTTAAGTTCAGTACACAAATCAGTTGTGTAGTATGTTGTTTGCGTTATTTTTTACTAGCCTAATAATTACTGTTATGTAAATTATAAAAAAAATTCACAGACACAAAGTTGGCAACAAAATATATAGAATAATTATTTATAATAATATATTTTATAATATTTTATTTAATAATTATTGATGCAAATTACTGTGGTATCATTTATCGCAGTGGTTTAATGTTCGCGTGTTTCGCGCTACGGAAAAAGCGTGAAATCAAACTTTAGCGAAATCAAACCATTGAATACCTCTTATAAAAATAGTAATAGCGCGCGAATTTATTCCCGCGCGAAATAGTCATTCATATCTTGAACGCGGAAATCGATCCCAGCGAAATTAAATGAAACCACAGTAAGTGATCGAAATTCATAATTTTATCATTTACAGCATACACACTAACGCTGGCAACAAAATATACAGACTGAATAATTATTTATTATAATTCGCGCTGGTTTAATTTTCAAGTGTTCCGCTCTAGAGAAAGAGCGCGAAATCAAACTCTAGCGAAATCAAACCACTGAATATCTAGTATTATAAAAAAACATAGTCTTATGAAAATAATAAAGGTGCGCAAATTATGCCCGCGCGAAAATGTCATTCATGCCTTTATCGCGAAAAATGATCTCTGCAAAAAAATATGACACGACGGTAAGTTAGTATACTTCAGAAATCTTACCCTTTACAGCTGTGTTTTAAATCCAATTTTAATTGTAAATGTAACAAATGATAATTATAAATTGCTAAAATTATATCAGTAATCCGAGCGTGAACACGCTACATGAAAAGAACCGGTTTTGGAAAAAGGCGTTAATTTACAGTTATTATAGGGCGTAAAATCTTGTTCTCAGGCTGTCGTAAAATATTAATATTTATAGATAACTAGTCACGTGATAGTTTCTTTGTAGAGAAAGAAAAATACGGTTACATAAATTCTGGGTGACTGAGCAATTTATTTAAACAATCAAAATTATGTGGTTGTTTCTAAATTGCTAATTTCTTTTCTTTTTTATTTAGAAAAGTATGTATATGAACATGTTGGTTTTATTTTTTAAATTCGAAGTATGAATATGATATATATTTGGATAAGACATAATATAACAATAATGATATTAAAGGTTTAACTAATAAAATATGTTTATTGCACCCAACAAATATTCTGATATCGGCCTGGTGATTTCCTACTTTTTAAAAATATTAACGCAGTACTTGCTATATAAGTTCTCATAAAGATTTTTATGGTGGCATATGTCTGTCGAGAGATATCTATGTAGTCATTACGAATATTTTGCAAATTTTTCAGGAAATGTTTGTGTTTTTTGACATATATATTTTTCTTAAAAAGAAAATTAGCACAAAATTTCGCGATCATGCTTGAAACTGCCACGAAATGCTTATAGTAGCTATCACAATAACTATTCTACGCTTTTCAGCAAAGCTGGGTACTTTCTAAAACCATTTTAATATCGCGAAAATTATTTTCATTAATTACATGTATCGTATTAAACAATATTTCCATGAAACTTTCGTTTATTAAGATACATGTACACGTTTTAGAAATGTTTGAAATATCAAGATAATATCTGAAATTATCGAGGAAGCTTTCTGGCTAATAAATGGCAGCGTTAAACACTAACGCAGCCTGTATTATCTATGTTTTGGTGATACTTTCAATTATCGAAATATCTTTTTTCATAAAAGAGTAGATTTGCATGACGATGTTTTCAGGATATCGCGTCAGCTACCTAACTACATGTATCTCGCGGCAGAAATATGCCACCATAATTTTGGATAATTTAACACCTTTGAACACAAATGAACTCCTTAGAAATGTTCAACGGAAGTTGAAGCTTTAAGATTTATAATAACGTTGTGGAATGCACGGGGTCCGAGAAAGTTGATTTTGAAAGTCAAGTTATAAAAAATGCCAATCTCACTAAAGTCAGATCTAACAAACTGTTAGATCTGATGAAGGCCCGCAGATACCGTATATAAGCTATAGCGGTTTTCCCCGATTACTATTTTTAGAAATTGTCAACACAAGAAGCATGATTTATAACGCTAGCAAAGATCTAAATACGTCATTACAGTAGAAATTAATGCAATACTACATAAAACACATATATCTTCAGTAAAATATGTCTTACGCAGGTTGTAAACACTTTCAATGGTTTAAAACACTGTGTTTACTCCCACTTTTGCGATTTTGTAGGCGACAATCTGATTGGTTTATAGGTTGGTGATAAAAGCACGTTTTAGTTACTCATCGTCAGATCCTGATAGCGTAGCGGTTTTCAGGAGATGATTTTAATCAGATTGAAAAAATGAGTGCTGTAAACGACTAATGTATGTAACATTCAAAGATTGTTCTGAAAGTCTTACACCATATATAATTTTAACTAAGTCATATTTGGTTTGCAGTTGACAAATTTAACAATTAACAAAAGTAAAACACCACATTTCAATTTCGAAGTATTCATTTGCTTGTACAATATGTACTCTTCTTATTCAAACTATTACTGCAACTTTACGATCACTAACCAGTGATTCATTTCAACAGCCTCAAATATAATATTAAAACATCGACAAAAGAACTGAACATTTATAATGAAAAGGTTTCACACGGAACATTAAACACATTTTGTACAAAATTTACAAATTCAATAATTGACAAGATTGATAAACAATACGTTCTGTTGTGATCAAGATATTTTTTTCAAAAATGTGGTAAACGAATTACAGACACGGAGAGATAGAGTAAGGTTGAACGACGATAATAAATATCTGTCTTCAAAGAATATGAAATACCTATACAAAAACACTGCACCCGGTGACTAAATAAGAAAACCAGAGTGTGTACGACATCGTCTATTTTTCCAGGTGTGTACGACATCCGTTTAAAAAAATGTAAAAAGCTCAATAAGTAGCCCGAGTCCGGATGAAATACAACATGCGTGTGTTCCAGAATATTAAATGACACAAGCTAAATAACATGGTAAGCGTTAACAAAGTTTTATGCGCGAGAATCATTGGATTTTATGATTGGGTGTGCACGACATCAAAACATTCGACGCTTCAGACAAAATTTGTCTTTGAATGTTTGAGAAAACGGCCATAAACTAAAAGAAGAGACTAAGTGTGGATGAAAATGCTTGGTAACAGAAGTACGGTGCGCTTTATCTGGTCAAAATCGGCCAAGTAATTACTGAGAAATAAGCAAAAACCCTACCTGAAGCGAGCGATTTTTCCAATATAAATATGTGCACGACATCCGAAAAGTCACGTGGTATAGCCACCCTGTGTCTGTTTTAAACACTTTCAGATTCATTTTGGTGGGTTGGCATCACTGATGTTGAAAAGGAAGGAACTTGGAAATATGTTGGAACTGATCGAGTAGCAAACTTAACAGACTTTCCGAACTTTGCAGACAATTATCGTGGGACTGAACACTGTGCTGCATACACATTCTGGGCTAATTTTTATTGGAATGATGCACCTTGCAGTCTTACATATTACTATGTTTGTGAAAAAGAAGATTTTTAATGCGGTTTTGTGACATTTAGAACGAGAACCCCTGCCTGTTTAAACAGTTAAATGTAAATAAAATCTCGAAAGAATTACTCACATCTCGAGGCCCTTTAACGCTTCCTTATGAATGTGCTAAAGTTTGTGTTTATTGCCAAAATTTCTATCCAAATTATGTTTCCATGATCATGATCAATATCAATATTCACGAATGTTGAATTATTCTACGATTGTTTGTGCAAATTCATCCGAGAACTGTATATTTATCTTCAAGTTAAAACCTTTTACTTTGAACCACAACAGTCTATATTTTCGTTTTATTTAATAAATACTCCAAAGGGCTAATGATAAAATAATGACAATTTGGTACAATCGTGTTAAATTGTACGTACCTGACTTTAAAATAACGGTATTGATTGAAACTTGTATACATATTTCTATAGTGTTTGGTTAAATTCATGTGTTTAATTTTATTGAAATTGCAGGTCTTAACTTGTAGTTACAAATCGAGCAAATAACAAATACGAACACCTGTAATTTAAATCTGTTAAACGTGCTACAAAGTGTGCATAATTCTTGATGGGTAATATTGATAGTAAGTGAAATTAATGCATTTTATTTTTGCTACATTTTCGTAATAAACATACGGAATAAGATTCTAATTTATAATCAATTTATGTTTTGACTGGATTCAAACAAATTGTAAGTTTTGAATGCATTGTTTCCTACTTACCTCTTTTTGTTAGATTTTAATCACTTTATCTTATACACTCAACCAATGTTCTAACTACACCAATCATATTTTCTAAATTTTTTAGCATGGATTGGAAGTATAATCTTCAAATTTGAATATAATGAGATATGTCTTTGTCACTTCTTTTTATGAAATAAACATTAAATTACCTACATGCGTTTGTTGACCACTGAGGATTAATGAATGGGTAGAAACAACGCACAAAATTGTGCGTAGCGGTGTTATTCTCAGTTAACGAAAATTCACGTCTCCTTGAGGGGATTTTAATGGCTATATAAAGAAGCAAAATGATGCATCTTATTATCATGTGTTATGTTTCAAATTTGAAGAGTGTACTCCAGTTCCATGCGGAGAAAATAAAATGTTATGCTTGTTGAAGTTAGTACATTGGATAAGTGTATTTTCATGGAAGAACGAACCAATTAGACGCATAGCACTCCATTACTTTAACTTTCCATATAGTATATGTAAGAACCGCCTTAAGTAAATCAATTGAACAATTTTACATAATTTGTATTTTATGGGGGTCAGCTTTAACATTTTACAATTTTTTTTCATTTATAGAGCCTTTTGCAATACTAAAAAATCAATATACTCAGCCTTTGTATAATTTTAAAGCCATTGACACACGTCTATCGATATCACCAATCACAAGTTCAGTATTAATTTTAATAAATTTTCAAGTTTTTCATATACCCTCTTTTCTTCCAAAATTAACTTGTAGTTCAAGTAGGTAACAGCAGAATCTCGTTTTTGTTTATTGTTTGTGATGTCTTTTTGCTAGACATTTAAGAAGACCATGCTCTTACTTCACACTGAAGATTACGTCCTACGCACATCTGCGTCTGTGCTGGATCAAAACTGGTACTGTTAACTTTACTGAGTAAATATTGAGTTGGGTTAAACCCGGAATTAGGCGGCTAGGCGAAGATATGCATTCCCATTACTACTCATAAACATCCGAAATAAAATAGACAGTGGCGTAGCTACTATTAGGCCATGTAGGCCCGGGCGTACAAGTTGGACAAGAAAATGACATTTTCAAAAGTCCCAAAAATACAATAAAAACAGAACGGGGTGGTATGGTAGCAAGTTCAAGCTGTTTTTGTCGAATCAAATATGTCTTTGGCTTCTTGGGGAAAATGATATTTTTGCAAGATGTAAATGCATGCCTACGTTCGAATTCTCTGTGTTGTCACGCTTTATTTGCACTTTGCTATATTTAATCTCCACTTGTTTACTGTTTGTTGTTGTTGTTTTTTGTTGTTGTTTTGTTGTTGTTGTTTTTTGGGGGGGGGTCTTTACACCCCAGATCCCCTTATTGAATGGCAACTAGGAACCCCTTATATGTGCCTACAACTTGTAAAAAGTTGGCTACGCCCCTGAAAGAGTCCGCAGTTGTTTTTTTCACAATTGTCGTTTTCGATAATATTCACGTTTCTTTTATTGATATAAAAATAATACAGTTACTTACATGTAGTAACACTGTCTGGTTTGCAAAATTATTTTAATATATCATGTTACATGTAACGCTGTTGTTAGCATTAATTGTGACCTATGAAAACTAAAACAGTCATAATAAGCTTTTATGTATCAATATGCATTCATTTTCAAAACAGGATACTATGTAGAACAATTTGGATTGTTTTCATATGCCGGTAAGTCAGATGGCTGGCCGCGCCACATTGCTCTCGTGCACTGAAAATTGAAATGTATTATAGATATAAATTTTATTTTATACATTTCATTTACTACTTCTACTATCTGATTTAACTGCACCAATTAATGAAGATGTTTGTGGCGTGCGTGCGTGTGTTGTCAAAGAAGCACATATATGTTCGAAACATAATAAAATATACACATATCACTTTTCAAACCTTTATCTTCAAATTTACTGTTTTATTGTAAAATTAAGTAGCATGATAAAGAATTTCACACTCGATCCACTTCTAAATAAACACATTATAATTACTTATTTAAGATATTATAAACATTGCTTTTACAATACACTAATGCGTATGAAACTAACTGAACATTTAGATATATATATATATTTCCAAAGATTATCTTTAATCTTTAATATTATCTTCGTTAATTGTTTGTGGCGTCCTATTTGAATTGACATACTTATAAAAAAACATGCTCTCCCTCTTCCTCTCTTTTTTTTCGCTGCGTGGGGAGGCTGAGTTTTGTGAGTGTGGTCATTCCTGATATGCATATATTCCTTTTTTTACCCACTGTAACATTGTGACGTTTATATTTCAAACTCAATTCATTTCACAAAGCAATGTAACAGTTACAGTTGTAACACCTTTGTTACTGTGCTCAAAAAACGAATGAAACGTAATGAAAATTCTTACTTTTTTCAATCTTTTACCTTCACATGTTGATATTACGCAAATCGCGCATATTTCGTAACCTTTGACTGCACAGGTCTGATACTCGGTAGCTTTAAAAATATAATGATATTAAATAAAACTTACTCTTCTCGGGCATCTGCATGTATTTCCATAGACCCTTTCTGTATTTCCTGGTTTGATGTAAATATCAAAGACCGTACAACCTAAAAAACATAAACATCATTACTTTGATCGGTCTCTTAACATAAGTAACAAGTAATTGTTTAGAGCAGGGCTGAAGAATTTAAAAACTGAGAGTGTAAACCAGTCTCAAAGCTCAAGCATCAAGACTAGTCGACATTTCAGCCAATCAGATGCTTGATATTTGAGACAGGTTTTAAGTCTCAATTGTATAACCATGAGGCGAGATATACTTGAAGGTAATTATTTACCATAACCTGACATAGTTCAAACTGTTTCTGTTAAATACATGTAATTGGTTTTTTATCATATTTTCATTTCAATTATGTAGAATTACTTTTAAGTAAATGCTTGTTAAGCAATGTCGTCTGCTGAGAAAATAAAACTATTTAAAAAAACGCTTGGAACTTCAAGGTAGAAAAATCTCAAGGAAATATACCTCTCTGGCAGGTGCAGTTATTTTCGCCAGATCGACATCTTTCTTCTCTCACATTCAGACATGTTTGTCTACACTCACAGTCCCTGTATGGTATAACCGATGATGATTATACGTCTTCATATTAAATCTATTGCCTCTACCTCGGAGCGAACCCGCACCGTCACGGCGACAGCGCCTAGCCGTGCATTCCGACAAAGCAACCAATTGAGCTAACCGGGAAAATCCCCCAAAAGGTTGGAAGGACAACCCTTATATATGTTATCATCACTGCACAACATCCATAACTGAATGATAACAGTACTGACTATAAGTGCGGGGAGACTTTTTACGACCGCCACTGCACAAAAAGCGGTACTGTGAATTTTAAATGTATAGCCTCTACCTGGGAGCGAACCCGAACCATACTCGGATCGTCAGCGCCTAGCCCTGCATTCTGACAACGCAACCAATTGAGCAAGCCGGGATAACCCCACCAATTACTCCTTACTTATTAGCAACCAATTGAGCTAGCCGGTATACCCCCACCAATTACTCCTTACTTATTAGCAACCAATTGAGCAAGCCGGGATAACCTCACCAATTACTCCTTACTTATTAGCAACCAATTGAGCAAGCCGGGATAACCCCACCAATTACTCCTTACTTATTAGCAACCCATTCAGCAAGCCGGGATAACCCCACCAATTACTCCTTACTTATTAGCAACCAATTCAGCAAGCCGGGATAACCCCACCAATTACTCCTTACTTATTAGCAACCAATTGAGCAAGCCGGGATAACCCCACCAATTACTCCTTACTTATTAGCAACCAATTGAGCAAGCCGGGATAACCCCACCAATTACTCCTTACTTATTAGCAACCAATTGAGCAAGCCGGGATAACCCCACCAATTTCTCCTTACTTATTAGCAACCAATTGAGCAAGCCGGGATAACCCCACCAATTACTCCTTACTTATTAGCAACCAATTGAGCAAGCCGGGATAACCTCCACCAATTACTCCTTACTTATTAGACAAATATATTTAATTAAAGAGAAAATATGAAGTTTCAAACAAATGCCATAAACATGATAAACTCGATCATGTTCGGGTTTTTTTGCAGCGAATGTGGCTTTAACGATGTTTACCGCATATGATTGAATTCAATGTTGTTAAATTAAACCTATAAAGCAAATGCTAAACTTCTTGCCATGCAATTATATTCGTACCTGCCTCGTAACACACTAAAACCGCGAACCGTTTTAAATCCAATTTGCTAAAATACTTATTTTTACGTGCGGCGACTCGAATAAAACATTTATTATATTAAAATAAAAATCTTCTTTTAAACAAATATAATTTTACGAATCCACTTTAATTAGCGAGATTAAGATCATGAAAAAGTTCGTGCTTTTCTAAAGTGTTTGCTTCATTAATCTTGAGTTCATCTGAATATATTTTATTAACCCAATATTGAAAATGGTAATAAGCCCTATTTCACATACCGTCAAGATACCTCAACAACAACAGCAACAACAACAACAACAAACTTTATTTTGTCGAGGTAACAACAAGTACGAAGTAACAATAGACAGTCATGTAAAATTATAATACAATTTTGTGGGTTTTGAAATGGGAACATTTGAGAAACCATTTTTGTCAAGATACCTCGTGTTATTGTTGAAGGCAACGATTGTATCATCTTTATGTTCGTTAGAAAGAGATTACATAATGTTTATCAAATAGCAGCTTTAAAACAGATCGGCAAAGCAGGGGTGCACAATTAGTACAAATAAGGATATCTATTACTTGTTTAAAAAGAGAGTAACCAAATCAGGCATGAATATTTTGCATTTTAAAAGAGAGCATACATTTTGCAAAATTCATATCATGCAAGTAAATAGTCAATGGACTAGAAAATGACTCCGAATTATTTTGTTTTTTGTTTTAACAAGGGTCCTCTTAAGAAGAAAAAGCATGATATCATATCAGTCAGCGATTCGTTTATTTTAATAAATTATGGGTTTAATGCGCAAGCTCAGTCGGTAGTGCTTTCGGAACTGAATGATTAGGCGCTGTCACCGTGACGGTGCGGGTTCGCTCACCAGTAGAGACAATATCATTTCTAATAAATGTTTTAAATTATCAGATTTTATATCTCTCTTTCCGATAAAAACAGTTCACATTTTTGTCCTTCTGCCTTGTATGTAAATGGTATTGAACTGATTTTGGAAAACACCAAACATCGAAAAGACATTCATGTGTTTGACTACGACAGCACATTTCTTGGACTTTCTTGGTATTTGAGAGATAAGAAATTAGCTTGTATTGTAAACGTAACTATGCAAATGTTAACTTACTAGAACTGAGTGAGTAAGCGGTCTGGAGTATCTTACTTGATGCCTTCGCAAGTCCTGTATGTGTAACAATAGCTTATCAACATACACACGCACACAATAACATACAATTTTACCACCATCTCTTCAAGAAAAACTCAAATCGGCGTCAAAACTGGAACAAACCAGTCATAGATATTTACAAATGTCTTCAAAAAATTAGATCGAAGTTTAAAGGTATTTAAATGTTTATCGAAAACGCAACTTTAAAAGTTATATATAATAATTCAAATCGATTTTGCGTGTATATTTACCGACAAAAATAAGTTCATAGTGGAAAGTTCAACGCAATCAGAGCAGTCACATTTATAAGTGATTCTATTAATGCGCACATCTTAAAAATTTCGTTTGACCCAACATACAAAATAGCGGCTCACTGTAAATAGTGGAAAGATAGTTTTCTTTCTCCGATCAGTAAATTTAACATCATCGCAGAATAAGTCTTGAACAAATTGTTACTTATTTGATAAGTTATTCGTTGAAAAATGTTTATAATGTAAATACATAATCTTTCCTTGGGTAATTCCGCACAATGTTGGATGATCTTGCAAAATATTTCTTAAACATATTACAAAGACTTGGGATTTCTGCCACGAGTTCTCGGAGAACTTAATGATTGATGTTCTCAACTTGTTATTAAAACAAGCTTTTTGTTTTTTGTTGCTTTAACTTGTTAACAAAACGTAAACAATTCTAGTTTGTCTTCCGCATTTAAAAGTTAAATGAAACATTCTTCCTCATACAAATCATCTTGATATTTTGAAACCGTAGTTACATGGAATAGTGTGGTCGGGATTATAAACGTGAAGATTTTGAAACGGGTTAAAATTCCTAGTTGTGTGCATTATACATGTTGTAAAGAGATAGAGAGGAAGAGAGAGAGAGGGAGTGAGAGAGACCAAGTGAGCGACGGAGAGAGAGAGAGAGAGAGAGAGAGAAATAATGAAAGAGAGATATGGGGAAGGAGACATAGATCAATTTTTATTTCGTATTTCTTACCTTACCGGCCGACGAGTATCCTTTCAGGTGAATATATTGACGTATCTAAATAAATCAACTGTTAAGAACAACAGAAAAAAACACGATATATAAATATACTCATCATTAATTGTGAAGAACATGTACTGAAGATTTGATTAAATCTTCCACCTACCTCAACCATTAATAAAAACTGCACGTAAGCTTAATGCCAAAGGCGATGCACATAATGATAAATATGTTTCACAAACAATATCGCGGTGAATGTAAAAAGTATTGTCAAACGTGTTTTGTTTAAAGTTCATTTACTGTTTACCTTAATGAAGAAAATCGGAACAAGCAGAAACAGTTTTTTTTTTGATAATACAATAAAAATCAACACAGGCAGAAACAAATAATTTGTAAAATGTAATACAATAAAATCTACACAGCTGAAAGGGATAATTAAATGATAAATAAAATTCTACACATGCAGATACGAATACATTGATGACTTCATGTACAAAAGAAATCTACACATTCATGTAGATACGAAAACATTGATGATAATTAAACAATGATAAAAATCTTCACAGGCGGAAACGAATACTTTGATGATACAATAAACAATGATAAAAATCTACACAGGCGGAAACGAATACTTTGATGATACAATAAACAATGATAAAAATCTTCACAGGCGGAAACGAATACTTTGATGATACAAAAAAATCCATACAGTCAGGCAGAAACGAATAATTTGATGATACAATAAACAATAATAAAAATCTACACAGACGGAAACGAATAACATGATGATACAATAAACAATGATACAAATCTACACAGGCTTCCACGAATAATTTGATGATACAATAAACAATGATAAAAAACTAAACAGGCAGAAACGAATAATTAGATGATACAATAAACAATGATAAAAATCTACACAGGCGGAAACGAATACTTTGATGATACAACAAAAATCCATACAGGCAAATGATTTGATGATGCATTAAAAATCCATACAGTCAGAAACGAATAATTTTAAGATGAGATGAAAATACACACAGGCAAAAACGAATTATTCGATGATGCAAAAACGATCCAAACAGTCAGAAACGAATAACATGACGATACTACGTTTATTATGATGAAACAAAAATTATAATAATGACTTCTAGAGTGACTTAAAGAGTCACAATAACTACTTATAAAACTTTGTTCAAGTCCACAATTAATGGATACGTGTACGAGGGATGATCCAAAATTACGTAGACATTTGTTATTGCATCTTAATTTGAAACACGTTCGCAATAAAGTATATACTAAATTCAACCAGAACACAAACGTAACAAACTGAACTAAAATATTCATACATTTAATTGATTTTAAAACCACGTCGCTTATTTGAATAAACATGGTAACAGGCAGGCGACGCACGTCATTGCCATTGTATTTTATAAAGCAAATACCTGTCAATATAAAGAAAACTACTAGACTAGTGGGAAAAGAGCCAAACTTCGCAACGTAAAAGCACTGTATACGAATGATGTCATGCCGAAATTTTACGTCATTCGGACTTTGCGTTTTAAAAACAGTCAATATTTAAGAGAGCTATCACCAACGTGAAAACGTCAGAAATGTCGTCGTCAGATCGCCCGGAAATACGCGCTATTATAAAATTCCGTCATGATCTTTGAAAATCACCTCCTAAAAAGCTAAAATAATTTAGCAGAAGCAAACGAAATCTTTCTTAAGCCGAGCTGTAGTTTTTAAGTGGTATTAGTAGGGGTTTTTGTGGTCTGGATAGCCATAACATAGGCCTGGGGTAAGCTAAAAGACAAAAAAAATCGGCGTTACGGCAGTGACGTCAACCCGGGAGGCAATTGAAGCGGACAAAAGTTAAACTATTGTGGCGCTTTTCGAACTATTCTAGACTGGATGAGGTATCGTGCAACGGATATTGCCAAACAAATTACATATTTAAAGTTATGTTAATAATAAAAACAAATTTGTTTAATAAAATGTTTTTGTTTGGTATTTGAATCGTTAATAAGTCATAAATTATCGAAGAAGAATAAATAAGTTATTTATTTTAGTTATTTATTTTAATTACACTTGAGTCAACAGCAACAGAGACTGTGCCCGCAATCCAAAGACCTGTTAAATTATAACAAAAACAAATTTGTAATGAATTTTGTTTACAAGTAAACGCCCGTTGCTAAAGAACCCCGATACTGTTGGTATTACATTCCCGGTCGTTTATTCGGCGGTACGAGCGAGAAGAGTCCAATTTCTTGATCGCCTCATAACCACTTGCGCGGCATTGACCAGCAGTAAAACACTGCAATGTTTAATCAATGGGTTCCATGGCATTGCATTCTAATGACAGGGTTTATTTAACAAAATTGAACATACGCCGCTTCTCTAACGCTGTGCCCGTGCATTAACGCCGTTGACGTTGAGAGATCTAATTTGACGTGCCCCGGATAGCGCTTAGTGTATGATTTAAATTGTTCATAATCTTTTTACGCGATGTTGTATTTTGCTGATATTTTGTAACAATATGCTGGACATATTCCGATTAAAGCTTGTGCAGTTTTATTTGTGATGTTTTGAATAATATAAAAGCTATAAAAAAGTTTACGTTATTTTGGATCATCCCTCCTATACCTTTTTTGCGTACAGGATACGTGTTTCCGCTTGATTTACTGCAGACAGAAAATAGGTTCACGTACTTACGTGTGACCTCACGTCATTACGTATGTGACGTCATGAATTAAAGTAAGTGACGTAGTTTAGAAAATAGTTTTGTAAACGTGAACATTTCAGCATGTGTATAAATCAAAATTTTGATATTATACATAAAAATGTTATGATTGATTAAAGGTAGATAAGAAAAAGTTGATTGCATGTAACATTTGGTGAAAATATAAAAAAAAAACACTTCATCTTGTGTTAACTGTTTAATCAGCAACTCTAAGCTTGTCTGCTAAGCTTTATGACGTCATTTTAAAGCTTGACGTGAACTTCCGGGAGACATCTTTTCCCCGTGACATTCCCCATTTATCATGCGGTAAAAAGTTTTAAAGATCGCTTCTCTTTATTGTTAGCACTTAGAGCTTTGAGTGAGTGTGGCGGTCGATTTTAGTGAGCGGCATTTCGAGATCAGTCGTTTTACGTTGACTCCTCGCTTTCAAGACCTTCGCTAAGACTGGTCTGAAAGGGGTATAATGGTCCGATGTTTGGGAAAGAAAACAGTGCAAATCTGTAGGACTTTGAAATAGTGGTCTTATTATCAGGGTGCTCATTATTTGGGGGTGGTCATAAGGAGGGGTTTTACTGTTTTTAAACCATGGGACAGCTCTCAAACGCATATATCTAGCCATAATTGTTCGAAAATTTGCGTTCACATTGAGTTCATGTAAATGATTTATTGTGAATAATACTGAACAAAATTGCAGTTTGTACAGATGACCAACCCATACATTCGGGCTTGCCGTTTGTTTCATTAGGAAAGGTCAGGTCAGACAAAACTATCAATTCATTCCAAACTGTTCTACAAACCTCATGTGACAAAGACCACCTGTGGATAAAGAACACATTTCATTAGACCCACTGACTGATTTAAAGAACATATTCACTTGTGAACAAAGACCACTTGCCTAAAAGACCAGTTTTGTGATTTCTCCGGAGTGGTTTGATTTGACTTATATCAAAAAGCTATTATCTAGCTGTTACAAGTACAGATATAGATGTCATTCAAAGACCTTATTTTATGCAACTTTATTACCACACTTGAATTGCATTTATTTAAAATTAACAGTTTGGGTTGGATTCATATATCGAGACATCAGCTGGTTGGCCCCTCCATGCGGCTCTCGTGCACTGTAATAAAATAAGGGAAATAAATTAGTGAAATATGTATATAAAAAAGTCGCATTCAGGAATTTAAAATACAAGAGAACCGAGTGTGTTATTGCCCGCGAACTGTCGTTTACAAAACATTTGCGATTGGTAGTTTAAACAACGATTGAAGGGGTTTATCAAATTCAAACTAGCCTTGTCAGGTTCTTAAATGAATTGCCGATTGAAATTTTAATAAAAATATGTTTGAATGTGTTACAAAATCAATATCATTATGTTTGAATGTGTTTCAAAATCATTATATTAAATTAATATACGTGTTGGAATAGACAGGATAAAATCCTTATTGATATATTAACTAACAATCATCGGGCAGCTGCAAGAATTTCCATAGACATGTCGTGTTTCTCCAGGCATAATGTAGAGATCAAAGATCGTACAACCTAGAAAACACAAAAAAACAACAACAATGAACTGCGAGTGTTTATTATTCATCAGTTATAAATAGCTTGAAATATTTGTTGCCTTAGTAACAAATATTTAAACCCAAAGTTGTTATTTGGTTGCTTTTGTATCGAATTAAATTTCATCCACAACAGATTCTAAAAGGTACTGATTTGTCCAAAAGTTTGGCGAACTTGATTCGTGTCGTTTAGTCATGTATAATAGGCATTATATCGTGGTAAAATTATTACTGACTACAACTGAGGAAAAAGACGTATTTAACACTGAACTTTGAATAGACTGCTTTAAAAGAAGATATTAGCCGTAGAAGTGTGTTAAATGTAATTTCCAGTTATATTTAATCGGACTGAAACTTTGCTGAAGGCGGTATAAAAAGATTGTATCACGCCAGTTTAGATATTTTTTTAATGAAGATGAGTTTAAAGCATATGTATATGGTAGTTTTCAGATCTATTTAATGGGACAGAATCTTTGCTGATAGCGGTATTAAAAGATCGTGTCATATCAATTTAGTTTATTAGGTTATTCCGCACAATGTTGGATGATCTTGCAAAATATTACTTAAACAGATTTAAGTAAATTTCAAAATTTACATTTTGAAATTATGCGTTTGAAGCATACCAGGTTTGCAGGTGCAGCCACTCTCTCCGTCACGGCATCTCTTATCTGAACCACTTACGCAGGTTTCGCCACATTTGCAATCCCTAAAATATAGTATGAGTATTATAGTGAACGAAACTAATGTGCTTCTATTGAGCTGGATATTGTTCAATCACCCCAAGAAAACAATTTCTTCTTTTTTAAATTTAGCTTTTCTTTGCGATATGCATGATTTAATTTCTCATATTTGGGGACTATACGCTGCTAAACATGGAATGGTATGATCTGAAATTACCGCATAGAATGTTCCATGTTCACCGCCATATGCAAACCATCGTTTTGGATGGATCGGAATTGTGCTGTTTTTTGTATAAATATTAAGTTGCGCTCAACCCGGGTCTAGGCGGCATCGGCAGTAATATGCATTTTCATTGCTGTCAATGTACAGACTCAAACAAACCGAGCCTGAAATAATTTCATATTTGTCGTGTTCGGTGGTTTCAAAGTTCCCTTTTCATCTATTTAAACATGAAATATTATTTGATGATATTCTTTAAACCTAAGGCAATCAAGTAAAATGTGTGTTATCACTGAGTTTACTCAATAGTTTTCGTGATATTGGGGCCAGGTCGTTGTAAAATACATATTTATGTCATTGACACAGCATTTATCTATTTGAAATATTGCGTAAAATGGTTGAAAAAAATCCTCTGTAGTATCATCTTAATTTATCAAACTAACTTTTCGATCATGATATTATGGTTCTAAGTACTGTAGTATCATTTAATTTTGAGGGGCCAAAACTTCTGGGCTATGACATGTATGACATTTTTGCGCAACATTAGTTCGGGCAAGTGTAATAATCTCACAAGACAATCTATTAGGTGGTTAATGTTTGCTAGAGATTTCATTTCACGCACACTGCCTAGCGGGAAATAATCGAAAATGTAACCTGCGTGAAATATCGTATTTAAAGGATCTTGCCCAATCGTATTTAAAGGATCTTACCCAATACTATTGCAAGCTTTGTTCGCACAACAATATACAGCAAACAGACAAACTAACACAACAACGCAGAGCTTTGCCATTTTCTGAAAGAAAATTAAATTCAAGGAACAACAATTGAATCTTAAGGTTAAAACTGCGCGTTGATAACAAAGCATATTTCAACACCTATTTGGTTATTTCTTCGATTGTTGAAATCGGTTTAATAACGCTGCGTTGACGTTTTAAAATTATTAACGCTTCCTATGTTTAATTTTTATGGTGTACATTGGCCTTACAACGCTGCGTTAATAACATAAAATAATCCAGCGCTAATGTGAATACATGCATTTTTATTGATCATTTATGGTTGTTTTTTTAACGCTGTGTTGATGACATAAATTAATTTCAACGATTTTTTTAGATATTTCTTTTCGGTGAAATATTTTATATCATCAACGCGGCGTCATTTAGCAATATGTTGCAAAGACTATACGGAATAATC
Organism: Corbicula japonica; assembly: GCA_038501625.1. Taxonomy (NCBI): domain Eukaryota; kingdom Metazoa; phylum Mollusca; class Bivalvia; order Venerida; family Cyrenidae; genus Corbicula; species Corbicula japonica. Next base: position 212,235 of record JAZAYU010000205.1, read on the forward strand.
TGAGGTAACTGTATAGTTATTCATTTTTCATACATAACGATCAAGAAGATAGAAGAAAACCTTGACATACAAATTTCATTTATTACGATTTTTCTGTACAAGTCATTTGATAACTGCTATACAAACCCTTATAATAAAATATGTTTACTAACAATATTTCATACCGGCCAAGTGCCCGAACTTGCCTGAATAAAATGAAAAAAACCCTTATAATAAAATATGTTTACTAACAATATTTCATACCGGCCAAGTGCCCGAACTTGCCTGAATAAAATGAAAAAACCCTTATAATAAAATATGTTTACTAAAATATTTCATACCGGCCAAGTGCCCGAACTTGCCTGAATAAAATGAAAAAAACCCTTATAATAAAATATGTTTACTAACAATATTTCATACCGGCCAAGTGCCCGAACTTGCCTGAATAAAATGAAAAAACCCTTATAATAAAATATGTTTACTAAAATATTTCATACCGGCCAAGTGCCCGAACTTGCCTGAATAAAATGAAAAAAACCCTTATAATAAAATATGTTTACTAACAATATTTCATACCGGCCAAGTGCCCGAACTTGCCTGAATAAAATGAAAAAACCCTTATAATAAAATATGTTTACTAAAATATTTCATACCGGCCAAGTGCCCGAACTTGCCTGAATAAAATGAAAAAAACCCTTATAATAAAATATGTTTACTAACAATATTTCATACCGGCCAAGTGCCCGAACTTGCCTGAATAAAATGAAAAAAACCCTTATAATAAAATATGTTTACTAACAATATTTCATACCGGCCAAGTGCCCGAACTTGCCTGAATAAAATGAAAAAACCCTTATAATAAAATATGTTTACTAACAATATTTCATACCGGCCAAGTGCCCGAACTTGCCTGAATAAAATGAAAAAACCCTTATAATAAAATATGTTTACTAACAATATTTCATACCGGCCAAGTGCCCGAACTTGCCTGAATAAAATGAAAAAACCCTTATAATTAAATATGTTTACTAACAATATTTCATACCGGCCAAGTGCCCGAACTTGCCTGAATAAAATGAAAAAACCCTTATAATAAAATATGTTTACTAACAATATTTCATACCGGCCAAGTACCCTAACTTGCCTGAATAAAATGAAAAAAACTCTTATAATAAAATATGTTTACTAAAATATTTCATACCGGCCAAGTACCCTAACTTGCCTGAATAAAATGAAAAAAACTCTTATAAAAAAATATGTTTACTAACAATATTTCATACCGGCCAAGTGCCCTAACTTGCCTGAATAAAATGAAAAAAACTCTTATAATAAAATATGTTTACTAACAATATTTCATACCGGCCAAGTGCCCTAACTTGCTTGAATAAAATGAAAAAAACCCTTATAATAAAATATGTTTACTAACAATATTTCATACCGGCCAAGAACCCTAACTTGCTTGAATAAAATGAAAAAATAAACTGTGATCTACCTACCTTTTATTTCCAGCAATTCATGCAACTTATTCATGTAAATATTCCTGCAAATCTATATAGCCAGTAAAATCGCCCGAAGGAGAAACATTAGGTGATCATTATGGCTATGGACACGTAGCTTCCATTTGTTATAACACAGATCCATTTGTCATTTGTGTAACATCTTGTTTTCATCTAATGAAGATTGAATCATAGGACATGCTATTTGCATCTGCGATTGTTATTTTGCAACGACTGCCTATGCTCAATATTGTTATCAAATTAAATATTAAGTTAATATATAACAACAGTTTTATTTTGTTGCTTCTTGTTTTTTTTGCTATCTGTTATTTGTTTTTTTATTATAACAGTTACACTTATCCTGCACTACCACAGACATTGTTTAACGGATTTGTGTTAATTTTTGTTTTTAATCTAGCTTCAATTCAAAATATTGCTTTGTACACTTGGAGAAATTAACTGAATCTGAAATTAATTAGAATCCAACAGTCTGAGACAATAAATTTGTACTTACTAACACTATTCCGTTAACAAAAGCAATCACACAACTTAAGAAATAATAGCTGAAATAAATGTTTATCAACCAACCGCAGTGTGTAAGCTTTTGTTTTTCTTGCTATAAATAATGTTTTAAAGGATCCTGGTCAAGTTTCAGGACAAAATATGAAGTGGTTATTCAAGTTTAAATACATCATAAGAGCGCTTTACTCCCCTCTTAACATCACTTAAGTCAGATCTAGTTTTCTGTTTTACTATGAAATCATTTGTATTTGCGGGGTTAAAATGTTCGTGGTTGTCGGTTATACGACATTTTCTGGCTGCGAAGTGAGGTTGTGCTTTTTAGTGCGGCTATTCCTGATATGCACTTAACAAATGCCTGCGCATGCTCGTGTTGACGTATCGCGTTTATTTAATTAATGCATCGAATGACCTACGAAATCCACAAACATAAAAACCCAAGAAAAAATCGAAATAGTTTTATATGAATTATTTGTTAGTATGCGTTTTGAGACAAAAATAATTAAATTAGGCCTGCATATAAACGGGATTTTCGATGCGATTTTTTGTGTAAACCATCTGAGCAGCACTACACATTTACTGTAGAATATACAAACATGTGTAATGGGCTATTCGTAGCTATAATATTTTGGAATTCTCGGAGACAAGATAAGTTATAGCATGGCACATGGCTAAATGGTTCTATTCCAACCACATGTACGTTTAAAAAATACGTTTTACAAAAAAATGTTGTTTTATTTCTTTTCATAGTTTCATCTAATGATTTCAGTCGAACCACCTATGTTCTGGGAGCTAAGAAAAGGTAGGAAACAGAAAGACGAAGTGCCTGTCAGAGGTATTTTGGTATGATTTTTGGATGACAAGGGGACATATAACAGAACATAGGGACGGTAGCCGGTCTACATTAGTTACAAAGTCGTGATTTTCACCCCCTTCTAAGTTCTGTTAATATAAAGACAACAATAAACAAACACAATCCCATTATATCTTTTTTACACATCTGTAAGGAGAATTGATGTTATCTCATTAACAGCTTTTAACAATATCTAGAGATACCTTGACGATTTGTTTAAATGGGCGCGTCACAGGAAAATGTACATACGGAGAACTGTTGTCAATCCTTGAAATGACATTATAAACTTGAGCAAACGACATAAATTATTATGAATTTTTCGGTAAAAATATCATTTTAATAACAAAATGTGTAACAGAATCACTTATGAAAATGAAATAGATAGTTGTAAGTTCTTTCTAAATACATGTAATAGTAACAACTAAAATGAGAAAAAAGACCGTAGGTACCTTTTCCCGTGGCGTTCCCCAAATATAAATACATATATCAGCCACTTGCCAACAAAATATTCCCTATTCACCGCCAGATATATTTTAGTGAAGAAATTTTATTTATCTTAGGATTTATTAACGTTTACATGCTGAGATTAGTAAAAATAATACAGTAATATCCAATCACAAACTTTAACAAAACACAAAATCGCTTCTAACGCGTGTGTCAGCGTTATGAACATGAGGCCTTCTTCCTTATAAGTTGACCATCCAAATGTAAATACATGCTCAGCCTAAATATGCTATACATTATTATTATTCACTTTAACTGGACTGGCAGTAAATATTATGTTTGGGTTTAAAAAAGATACAAGAAAATGATTTTTAAGTGGATGGTTTTTTATTTCAGTGTTATCTTAACAGTGTATAGTGATGTACCGTTTTTGCATTGCTCCACCAAGGAGCATGTTTATAAACCGAAACTAAAGGAAATAATGAAGGTTGATATATACCCCTCCCCACCCCCACAAAAACCAAATGTAAGGACATACAACAACAAAAAACAAACAACGAGGCAAATTATCTACTCTTAAATTTAATTTAGTAGTTCTAACTACTGTATTAAACATTTGTTTTGCTGCTAGCATTTACATGTACATTCTATTCAAATACAGAGTAAAACACAGACAGTATCAGTCTTGGTATACTGCAATACAGTTGCCAAGATTCCTATGTTCAAAGACAGTTTCGTCTGATTTAACCAAATTCTAATACAAATGTGTTATCTACGTACTGCTGTAAATTTTATATTCAAAACGATTGCTCGGTTTTATATTTAAAACTTTTTCCGAAACAAAACAACAACAAAACAAACACAACAATGTCACAGTATCAAACGAATGTCCACAAAAAAGCTTGAGTAATTATACTGAGTCAAAACTTGACACATTAACACGGGAAACTCCTATTACATTAGTGATGATAATGTCGGTTCATTATCTAAGATAAACTCAGGACAATAATTTTGTTGCGGCAAATAAAGATTTGGATTTTGTTCCTTCTTTAATTAAAATGTATGACATTTACAAAAACTGATATTTAAGAAATTGTATCTTATCTCGTATTTCTTCGCATCAATGGACTTTAAGTATTGTTTGTTTCCATGTCAAAACTTTCTAAATTTGGCTGTCAAAAGATCTAATGGATACATTAATAAAAATATCGATCGCCTCTTTATTTAGGAAATAGGAGATAACTTTACATCCATCTGTGAAAAAATAACAACATCTTCCGGCTTTGTGAATGTCCAGATATGTGCAAAAAATACAAAATAAATAAATGAAAAAATAAAGTAAAATAAAGCATCACTTAACATTTTTTGAATTTTTAAAATGTATATTTTTCATTTTGCTCAGTATATTTCATAAGCATCTAAATAATTTCACATCCCCAAAACAAGAGAATAACAATCCAAATATTGTGACGATTTGAAAAGGCTCTTGAAGTTTCTGAAATAGTGGTCGACGCAGCTGGAGATTCCGAAATTATGGACAATGGAGAAGATCCTGAAATAAAGGAAAATGTTGCTGAAGATTTGGAAATAGCGGACGATGCAGGACTAAATGATCAATGTGCATTTGACCTTTTGATCTTTTTAAATGTAAATCATTGCCTTAATTAGCGGTGGCAGTAAATAAAATGTATGTACTACTGTAACACTTACTGATGTGGCAGTCATTTCCAGTCCATTCTGGTTGACACCAACAACCGTACCCGTTTATCCCATCCAAGCAAAATCCATCGTTCTTACATGGGTTTGGATCACAGTCATTGATATCTGAAGGAAATAAGAAGATATAAGCAATTCATAGAAAACAGGCCATTATCTGCTGGGCTAGGCGCTGTCGCCGTGACGGTGCGGGTTCGCTCCCAGCTAAAGGCATTATCATTTGAAATTCACAGTAGCCCTATTTGTGCAAACTGAGTGTGGCGGCCGTAAAACTATTCCCGTACATTTAGTCAGTACTGTTATCAGTAAAATAACCCGTTACCGATGTCATGCAGTGATGGTTACAATCAACACAACAGCTCGCAATGTTGCATGCAAAAGCACACAGACATTAAAAATATAAGAAACTTATAACATTGTCAAGCAAGAGGGTAAGTACTTAAGGATCCTACCGAGACCAAAGCACCTGGAGTCAAGTCAGCAAGAACACGATGGCAGGGATAGTAGAAACAATTTCGTGATTCTAGGTTACTTTTAGATTCTTTATTTCCCTATAAACCTTTAACCCCTGCCACCGTCGTGCAACCAAAGATGTAAGCATAATGATCAACTGTAGATGCGTTAATCACCAGGCATGCAGATCGATGTAGATGTTTTTACGAATTACGCGGAGAAATTAACATTGCCTTTTATGTTCTTAAGTTAAATCTTCACAAAAAAACTGGCTGTGTGAATACTTTTTCGCTATTATAGATATATTAACCTGCGCCTGTATTTGTGAATTAAATCTGGGCATCGGCAAACAAATTTGCAAAGGGTTTTCCTTTATATGTGATACCTTGTTTAGAACGTTTTTCTGTTAAGCAAAAATTATGTTCGTTGAAATATTAAACATCATTGCAAGCTCAAGAAAAGTGAACAAGCTGTGCGATATAAACCCCGTATGATGTTGCACGAGGAAAACCGTCGTCTAGAAAACGGAAAATTATAACAATCTCTTTTATCGTATATATATTTTAGTAGTGATGTAACCATTTTCAATTGAACGATTTAAATTTTAAAAAAGCCTGAAGTTTTTTCCAAAGTGTTCGCTATATTAAGTTATAGTTCATTAGGATATATTTTATAAACGAGTGACGAAAAATTGTTACTATCTATATTTAATAAATCATCAAGGTATCTCGAGACGTTGATAAAGGCTGTAATTATGTAATCTTGATGTTCAGTAGAAAGAAATAACAGCAAGTTATTTCATTACAGTATCTTAATTATGAAGAGAGAAATCAACATATTTATTTCTGTCATCCATTTTCTCAACCAGGATATCGAACAGCAAACACACCTTTACAAATATCTCATATTGTACACATTTGTTACACAAAGAGATCTATAAAAGATAAAAAGGGAACTTTGAAAGCTACCGAACACGACAAATATTAAAATATTGCAGGATCGGTTTGATTGAGCCTGTTCATGGGCAGTAATGGGAATGCATATTACTGCCCACGCCGCCTAGCCCCGGGTTGAGCGCAACTCAATATTTACACCAATAAACAGTACAATTTCAATCCGTTCCAAACGATGGTATGCATATGGCGGTGAGCATGGAACCTTAAATTAGGTATTGTCAGATTAATACCATTCCATATTCAGCGGCGTATGGTCCCCAGATAAAAGAATGGGTTTGCCCTAAACGAGAAAACAATATGCGGAACTAAACAGAATAGAATTTTGACAGAGGATTTTAGAATATAAATCCTGCATAACACAGACAACGCCAAAGCAAAATTTAAAAGCAGGAAGTATATCCTTGGATGTGATTGGACAATATCCAAAACCTTATTGGCTGGAATATTGAAACCAACTATCTTTAAACTGGCCGAAATATTAAAACAAAAGTAATTTTATAAGTACTATTAACTTTGTACATAAGTTTCGTGCTCAACGACCTTCAAAGGAAGTAACTGAAATTATATTGAGTTTTCTCAGTTTTTTGTGTTTGGTTGCAATTACAATATTATTATATGAATTGTTTTAGGTCAAACTATGTTCTATACTGTTCTAATTTTTCTCAACGTATGTAAGATGAACAAATTAATAAAATTGATTGGTGTAAAGTTTTATTAAACTTCATTTTGACGTTTGAGAGAAAGAAAAATCAGTTTTTAGTTATATTGTTACGTCACATAACTATGAAAACAATTAAATTAATTACTGAGTTTTTCTCAGTTTTTTTTGTGTTTGGTTGCAATTACAATATTATTATATGAATTGTTTTAGGTCAAACTATGTTCTATACTGTTCTAATTTTTCTCAACGTATGTAAGATAAACAAATTAATAAAATTGATTGGTGTAAGGTTTTATTAAACTTCATTTTAGCCGTTTGAGAGAAAGAAAAATCAATGTTTAGTTATATTGTACATTAAAAGAAATCTTGTTTTGAGGGGAGCAGAGGTGGGATACAAAGGCCAAAGCAAACTAAAATTATTGTGGGGAAACTGAATTTCTACTTTTAGCAATGGTGACCTTGACCTTGATCACAGGTACCTGGGTAGCAATCCCAAGCTGCCTCTCGAAATAAGCTACCAACACTTAGTTGGGTGTCAATAGGCCAAAACAAACTCAAGTTATTGAGCATAAACTGAATTTCTATTTTTTGCAGCAGTGACCTTGAGCTTTATCACAGACGCCTTGGGTAGCAATCCCAAGTCGACTTTTGATATTAGCTACAAGTTTGCCATCAATCGGCCAAAGCAAACTCGTGTTATTTAGGGGAAACTGAATTTCTATTTTTAGCAACAGTGACCTTGACCATTATCACAGACACCTGGGAAGCAATCCCATGCTGCCTCTTGATATAAGCTAAAAACAAACCAAGTTAAGCGTAAACGGGCAATTTGGCATCAACAGATAACATTCACAAAAAACTTAACAAAAATCTAAGTGAAAAAGGGGCATAACTGTGGCAAAACACAGTAAGGGGTTATGAAACTTGTCTTGATAATTGGTACTGTGATGTCAAACAATGATGTTAAGTTTCAAAGCTATACATTGAATGGTAACTGAGAAAAAGAAATCTTTCACAAAAACTTTCTAAGTGAAAAAAGGGACATAACTTTGTCAAAATAGAGTCAGGGAGTGTGAAACTTGATAATTGGTATTGTGATGTCAGACAACTATGTTAAGTGTCAAAGTTGTACCTTGAACGGTTACTGAGAAAAACAAAACTTTCACAAAAAATTAACAAAATGTTGACACCAGCCCGCCCAACGACATACCCCAATCTAATAACCAGGATTTTTAATAGATGATAAATAAATAATTAAAAATAATTTAATAAATAAAACATAAAAAAATAAATATATTAAAATAAATAAAAATAAATAACAATTAATAAATAACAATAAATAAATAAAAATATTTAATTAATCAATTAATTAATTAATAAAAACAAATGACTGAAACACATACCAACGTCGCAGTTTTTGCCAGTCCAGCCGGGTTGACAGATACATGTGTACATAGTTTCAAAATTGTCGCAACCTGCGTCGTTCTGACATGGATTCGATCCACACGGATTGCTATCTGGAGAGACAGAAAGATACATATGCCAAAAATAATTAAACTAAATCTGAAGATCATTTGCTTGAGATTTGAAATTGGTCTCCAATATTACTTTTATGATCTTGGGTCCTAGTTCATATGTACTAAGTTGTTGCAATATGAAACGCGCCGTATCTATGACCCATGACACGGGAAAATGTGCATTCATTGAATGTCTGGACATTTCAAACTTGTGTATGTGTTGTATGTGTTGTTGTCGGATAGATGATATTAACATAAAACACTTTTCCTCCCATCGAATAGGTGATAGTTGATAGCATGAAACACTTAACCCATTCCACCCAGCGTGAAGCATACAGTGTGTAACACTACTGCATTCCTGTGGGAAGTATTCCTTCCTCCCATCGGATAGTTGATAAAATGTAATTTACCACATTCCTGCCAGCGGGTAGTGTACATTACTCCCATCGGAGAGTTGACAGCATGTAACGTTAACTACATTCCTCCCATCCGGGAGAATACATTGCTCCCATCGGGTAGTTGATCACATGTAAAATTTACCATAGTCCTCCCATCGGGAAGTTGATAGCAGGTAAAACTAAACACATTCAACCCAGATGGTAGAATACAGTGTGTTACACTACTGTATTTCTCCAATAGATTAGTTGATATCATGTAAAACTTACCGCATTCCGCCCAGGGGAGAAGGAATGTGCATACAGCATCTTATCCAGCGGGTAGTATACAGTGTGTAGCACAAAAACTTTCCTCTCAGCGGGTAGTATACAGTGTGTACAACTATTACATTCCTCCCAGCGGGTAGTATACAGTGTGTACAACTACTAGATTCCTCCCAGCGGATAGTATACAGTGTGTACAACTACTAGATTCCTCCCAGCGGGTAGTATACAGTGTGTACAACTATTACATTCCTCCAAGCGGGTGGTATACAGTGTGTAGCACAAATACTTTCCTCTCAGCGGGTAGTATACAGTGTGTACAACTATTACATTCCTCCAAGCGGGTAGTATACAGTGTGTAGCACAAATACTTTCCTCTCAGCGGGTAGTATACAGTGTGTACAACTATTACATTCCTCCAAGCGGGTAGTATACAGTATGTACAACTACTAGATTCCTCTCAGCGGGTAGTATACAGTGTGTACAACTATTACATTCCTCCAAGCGGGTAGTATACAGTGTGTAGCACAAATACTTTCCTCCCAGCGGGTAGAATACAGTGTGTACAACCACTAGATTCCTCCCAACGGGTAGTATACAGTGTGTAGCACAAATACTTTCCTCTCAGCGGGTAGTATACAGTGTGTACAACTATTACATTCCTCCCGGCGGGTAGTATACAGTGTGTAGCACAAATACTTTCCTTCCAGCGGGTAGAATACAGGGTGTACAACTACTAGATTCCTCCAAGCGGGCAGTATACAGTGTGTACAACTAATATATTCCTCCAAGCGGGTAGTATACAGTGTGTAGCACAAATACTTTCCTCCCAGCGGGTAGTATACAGTGTGTACAACTTTTACATTCCTCCAAGCGGGTAGTATACAGTGTGTAGCACAAATACTTTCCTCCCAGCGGGTAGTATACAGTGTGTACAACTATTACATTCCTCCAAGCGGGTAGTATACGGTGTGTACAACTATTACATTCCTCCCAGCGGGTAGTATACAGTGTGTAGCACAAATATTTTCCTTCCAGCGGGTAGTATACAGTGTGTACAACTATTACATTCCTCCAAGCGGGTAGTATACAGTGTGTAGCACAAATACTTTCCTCCCAGCGGGTAGTATACAGTGTGTACAACTATTACATTCCTCCAAGCGGGTAGTATACAGTGTGTACAACTATTACATTCCTCCAAGCGGGTAGTATACAGTGTGTACAACTACTAGATTCCTCCCAGCGGGTAGTATACAGTGTGTAGCACAAATACTTTCCTCCCAGCGGGTAGTATACAGTGTGTACAACTATTACATTCCTCCAAGCGGGTAGTATACAGTGTGTAGCACAAATACTTTCCTCCCAGCGGGTAGTATACAGTGTGTCCAAGCGGGTAGTATACAGTGTGTACAACTATTACATTCCTCCAAGCGGGTAGTATACAGTGTGTACAACTACTAGAAACTTCCCAGCGGGTAGTATACAGTGTGTACAACTATTACATTCCTCCAAGCGGGTAGTATACAGTGTGTACAACTATTACATTCCTCCAAGCGGGTGGTATACAGTGTGTACAACTATTACATTCCTCCAAGCGGGTGGTATACAGTGTGTACAACTATTACATTCCTCCACGCGGGTAGTATACAGTGTTTACAACTACTAGATTCCTCCAAGCGGGTAGTAAACAGTGTGTAGCACAAATACTGTGAGACTTAGAGTTTTAAAGGTCTTATTGTTCTAGACTTTATTTTGTGTCTCGTATTGATTTTACAGATTCAGGTCATTTTAATCTGCCGCGAAATATAACATGGGTGGGGTATTGTTTACATATTTTAATCCTTGATGTTTAAGTTGTAAACAGGTTTCGAGAAGTTTACCTTTATTGCATATTGATGTCCTTGATGTAGTAAACCTAACACGCTACCTACAGATCCTCAACATCCACTTATCAACTTGCATTTTTGTACAAATTATTGGAAATTTCATCGCTCATGCTGACTGGCAATAGGAACCTGGTAATGAGGATTTTGTGTACTACGTCATCAATATTGGGAAAGCGTTTGTTAGTAAACAGATCGTCTGTCAAATCTGTCAAAGGCCAAGCCAGGAAAAATCGCAGGATTGTTATATCAAGATAAAACCTCTATCTCATGTCGTATTATAGGTAATTGTTGTAAAAAAATGATTATTTGTTGATTTAAGGTAAAAGTTGATAAACTTTTATTTATTTTAAGGGTTTTTATAGCGGGATTCTGCAGGAATTCTGCCGGTATTTTCAGCTTTCCGCCATCTGTTGCAGGATTCCGACACTTTCAAGCCAGTGGCAGAATCCTTGCGGGATCGGGAATTCTGACTATAAAACCTAGATTTTAGCGTGATTTGGAAGGACAGACTCGGGGATAACATTAATAAAGTAAACCTTTTGGGGTTATTCTAAATTGATATTTATTAACTTTTACCATTCTAAGCATATAAGTAAACTGATTTATATGTGAAAATAAAAGATGTATTAATTTTATGAATTGAAAAATTAAAGATATAAATAGAAGCATAAAACTGAACATATTTAAAAGACCTATATGTGTTGTTCTCATTAAATTTTATCAGTTCCAAATGGTGTTTTTGACCCGCCTCCAACATGTTTCAAAATCCATGGTCGTGACAATACTTTCCTCCCAGCGGGTAGTATACAGTGTGCACAACTACTAGATTCCTCCCAGCGGGTAGAATACAGTGTATATAACTACTACATTCCTCCAAGCGGGTAGTATACAATGTGTAGCACAAATAATTTCCTCCCAGCGGGTAGTAGACAGTGTGTTCCACTACTACATTCCTCCCAGCGGGTAGTATACAGTGTGTAAATTTTCCCCAACGGGAAGCATACGGTGTGTAACACTACTACATTTTTCCCAGCGCGTAGTATATAGTGCGTGAAACATACATTCTTCCCAGCGGAAAGTTTACAGTGTGTACACTACTAAATTTTTCCCAGCAGGAAATATACAGTGTGTAACACTTCAACATTCCTACCGGAGGGTTGTTTACAGTGAATCACACTACTGCATTCCTCCCATATGATAGGTGAAAGCATGTAACACTACTACATTCACCCCTGAGGGTATTATACATTGTGTAACACTACTGAATTCCTCCTATATGATAGATGATAGCATTTAACACTACCGGTACTACATTCCTCCCAGCGGGTAGTATAGAGTGTGTAACACTACTAAATTCCTCACAGATGGTAGCTTTCAGTGTGAAACACTACTAAATTCCTCCCAGAGGGTTGTATATAGTGTGTTACACTACTACATTTCTCCAAGCGGGTAGTATACAGTGTGAAACACTACTACATTCCCCCAGAGGGTAGTACACAGTGTGTAGCACTACTACATTCCTCCCAGCGGAAAGTATACAGTGTGTAGCACTACTACATTTCTCCCAGCGGGTAGTATACTGTGTAACACTTCTACATTCCTCCCATCGGATTCTATGTTGTGGTAGCGTCATGTAGCATTAACCACTATCTACCCAATGAGCTGCGGTAAGCAGAACTTGTTTTACTCTTATTCTTGGGTGGGTTGGAGTTATTTCACCAAGACAACTTGTACTTGTTTTGTGATGCGAGAATCTTTTGGGGCAAGTGTGAGGTTGGTGCATCCTTGAACCTGGTTTAAACCCCCAATGGCAATTTGTTTTGCCTCTGACCGTTCCAAGGCGGTATCCCCAAAGGTTCTCTTCTTCGTTAATTATTTGTGGCATCCTATTTGAATTGACATACTTATATAAAACATGCTCTCTCTCTCTCTCTCTCTCTCTCTCTCTCTCTCTCTCTCTCTCTCTCTCTCTCTCTCTCTCTCTCTCTCTCTCTCTCTCTCTCTCTCTCTCTCTCTCTCTCTCTCTCTCTCTCTCTCTATCATTCTTATCGTATTATACCTGTCTAATATTATGTAGCACTGTTTTTTCTGCTGAGTTATTAGAAATTTTCTTACAAAGTTAACGTTATTCAAATCGGTTCGTAGAAATTGGTAATTCTTACCGCAATATTGAATTCTATATTCTCTACCATATTCTACGACGTAACACCACAGCATACCTGTAATGTAAAAGGGCAGGTTTTGAATCCATTAAAGGCATTTTCAACGAGTAATCCATGACATTAACAAAATCCCTAAGTATGGATTCTTATTGTCAAAGTCTTCAATTTAATAATTGAACCATGATATTAAGAAAGTAGAACAAAAATCAGAATAAATCATTCTTGACCATTTTCGTATTTATATCGATTTATACCAGAGCCAGATGTTGTACACCACGATTGTTGATGATTACGATTTCACGACGTGATGGATTTTACATGAGCACCGGTTGCAATGTTAATGTTTGTTTTTTAATGAAATATTAACTAAGCAATAGTTCGAAAGGGAGACATCTTATAATTGATATTTGAAAATAAACTATGTTGGTCTCTTTTTAACGATTAAGTTTGCCTATAGCAGTTTGATTGTGTCATGCAAACGGTAAACACGTACAATTCATTACGTTGTAAATACGGTTACTCCGTCTATCGTTATTAATCAATCAACATCTTCGCATAACTCCGCTGAACTCCGCCGAACCAGGACACGTCTCTGACCCTTCATAATGCAAACTATTGGACACGTTCCTGAAAATTTCCGACTCGGATTTTATGGAAGCCGCTATTTTAAAAACATCCATTAATTGATGACTTAAATCGCATTTCTAATCGGAATATAAAGAAGCTGCGAACTTACGACCTAGTCTTATAATGATTTATACATGTAATACCAATTTTATTAGGATCTCGACAGTAGTTTTCTGCTGCGGTCAGATTGTTTTCAGGAAAATTCTCAGTTAAGAGAAATGAATTAGGATATGGGTATTCGTCCCAGCGCAGACAGTCCAGTTCTTGTGTTGTTTTGTTTAGAGTCCCATTGTAGGCCGCGGGCAGAAAACCTGTAGAATAATTGGAATTATTAAAGCTTCCCACAGTGACATAAAGTACAAAAATATTTACCCACAGTGACGTAAAGTACAAAAACATTTACCCTATGTCAAGTAAAGTACAAAAGTAATTACCCACAGTGACGTAATGTACAAAAATATTACCCATAGTCAAGTAAATGACAAAAATAATTAAAATATTTACCCATAGTGACGTAAAGTACAAAAAAATTATCCACTGTCAAGTAAAGTACAAAAGTAATTACCCACAATGACGTAAAGCACAAAAATATTTACCCACAGTCAAGTAAAGGACAAAAAAAATAAAATATTTACTCACAGTGACGTAAAGTACAAAAATATTTACACACAGTGACGTAAAGTACAAAAATAATAAGTGTTTTTAAATATCAAAACTAATAGTTGAAACTATAAAAGACCTGTAAATAAAGAAATTGTGATATTATATTCTTACACAGGCAGTTTACTAGTTAACACACTTAAAGCCAAAGTTGTTATACTGTTACTTACGCAGTAAATGTAATTCACAACAGGTCCTTGACTGTACTGATTAGTACTAAATTCGCTCCTGTTCTGTCATTTATGGGCCCGGGATAATAGGGTAGTAATAAGAAGTTATTACTTTGGTTAACAGCTGTGACTGATTGATAAAATATGAATGGCTTCATTTTAGGGATGGCAACGAGTAGTAAAATTTGTACTCGGATAATTTTCCGATCGAGTACTTAAGTACTCGAAAGAGCATATTAACCGATATTGAATGAGATCAAACGCATGTTGAGTTTCTATTAATATCTTTTCATCTTCAAGTTACTTTTTATTTATGTATCGCATACTCCAAATAAGTAAAAGTTTAATAAAAAGGAAATTAAGTTTTATTTTGCATTTGTGTTTTTCTTTTTATTTTATTTTTGAAAGAAATCAACAAAAGTGTCTAAGTCACTGCCGCTTTGACAAGAAGAACTTTACAAGTATACTGTATACGGTGGACAGAATACCATCATGCTGAGAAATAATCAAATCAGTTAATAATCGAATTTTACAAAAAACATAAATAAACACGATCATCTTTTCTTAGGACATGTCTGTCAGTTTTTCGGGGTTGTCTGAGATTCATATTTAATTCTCGCATGGCAGTTCCCTCTTTCTAGGCCAATTCTGAAGTATATAGTGAACATTTAACTTTTATCTGTCTGCTGTTCGTTTGAAGTAACTTCACACAGTGATGTTGTTGATGTTATGCGGGTGTTTATTTTAATTCGATGTTTACTTTGCAAATATCTTTTAAGAAATGTTATACTGAACATTAACGCCGTTTTACTGTTACTGTTTTATTTCATTAACATTCATATATTGGTTTGACAATGTATCATTCACAAATAAAAAGTCAAGATAATAAATTATTACGTACACGTTAATCAATCAATTTATTATTATAGTGGATGGCCATTATTTTCAAACGGTCTTGCTACTAACGTCAAACAAAAGATATGTGCTACCAAAACATTGCTTATTGACATAAGTAACAAGTGCAAATTGGGAACCTAATTTGACATTTTGAATTCACACAACAATTTCAAAGCGTCAATTACGTCACCTGTGGTGACTACATGTGTCACACATTGTGCCTTATCGGCACCTTTCCAATTCTCGAACATCTTATATCAAACGAATCTTGAACAAAATAGATTTCATTTTTATTTAAAAATTTATTTTTTATCCGAGTACTCGAGTAGTAGATTTAGAACTCGATACTCGAACGATCGATCGAGTACTCGGTTTCTCGAATACTCGTTGCCATCCCTACTTCATATGAATTAAAATATTTACTTATGACAGTATTTGAAACAATCAATATGATATTTCGGTGTTACGAAACTTAACCCTATTGCCGGTTTCTGGAAATTTCTCGACAGCCTTCTACTTATTTTTTTCAAATGTTGACCTACTAAACGTAAGATTTTGTCTTAATGTCTTTGTAAACTGAATGTGTTTCTAAGAAAACATAAAAATACACGAAAAGGGAACTTTGAAAGCCATCGAACACAACAAATATGAAAATATTGCACGCTCGGTTTGATTGAACCTGTTGAAGGAAAGTATTGGAAAAGCATATTACTGCCCACGCCGGCTAGCCCCGGGTTGAGCGCAACTCAATATTTACACCAATGAACAGTACAATTTTGACCAAACGATGGTGCGCATCTGGCGGTGGACATGGAACCTTCAATGCGGTATTTTCAGATTAATACCATTCCATGTTCAGCGGCGTATGGTCCCCAGAGAAAAGAATAAGACAGCCTTAGACACGTTTTTTTCACATTGGCTGTAATGCAATTTTGACATGCTGATTTGATTGCTTTATCATTTCAATTAACTCTTGACAACGGCAATAAGACTTTCGCTCCCCAGTTGGGGCAATATATTTTGAATTTCACAGTAGCGTTATTTGTGCAGTGTTGCGGCCATAAAAAGTCTCAACGTTCATATAGTCAGTGCTGTTATCAGTAAATAATCAGTCATCGATGTCATGCTGTGATGATAACGTTTTTATCGTTATCCTAATCGGAATTGCATGACTAGGAGCTGTCGCCGAATGGTACAGGTTCGTTCCCCAGTAAAGGCAATATCATAAGCAAAAATTCATCTCTTTCATCTTATAGCTTACCAAACGCTATTTATTGGACAGCTTTGATAGTTTTCTGAAGTATTTGCTTATTGAGCTAGAGTTCATAAAATATTTTAGACCAGAGATAGAAATGGTTATTATTTATATTTAAAAATCATCCTAAATACCTTGAGGAATCGTTAAAGACTTTAATAATTTCATACTGATTTTTGAAAGAAATTATATAAGTTTAAACATTAAAAAAGCGAATCATGCATATCAGAAATTGCCAGGGATTGGTTGTTTGTTTGAGGTTAGGATCGGCACTTACTGCATACCGTTCCGTACTCCGTACTTCTAGCAAGTCGATAAATGCCGTCATTGATAACGTCCAGACAGGCCGGACTAGTTCGACGTGACAAAACGTACACGCTAGTCGACATTGCAAGTCAATCATTGCGAACAGTCAAATAAATTGTAAGCGACACACGCCTCGTTAAGTAAAACATCTCACTGCGTTACATCCGTAAATATGACTTGTTAATTGAATAAGACTTCATCGTATAGGATAAGTTGAGGTGACAATATCATGCTGCAGCATCTATGTTGTGCAGTAGAGCAGAACCATCATACGGAACTATGTATTTTGAAAATTATGTTATGGGGCGAATTGGAAGAATATAAATTGAATACTTCATGCAAAGTTTTCATGTCAGTACTGATGCCACTCATTGTCCAAATTTCAAGCGAAACAAAATTGATTTTGTTTTCCTTAAAGCCGATAAACATTTTATTATTACTGGAAAAGAGATACTAAAAAGACCGTGTGGACTTACAAACATCCCAAAATGCTCTAAATCCGGATAGAGCGAATTCGTCATTCGAGACAAACCTCACAGACATTACATTCTCAGAGCTCTGCACATGGACTGGGTCACGCCCACCACAATGCCGATATATACGAGTTGCGTTTTCATCGCCTCCATCTCGCACCTTTAATACAAATATTGCATTTTTGTCTGATAGCACAAACAACTTGCGCAATGCTATGGAAGAATTAATCCTTCAATATCCAATGTCCTATGTACTTGAGGTTGTCCCGGCTAGCTCTGTCGGTAGCGTTGTCGGAATTGCATGGCTAGGCTATGCGCTGCCACTGTGACGGAATGGGTTCGCTCCAAGGTAGGGGAATATCATTCCTGTAGTAAGGTGCACAGCTTGAAGGGTAATACCTTTGTACCCCGCCCCTTTCTTAGGGCAAAAATTATTCCAGACAGAAAAATTGTCTTTAGGTTCATTTTCAACTCTACTCCCCCCCCCCTCTTCCCCCTCTTTTTATTCTACTGTCGAAAATGTCCACCATGGTATAGCGTTTTGACGTTTGTTCAAAGTATTTTGAACATTTTGATAACAATGCAACATTGTTAAGCCGATAAGTGGGTTGGAGTCTTTTCACCAAGACAACTTGTACTTGTTTTGGGATATGAGAACCGGTAGGGGCAAGTGTGAGGTTGGTGCACCCTAGAACCTGGTTTAAACCCCCAGTGGCAATTTGATTTGCCACTGACCGTTCCAAGGCGGTAACCCCTCGGGTTCTCATTTTTGTTTATTGTTAGTGGTGTCTTTTTTTGAAACTGATCATTTTATTAACCATGCTCTCTCCCCCTCTCTTCTTCTTGACTGTGTGGGGAGGCTGTTTTTAACCAGCGAAGCTGGTTTACTAATCACAATGCTGAAATCGGTATCAAACCAAAACGAGGCACTGGCAACCGGCGATTAACGCATTTCAGAGTAACCAGAGCAAGCAAAGTAGTCCAAGTTTCCTGTTACGTGTTAAACTTGGCTATCGCAAAAAGAATACTTGACTGCTTCACTGCGCTGTCCCTAATTCAGAACACAATCGATAACAGAAAACCAATTTTTATCTAGGGGCTGTATCCGCCAGGGATTCTTTAGCGAGCCACAGATATGTTACCTTTAGGTAGAGATATAAACGATATTCCCGATGCTAGGATATAACAATAGCTTAATATTAATTCTTAAATATTAAATATATCTTTTCTGCTAATTCGAAGCTCAAAATAACAATGAAAACATTTTCTTTATTTTGTCATTTTAAAGCCATTTAAATATTGGACGCTTGTTCCGCTGCTAAACTGTTTGTTTCAGGATTTTTTTTTAATTTTTATCATTAACAATAACGATAATGATAAATTTCCATCTTAACATATTTTTCTTCAATTGTCCACTTTATGAAATAAATGCGCAAATGCTTTCACTTGAAAATTTCAAGATATATTGCGAACATTTGTTTATTATTTGATGATAGGCGTTCATGAGCGTTGTATATCACATGAAGCAATTATCATTTCTGAATATTTTTATATATTGGATTTCCACATAAAAGCGTGAACAGTAAACAGTAAACTATTGAGATGTGTAAAATTTTACATATTAAAACTAGTATACCGGATATTATTCGTACAGAAATAGGGACATGTAAGATTTACAGATCTATGTATTCGAAACATGCTATGAGCAAGCGCGGTACGTGTCCGGCTATCACGTACGTGGCAGGAGACACGTCGACAATAAGGCCATCAGTGGTCCAAGGAACGGACTATGATTTGTTTCAGGAATAATGCATAATTTACATTTTTTCCAAAGGTGAAGATGTTTACTAGGTTTACGTTTTCGATTAAGCTAGAGATGACTATTATTTTTGTTCGGAGTACATGAAATCATAGGCGCAGTAACACAATGAATATGCAAATGTCAGTGACGTCACAATTTCCCGCGTTTTGAAGAAAGCCAAATAACAGTAAAAGTACGTGTGAATATAGAGGACAAACCATGATGAAGCCTAAAATTAAAAACGACACATCTGTCTGCTGAAACTGATGTTATATGAACGGATTGTAAGCTAATGGACATTTATCCCATCTCCTTAACAACCAAAACTCAATGATATGTTTACGAATGTCTTAAATCTGGCACCTTTTTCTAATAATATGCTACATGAAAAAACCATCGAGTCCGTTATTATATACAACTTAATACGGTGGAAATTTATGGTATAAGCTATAGTAATTCATTTTCCTCTGAAATGTCTTCAATTTTACATGTGTGTTATCTAGCATTAAATTCCAATGCTTTCGGCGATGTTATGACTCTCGGTTGTTTTATCTTAATATGTAGGATTCTCAATTCTATGATTTCCTTTACATGTTATTCACAATGAAGGAAACAATTATATACTTCTTATTTCAAATATTAATAAATGCATAATCATTCCCATCGATCGGGTCTCACTTTTTATATCATTTTTCGTGTTCATTCTGTCTTTGGGATGTCAGTCCACATATTTCACTATTATAATTTCTTGCTTAAAACCCTTTACTCAATATATACGTCTTTCATCACATAGGTGACTAGTTCAGGTCCCAGTCAGCTGGCACACAAGTGCCATCTGATCTGGATCTTAAATTTGTGATTACTGGTCAGAAAAAAATTAATGATTTTAAAAGCGAATATTTTAAATCCAAATCAGATCGCAAAGATGTGCCAGCTGATATGGATCTAAACTGTTCGCCCAAGCTATGAAGGTATATCTATGGAGTAAAGGGTTAACAGAAGCCTTCATCCAGATAATACATGAAAACCCTTATTTCCACTATCATATAGACAAGATGAAGGTCTTTGCGAGTGAAACAAGTTCTTTTGCTTTTTCGTAAATGGATACATGTATGAGAATCATGGCACTGGTTATTCTCAAGAAGCAAAATCGCTTCACTGGTTTTCTGTACTTTCAGTACTTTGATTTCTGAATGTGGCGATTCCTGATATGCATATTTCACCTTTTTTTAAAGATTTTCATAAATCTAGTAAATTAATGTAGAAAATTCACACGTATCTCTGTTTCCTCCATTGATGGAAATACGTTAATTTCAAATCATGCAGAATGTCAACGATCATTGTCGGTGGCTGTATATATGGAATATTATAACAGTATGCATTCTGTAGGTTCGTATTTTGCGAGTTGGGTATGTAAACAACATCGCGCTAGACCGAAGGCGAGCGTGATGTGTTTAAATACGCAACGAGAAATAATACGAACCTACAAAATGGATACTGTCATAATGTTCCTTTTATTATATACCCTTCTCGCTCAAAAGAAATTTAAATAAACTAAACAACAAAAGTTTAGTCAAAAACGTGGGTTACATAATAGTAGAAATACAAATAGTAACGCGACAATACATTTTGAATGGCCTAGAAAATTTAAGAATGGCATAAAAATACCGTAACGTTTGTAAAACTGCGACGGAAATTTCCTATTTTGGAGTTCGTTATGTGCCAGAAAATTACGACAACCTAGTGTGACGTAGTATATGACGTCACATAGAACACGGGAAGCTGGACATTGTTCGATATGGAATTTCTAATCAGACGAGTTATATCAATTTTGCGGATTAACGATGCAATATGCTTAAATCATTCATGGGTAAATAATAAAATGGAAAACTTGAACAATCATGTTTATGGATACAGATGGTATGATCTGTGTCAGTCTCTTGCATGGTTGGCTGGGCGCTGCACCACCGTATGACTTTGGGATTATCTGTACATTTTCTACACGCATATTTTAGTGAAGAATAATACAAATGTCATTTTAAGGTGGCCAGTCGACTAAGTAAATTGTCGTTTTAAAATATAAGCTAGTCCCTGACAAAATGACTCTTATTGCATTTTTAAATGTATTGGGTGTTTATTTTAACTTATTATATGAAACATGTTTTGAATATTAAAATAAATGTTTATCTTAATGGAAAGAAAGCAAGTTTCATTCTCATTGTATTAATAATTAAATATTTACTGTTAAGGGGATGTAAAACAGTGTATTGTGTCATGTCCTTATGATCATTTTGTCAGAGACTGGCACACAATTTATTCATACCTCAATATACTCAAGAGAGTAATAACAAGGACGCCTGCTGTCCAAAGACACGTTAACGATAGTCAGACAGACTTTATCAGCCTCGTTCATCGTTATTATCCAAACGCATTCACCAGTTTTGTTATAACCATTGGGGTAATTTGGCGACGTGAAAATGCCGGTGTCCGACGTAAATGTGCCACCACAATCATCTGAAGATAAAAGAAGCACCATAATCATATGACGATAAGTAAACACCACAATCATCTGAAGAGAAATAAACGCCACAATCATCTGAAGAGAAATAAACACCACAATCATCTGAAGAGAAATAAACACCGCAATCATCTGAAGAGAAATAAACGCCACAATCATCTGAAGAGAAATAAACGCCACAATCATCTGAAGAGAAATAAACGCCACAATCATCTTAAGAGAAATAACACCACAATCGTCTGAAGAGAAATAAACACCACAATCATCTGAAGAGAAATAAACACCACAATCGTCTGAAAAGAAATAAACACCACAATCATCTGAAGCGAAATAAACACCACAATCATCTGAAGAGAAAAAAAACACCACAATCATCTGAAGCGAAATAAACACCACAATCATCTGAAGAGAAATAAACATCACAATCATCTAAAGAGAAATAAACACCACAATCATCTAAAGAGAAATAAACACAACAATCATCTGAAGAGAAATAAACACAACAATCATCTAAAGAGAAATAAACACAACAATCATCTGACGAAAAGTAAACACCACAATTATCTAAAGAGAAATAAACACCACACTCATCTGAAGAAAAATAAACACAACAATCATCTAAAGAGAAATAAACACAACAATCAAAAGTAGGAATTTTTGTCTTGTTTGGGCTCAACGCTGATTCTAAATTTTCAATATGTAAGATGCGTGCAGCACGTTTAAATGAAGGTTTAAATCAGGTTCTATGGTGCACTCACCTCATATTTACCTCACATTAGATCTGAATAAAATGGAATATTTGAAAAGCCACCGAACACGACAAAAAAAGAAAATAATGCAGGCTCGGTTTGAGTCTGTTCATGTGCAGTAATGGAAATGCATACTACTGCCCACGCCGCCAAGCCACGGGTTGAGTACATATCAATATTTTCAATAGTAATCATTACAATTTTGATTCATCCCGAAATGTTGGTATTCATACGCTGGTGGATATGGAACCTTCAATGCGGTATTTTTAGAGCAACATCATTCTGTGTTCAGCGGCGTTTTTGGTCCCCTGAAAAAAGAACGCGTTTGCCCTGAACAGGAATGCAATCGGCGGAACAGAAGAGAATAGAATTTTGACAGGGGATCTGAGAAAATAAATCCTGCAAGTAACAGAAAAGGCACAAATGGAGAAGCAGGAATTGTATACTTGGTCTGAGTGAACAATATACAAATCTATATTCGCTGGGATATTGAAACCACCCATCTTAAAACCCTTGAAATATTTTCATGAAGAGTAGCTTTAGTGAATCCTGTTTAAATGAAATAAATGCACCGTACCTGAAAATACTCTTTGTGAAATGTAAGCAGACAACACCAGTAATGATAAGCTCCTTCCGAGTAAAGTGCCCTGAAAATAAAAAGTAATTGGACAAAAAATAAAGTTATACATAAAGTAAATGCTATCACAACACTGGCGTTATCAAAATTAAATCATCGCCTCACCAAACTCCAAACAAAAAAAACATCATTCATATTTAAAACGTTATCAAATTGCTAGTACAGTGCCCCAAAATACAAAAGAAATGATAAAAGTAAAACGAGAAAATTTTCATTGCCGTGGTGGAATAAGAATAATTATTGTTGATCCAGAAAAAGTCATGTAGATACATGAAAAGGGAACTTTGAAAGCCATCGGACACGACAAATATAAAAATATTGCAGACTCGGTTTGATTGAGCCTGTTAATGGACAGTAATGGGAATGCATATTACTGCCCACGCCGCCTAGCCCCGGGTTGAGCGCAATTCAATATTTACACCAATAAACAGTACAATTTTAAACATCCCAAACGATGGTATGCATCTGGCGGTGGACATGGAACCTTCAATGCGGTATTGTCAGATTAATACCATTCCATGTTCAGCGGCATATGGTCCCCAGATAAAAGAATGGGTTTGCCCTAAACGAGCAAACAAAGGGCGAACTTAACAGAATAGAATTTTGACAGGGGATCTTAGAATATAAATCCTGTATATCACAGACAACGCCAAATGAAAAATTTAAAAGTAGGAAGTATATTCTTGGGGGTGATTGAACAATATCCAAATCTATAATGTCGTCTTTAAATTAAACTAGTCAAAGTTGGAGAACTAGCAACACTTCAAAATATTTAGGGTGTACCGTAAACGTTAAATATAGATATATGTACGACAGACGGTATTCTACATTTAACGTCTACGTGCAGAGCATACCAATGTAGAATTCTTTTAACAGACACCTTTTTACTATGTTTTTATCATGTGTGTGGATTTACTGTCGATTCGTACTACAACAACAACAATCGGCGAATTTTAACAGTTACTGTGAATATTATATTGATTTAGAAAATAAAACTGAAAACAAATGATTCATTTTCATGAAAATAAATAAAGGATTATCCTCTGATATTTTCAACAATAAAGTAAATATCATTGGGTTACATGGCTCGGAAAGTGTGTCCTATTCTGGATGAGCAATAATTTCGGATATAAAATTGTTTACTATCATAGTTTCAAAGTGTACATGTTGTTGTGTAGTTTCGCTATTACGATCACCTCTGGGACTGATTAAACGTCCGAATACGACACTGAAAAACTCTCAGTTTGATTGAGCCTGTTGATGAGCAGTAATGAAAATGCATATTGCTGTCCACGCCGCCTAGCCAAGGGTTGAGCTCTGCTTAATATTTCCAAAAATATCTGTACCGTGCTCAACGGCCTTTAAAATGATAATGAATAACACTACTTATTGAATATACAGGGCAAATTTTTACCGCCGCCACACGGCACAAACAACGCTAATGTGATATTTAAATAGACGGAGAAAACTTTGACAGCCACCGCACACGACAAATATCAAAATATTCCATGCTCGGTTTCATTGAGCCTGTTCATGGGCAGTTATGAAAAACGTAAAAATCTATTTAACTACTAAGTTAAACCTGCCCTTATCGATAATTTTAATGAAATCAAAATATTTTTCCCAGTTTTTATGGGTCAAGTTACACCTTTTTACTTTGCGGTGAAATGCATCCGCTCTTTGTACACCATGGATTTTGTAGACAGTGGTTAACGCAGAAATATCGTTAAAAAGATCACAGATACAATGTCTAAGTGAAATAAAAGGTCAATTGAAAGTTATGTATTTCCTAAAATTCTGATTTACCACTTTGATAAACAATTGCTAAAAATACTTTTTTAAAAAAAACGAAAAAAAAAAACATGAAAAAATGAGACTCATACCGCCATCCTGTCCTCCTCTAAAATTTAGCAACCCTTGAGGGTTGAATATCACATAAATTCTTTCTCAGCCCTTATCAGTAAATAAAATTGTCTACTGAAGTAGAGGCATGCGTAGTGAAACAGTCAAGTCAAATAATATATTACACGCAGATTAGCCACGTGACATATCATATTCTGCTGAGTAATGTGGTTTGCTGTATAATACGATAACGACAATTCGAAAGTCACGTGAAAAAATAAGTTAATTAAAAATGTCTATTTTTTATCAAAGAAACGTTTTACAACTTTGATATCGTCAAACTCGTTTGACAATTATTGATCACTTGAAAAAGTAATTTCACTTATTAACGTAAGATCATTTTTGATTTAATTCACAAAGTAACACACAGATTGTCTATTTATCTCTAATTAGTTATACAACATTGCAATTTGAAACTATACAATATATTACTTCTGGTAAATAATTTAATAATAAAAATTTAATATAAATTTAACAAATCAGAATGTTCTAACTACAACGATATTATTATTTTAATATCTCTCCACGGAATTTGAGAACACTGTTCAAATTAAAATAAAAAATACATTCGTTTTACGTGTTTTTATGAAAGTTTTATTAAAATTCTTTCGTGTCATCGGAAACCAATGGCATTTCTTCGATGTGAGGAAGAAGTAAAATCCAAAGTCACAAAAACAACATCAGCTTTTGTAAATAGGATACACCAAACTTTGCTAAATTACAGAAAATCTGTTGTCTATCGGCTAAGACTAAATAATCGCATTATTGCAGAGAAAGGTTAAAGCCCCAGCCCTAGAATTAAGTAAGAATATACCATTGAAAAATCATATTTGTCCATATAGAATCCAATATATAAACTCTGTAACAGAACACAAAATGTCCGATCGAATTCTTTCTGACTATGTAATCGGATACGTTTTCATATTTTTTATTTAGATATTAAAAGGGGAATAACTAAACTTTGGCTATCTGAAATTCAAAACCTCGAAAATGTCGAAGTCGACAAAACTCGTTTTCGTTTATTGAAATCGGCTAAGTTTGATTTGGTTTCACGTTTTAAAGTACCATTCGCGAAAATTGCGTGTTTGAATAGAAAAAAGAAAACACTAATTTCGGGCGCCGGATCCTATTCGGTATTAACTTTTAAACAATTGAGTTGCCTTTGGGATCCCGTACTAATACAAAAGATAGCATTAGTGTGTGTTTGTGTATAATATCAAACTCAACAAGTTTCTTCTATTATAAATACTTATTTTAAATTAAACATTCATAAAATTGTATGAAAATAAGCAATTTTACTGAAATATATTTAGTTTTTTTAATATATGGGCGGGCCCCTTTCAACCCTTATAATTCGGGTTTTCCAGCAGATATCAAGTTGAAATTTCTACTGTACAGTGTATTAAAAATAAACAACACAATGAAATAATATAATAATCATTATATTTGGAAACTTGTGTTTTTCTTATTGGTTACCAAACACTTAATCACCCAGTATTCTTCCAGTCGAATGAAGTCCGTTTGTTTTTTTTTAAGATATTTTTCTCTTCATCTAGGGGTCACTTAACCCTAGGAAATCGGCATGTTTGTGACTTGTTTGCCTCTGTCATAGATTTAATCAAAGTAAATCCCAATCTCATTGACTTCAATGTTAAAATTCCCAATATTCAATGTACATTTAACATGATTTCTATCACGATCTTTATTTCTAGATAACCATAATTAATTACTTGTAAGAAAATTGCTGATCTCTAATCGAACAGACCCTATTTTAAACGCGGTTTCGCTAATACGGTGCAAAAAAATATATACCTACGCTTTTCCGGAGCTAGTCCGCTCTTTCAACATTCAAACAAGATATAGGCATGAAATTGCTTTCGTTTATTTTCCTGACATGTTATACTTGCAAGAAAGTCACAAACAGGCCTATTTATATGGGTTAAGTGGCCCCCAGACGAAAAGAAAAAAATTATCATGAATAAAAACGGACTTCGGATGGACCACGGCGGAATAGTAGGTGATTTGGTGTTATTCATCTTCTGGGGTTGCTTATTTTAATATTATTGGAGGCAGCCATTTTGAATTGTGATGTTTGACATCAATTCTTGTGAACAAATATAAATACCAAATTAGGAAAATCTTAATAACTGTAATAAAAGTAATAACTGTTCTCTGTGATATTTTATAAACATTATTGACGTAATACAAAGTATTAATAAAAATATTTTTGCGCATTATCTAATTATGTCACTGGTGTCCTAAAATGGCCGCCAGCCTATATTGGTATCAATATTAAACTGACAATATCTCAGCAACAAGTGAATCGATTTTAAACATCTTTTCAGTCATGTGCTCAGCTTCAATATGTCTTTGCGACAAAAACTTACTTCTAAATTCCGGATACGTGTTTAATAAAAAGTGCAACGAACTACCAATAGATCCATAACATTATTTTTATAATCCGAATACAAATCAATAAAACATTTTTATTGGCATTACACATATAAATAAGCATATACAAGAACACACAACAAAAGCATGATTTAAAAGGCATTGTAAGTAGCATTCATGACTAAAACATGTAATGCGCCCCACAAAATTATTTTTAAGAAGTGAAATATGCATATAAGAAATCGCCACACTCAGAAAACACAACATCCCCACGCAGCGAAAAAGTAGAGAGGAAAAGAGAGCATATGTTTATAAGAAAGTCATTTTTAAATAAGACACCATCATTTAGCATGAACAAAAAAGAGAACCCTTGAGGTGACCGCCTTGAAACCGGTAGTGGCAAAACAATTGCCAGTGGGAGTTTTAACTAGGTTCTAGGTTGCACAACGTTTCTTTCAGTTATAATAGCTTAAATATGAAATTTGAGAAGTGTTACAATTTTTATGGAATAAGTAGTGTGTTTAAATTTACAGTTTATTTATAAATGAAAAAAATAATTTCCCTTCAGATCATTTCAATCGTCAGGTACTTTGATTTCAAAATAGTTTTTGAAAATGTGAAATATGCATATCATGAATTGCCACTACCAGCAGACATAGCATCCCCACACAGCCAACAAGTCGAGACAAAAGCAAGGGGGAATGGGTAATAAAATAATCAGTTTCAAAAGAGACATAAGAATCAATTAACAAGAAAGAAAACCCGTGGAATTACCGCCTTGAAACAGTCAGCTGCAAAACAAATTGCAACTGGGGTTTTAAACCATGTTCTAGGGTGCTCCAATCTCTCATTTGTAAAAAGAAGGGTTTTCATATGAACAAGCAGGTAGAAGTTGCGAAATAACTCCAACCCAACCAGCAACACGACAATGTCGCATGCAAATGCACACAAAAATATAGAACATACGAAGCTGATAGAATTGTAAAGTAAAAAAGATGGGTACTTAATGACTTTTCCGAGACCAAAGCTCCTGGAATCAAATCAGCAAGAACACGATGACAGGGATTAAAGAAGTATCTACCATTTTTCTTGACAATTCCATTTGTTGTATAGGCTTGTTTACTTTGGAGAACAACATTGTCGAGTTGTTGGGTATCTTGGAGTAAATTCTCCGAGACAACTTGTACTTACATGTATTTGTTCACATTAGAACCTGCTAAGGCAAGTCTGAGGTTGGCATCCTATTACCTGGATTTAATTAAACCCAAGTGAAAAACTGCTCAGCCACTGACGATTTCAAAGCGGCAACCCATAGTGTTTTCTTTTCCGCTGATGGCTGGGTTGGAGTTATTTCACCAAGATAACTTCTTCTTGTTTGTTCATTTGAGAACCTGTTGGGGAAAACGTAAACATTGTTGTTCCCATAAACCTGGTTTAAACCCCAAGTGGCAAATCGTTTTATACAATGTAACATTTACCGTTTCAAGGCTGTAGCCCCTCAGGTTGTCATTTTTTGATAATTGTTTGTTGTGTCTGTTTTGAAAGTGGTCATTTTGTAAACCATGCTCTCCCCCCTCTCTCTCTCTCTCTCTCTCTCTCTCTCTCTCTCTCTCTCTCTCTCTCTCTCTCTCTCTCGCTCTCTCTCTCTCTCTCTCTCTCTCTCTCTCTCTCTCTCTCTCTCTCTCTTCGTCGTCTTCTTCTTCTTCTTGACTGTGCATATTTCACCTTTTTTAAGTGTATATTATAAACACAGATTATCTGCCCCTGTTGTTGTGACTGTGTTTGTTGACTGTGGCTGCTCTTGGTATGTACGTATAATGAGCAAAATTAAAACTTACCCCATTATAAATTCAAAAACTTTGCTTAGTGATGCTTTATTTTATTTGAAATTTATTTTGTGGTATTTGCACATATCTGGACATTTGATAAAGTGGGAAGATGGTGTTAATTTTTCACAGAGATCAAGGTTACTTCCTGTTTCCTTAATAATGATGAGATCGATATTTGTTGACATTTTATTAAAGATTCAAAGAGATTATTTGATTGTCAAATTTACACGTGTACTTATTCAATTTAAAAAAGAAATAATATACAATTATCTTAATAGCCTTTTTGTTCATTACCTCTCTTTTATTAAAGGAAGAACAAAATCCAACTCTTAATTTCCCGCAACCAAATAACTTATTTCATTTTTTTCTTCTTTTTTTCAATCGATAGATACTGAACCGACAACTTCCAAAATAAACATATTGGTGATCAAATTCCTCCAGATATTAACATTCGCTTGCATTATTAGTGTAATAGGAGATGCCTGTTATTTTGTCAAGTTTTCATTTTAGTTCAGTATGTTTCGCTTTCCTCTCTAATTACAAATCAAAAAGGGATAAGTTATTAGCAATACATTATATGTAACTTGAAGAACGTCTAATTTAATTAAAGTATACGTCTCAACGTGGTCTTATTTAATGCAATATCAGATATAATTCATAATTTAATATTGCCAATAAACTATTATTTAAGACGATTGCTACTGTAACAGTTGATGCTTTCTTACTAAAAGAATTTCAAACTGATATATTTTTAATGTTGATGGATATCAACTATTATCATAAAAATATGAAATCGAAATGATTATGTCATCAGGCTTGTTTCAATATTTTTGGCTTCATTTTTTCAAACATTCTGCTTACAGTTACAAGTTCTAAAAGAGATAGAACAGCCAGATTCAAATAATTGACTCAATTTTGATCAAATAAAAACAAAAAAATGGACTTCTGCATTTGTGAAAAGGAAATACGTTTTTATTTAGGCAATAATGTATAGACTTCAGAATAAACGTGTGGATCACAACATTTAAACGATAAGCTCAAAACATAACAATTGCTTCTTTGTGTCAAATGTTCAATTACGGTGGAAAACTGCAGGTGCCTATAACACATGGTTTATAATAAACACTGTACTAATTACAGTATACACCTTCTAAACATGTAATTGTTGACTGGAAACATAGTTTAATGGATTAAACACACAATGTTTATGGAATATAAACAAAACCGACTGCTATTTTATCAACTACCATGAGTACATGTATGCCAAGATTTACAGAAAATAACTATAACGTACAAATACAGAGATGCATTACCAATTAAACAGAGACCAGTAACGTACTAACATACCTGTAGTTGTACGTATTATATGTATTAATAAACAAAATAAAAATTCAAATTCAATAAAACTTTTCTGAATTTACAATGCTAAATAAACAAAAAAAGTTATCCAACAGTTACGGAGGAAAAGTTATGGATAAAAATGTATCATAATGCAAATAAGAACTTCAAGTATGTTCTTGACAAATCAACCATGATGTTAATAATAAAGAACAAGTATACACATTTTCAAAACAGTTTTAATAATGGCATAAAAGTAATGAGCTGCATGCAAACTTAAACCGTAAAACGTTTAGTCCCAAAATAGAATAAAAGACCATAATTTAATAAATCAAAGCGCTGAAAGCGTTGAAATACTGGCGCGCTGGTTGAATCGAACATGCCCTGCACAGATATCATTACTGTAAACATATGAAACTATGTGTGATTTTTTCGTTAAATTTTGTGACAGTTACTATCATCAACATTAGCAAATAATTCTGTATATTCAGGGATTTCAATAGATGAAGGTACTTGTATTTTGATGCAAGGAAATTAGGTTTTCCACTTTTTTTTCACCTGAATCTTAGGCGGGGGTCTTTTTGATGCAGAAGCGTATGATTAGTGGTTAAATTTTGCTAGAATAACGATGATCAGGCTCCGCCACAACTGAGTATTGTCAACAATAAAATGCACAAGGCTCACGTACCTTAAGAGACTGAAACAGTTACAATCTTAATTTTTACGTCGATCGCAACAATGCATTAACAAAAATATTCGCCAACTTACTGACGGTCTCCCCAGGATTTTTGGAAGGGTTGTCGCTGGATATTTCGTGGATATAAGCTCGCGAAACTTTATTTTTTAACTATCATTTTATACAATTTTATATTTGTACCAAAGTTTACTGCAAAAACTGTATATAGTACATAGATGTTTTTTTATCTCTTTAAAGCCAAGAATGGTACAAAGTTAGAAAACAAGTATGTCAACATGTGTTTTAATAACATAAACTAATCTGATCTCATCAAGTTACAATGTCAACTATATACTCTGTATAGTTAGTTTTTCACCTTCATTGTCCAAGATATCTCACACATATCAAACTCAGTGTTTCATTACAACTGACATGAAAATGTGTCCGACGAAAATGAACTGATCGTTACGATGATAGCGCAGTAAAATGCCACAGAATGTATTTCTTTGCAATTTAAGTTCTAAATGCAACTTGCCAATAGATTTGTTTAAAACAAATCCATTATCGCACAATTATTTTCATACATGTATACAGTACAATTTTCGAAGTGTTTGTCTTCTAATCACAGAACTAAGAATAACCAAATAATAACTCATGATCGCATGCCATTAAAATCATTGAACATTATGTTAAACACACCGGGTTCCGCTATTAATTGAGAATATCAAGAGTCAACAGAGCCAAAATACGATCAAACGACACCGACAGACTTGCGAATTCACCACGTGGAGAGGCGGAGTTATCCAGCTGATAGTAAAGAAATCGATTGTGATTGGTCAAATCGCCCATTGCTTAACCTTGAATGAGGTGTGTATTGAAAAGCGACCTGTGTTTACAATGCAAGAAACAGAAAATTATGACATGTCGATTTTGAATAAACGGATGTCGGCGAATTTAACACTTGTTGGAAATAGATCAAAGCTTGTTAACGGTTGTCTGGGGAGAACACTGGGACCCGGCCCGGTCCTTGTTAGCCGAGCAAAATCTCGATCCACAACTACTCCAACCTAACCAAAATGGCAACCCACGCTATCTCCCGCTTGTCACGTGACTGATTTGTTTTTAATCGGTCTTTTAATATCCTTTCATAGTTGTTCGAATCACAACATTAAATTGTTTTCTTGTTTTTATTTGTAGAATTATATTTCAAAGTTCGCATTCCTTCTCGAAATATTTGTATTTTCTTAAAATGCACTACTTTTTATGCCACACAACTACGAAATCTTTCAGGCGTAACTAAACTTCTCATTCATATCCAGTTGCTTGTTCACTGCCGTAGCTGGTCATGATTTCACTCTACATTGTTCGATGGAATTTTTGGCATGGATGCTCCAAAATTACACGGAAACTTACTATCAATCGCTCAGAATTCGTGGAATGGTGTGCTGCATTGTGCTTCACACTTGTGCAGAACATTTCGGCCTGCTATGGCGGTGACCACTTACTTGATACGCTCTCGTGGTCGCAATGATACACCCGAAGTTAAGGACTGCGCGTCGCAGAGTTCACAGCATCGTTAGTTAATACTGGCGCATGCGCGCCAGTATAAAAACGAGTCAGAGTTATGGTTCTTAGAAACATGAGTTATGATGGTGAATCTTGGTGCATGATCACGTTATTAGGGCAAACATAATACATGGTTTTAAATATCAAAAGTTTAATATAACACTGTGGGGAATCACATGATCAAAATAATCTCTAAGCTATAGGGAAATTTTGAATTTTGTGAAGTTTTCATTTCTGAGTTGCACAAATAGAATTTATAAATGTACTATCATATGACCACAGACTATATGTTTTATACTACAACTGCTAACAAGTGTTTTGTTTAGAATTTTACGAGTCTGAGATTACCTCTGCAGTGCCATGTTTTTATAGTGCTTGGGTGTTCTGAATTATGAGGAAGAGGTCATGAGCGAAATATTGTCAGTATAATTATACCTTCCAGTAGGCATATGATAGGCTACATAATAAAGCTTCACACAAACCATGGACAAAATATACTTTATTTTTCATTGTATTACATTTGTTTAGAGATTATTTTGATCATGTGATTTCCCATAGTGTATAAACTGTTACAGTAGAAGACCAATTAATAAACAGAGTAAATGTGATTCTGCCCTGAACTGTGAATAGGCAGCTTTAACCAAGAAAAACATGTCTTTTCAATGCTTGTGAATAGGCAGCTTTAACCAAGAAAAACATGTCGTTTCAATGCTTGTAAATAGGCAGCTTTAACCAAGAAAAACATGTCGTTTCAATGCTTGTGAATAGGCAGCTTTAACCAAGAAAAACATGTCGTTTCAATGCTTGTGAATAGGCAGCTTTAACCGAGAAAAACATGTCTTTTCAATGCTTGTGAATAGGCAGCTTTAACCGAGAAAAACATGTCTTTTCAATGCTTGTGAATAGGCAGCTTTAACCAAGAAAAACATGTCGTTTCAATGCTTGTGAATAGGCAGCTTTAACCAAGAAAAACATGTCTTTTCAATGCTTGTGAATAGGCAGCTTTAACCAAGAAAAACATGTCTTTTCAATGCTTGTGAATAGGCAGCTTTAACCAAGAAAAACATGTCTTTTCAATGCTTGTGAATAGGCAGCTTTAACAAAGAAAAACATGTCGTTTCAATGCTTGTGAATAGGCAGCTTTAACCAAGAAAAACATGTCGTTTCAATGCTTGTGAATAGGCAGCTTTAACATGTCGTTTCAATGCTTGTGAATAGGCAGCTTTAACCAAGAAAAACATGTCGTTTCAATGCTTGTGAATAGGCAGCTTTAACCAAGAAAAACATGTAGTTTCAATGCTTGTGAATAGGCAGCTTTAACCAAGAAAAACATGTCGTTTCAATGCTTGTGAATACGCAGCTTTAACCAAGAAAAACATGTCGTTTCAATGCTTGTGAATAGGCAGCTTTAACCAAGAAAAACATGTAGTTTCAATGCTTGTGAATAGGCAGCTTTAACCAAGAAAAACATGTCGTTTCTATGCTTGTGAATACGCAGCTTTAACCAAGAAAAACATGTCGTTTCAATTCTTGTGAATAGGCAGCTTTAACCAAGAAAAACATGTCGTTTCAATGCTTTTAGCGTGTTATTTTAAGAAACCGTTAGGACTTTGATTACCGGTATCTGTCATTTCAATAATAGAAGAAATTCTGGTAGCTGTGCAAAACAATGCTAACCGTTGTCCCTTGGGATTAAATATGTCTAGATATATCTACATTTTACCTTCAGAAAGTGTACAAAGTGAAATATACCTATCAGGAATTGCCACATTCAAAAAACTCAACCTCAGCCAAACAGTAGTAGAAAAGAATATTGGAACCCGTGGAAGGTCTTACTGCCTTGGAACAGTCAGTGTCAACTTTTTGCCACCGAGGTTTCGACTAGGTTCCTGGCACTCTCTTACACTATCGGCTCATTACATTCACCTCTGTTATAGGCTGGGACTACTTTCAACATAATTTTACTTTAAAAGTTTAACCCAACAAAATAGTTCACCAATTACATTTAAAATTGCTTGGGTTTCTTTCCTTTGAATAAAAGATTGTGAAGATATCTGTCATTTGTTTATCCACAAGCTTCCATATCTGTAATTATTTAACTGTATAAAATAAGGCTGTCGAGTTATATCAAAAATGAGTTATATAAAAAATCTTGACATAGAGCCTTTCGCAGAGATGTAAAGTGAGCGTAAGGAACTACAACTCTGCGAAGGAGATTGGGTTCCTGGCTGCACCAAGCTTACACTTGCCCCTAAAGGTTTTCATATGAACAAACAAATACAAGAAATTTAAAAACAAAAACAAAGTTTAATTTCAGTGTCTTTATTAAATGTACAATTAGAAAAATATATATATTATGTACAAAAAGTTAGATCTAGATCTACAGTAACTGTATTTGCTAAGAAAAATACACATGAAACACTGCATAAAAAACAATGCTCCCATTTTTTCAAGTGAAATTAATTTTGTTCAGTATTATTATATACACAACAACTTTCCAATTTCATGTCGGCTTTATGTGATAATGCCTTTCCTCCATAAATACGCATCCAGTGTAGATCCAAATTAGCCGAAACATCTGTGTCATCTCATCAGGATCTGCACTGGTCACATTTTGGTAAGAAATAACCTAATAAATCAAAAAAGCCGCCAGATTTAGATCCTGATCAGACAATTCAGATGTGCGGGCTGATCATAGTCTACACTGTTTGCCCACCCATGCAATAAAGGTGTCTATATGGAGGAAATGATTAAAGTGTAAGTTTTTAATTTGTGTTTACTCATAACCAGACAAATATTACTAGTATTTTAAAAATGTACTGCACTTGACACAGAAGTGTATTGGTACAATATTAAATACATGTATTTACATTCCTATTGATTTCTTCGTTTAAAAAAATTCGGTTCATTTTGCATGAACCGCATGACCCGTAATGACGTCAGTAACGTCATGGCTGTTACTATTGAAAACTCACACTTATTACTCCCCCTTTTCACTTAATACTAATTTTTGAAAGCGTTTGACTTAAGTTTATTTAAAGAAAAAAATGAATAAAATGTAAATATAAGTAATGATTCTTATTTTGGTGCGGTTCATGCAGATTGGTCGTGCGCACGTCCAATCTGCATGAACCGCACCAAAATAAGAATCATTCCTTAGTAAACCCTTTACTACATGGGATAATGCTATCATGTCATGTGTGAAGAGTGTAGATCCAGATCACCCAGCACAT
Source organism: Corbicula japonica (assembly GCA_038501625.1). Classification (NCBI taxonomy): domain Eukaryota; kingdom Metazoa; phylum Mollusca; class Bivalvia; order Venerida; family Cyrenidae; genus Corbicula; species Corbicula japonica. Next base: position 248,564 of record JAZAYU010000205.1, read on the forward strand.
TTGTGCTTTCTTATCAGGTTTTTCACTGTTTGGTTTAGATTCATTAGGCTATTTTTGGCCAAGTGACCTATATAGATCCTGATCAGATGGCACATATGTGCCAGCCTATCTGGATCTACACTGTTCACACACAATAAAACCGGTATATATGGAGAAAAGAATTTAAAACTTTTCAATTGTTTTTGCACTTTGAACAGCGTCTAGTTGCCCAAGAATTTTGACAGTAGTGCTTTAAATTGTGATGATGATTCTACAATACAAAATTTTTTTAGTCTGATCTAAAATTTTCAAAGCAGCACTGTATGAAAAAAATGAACATGATTCTATGATACAAATGATTGTTAGCTCAAATTATTAAGCAGCAAGTTGGGAATGAGAGATTTTATGCAAATAAAAATATTATACAATATATTAACAAATATACAGTAACAGAACTTTTACTATACATGAGTACACACGTTTTTGAAATATATGTTCACAAGATACTGTTCTTTGTTTTCACATCTAGAAGATGTGATCATAGCGAAATGCCACAAATGTTTGCAAACAAATAGCACTTACAGTATAATTCACTTCAACATGGCTTTTCCATGAAGTCGGCAAGGAAAACAATACTTCATCTTATATTATTGCTGCTGTTTATATTCATATTATCTTTGCCATGGTGATTAGTCATTAATAAATGCCTTTTACTAAGTTGTCTTGAATATTTTTCTTAAAGAACCTGTTTGAACAAGTCAGAAAGAACTTGAAAGTTTGGTCTCAAAAACCTTTAAATCATTAAGAAGTGATGTAGAGGTTTTCTTCAGTTCATGCCTGTACAAAGATTTAATACAAAGAGAGTTAAAATAACAGAGATTTAATCTTTGACACCAGAAAAAAGTTAAGTTTGCATAATGTCATAAATATGTAAATATATAACATAATAAGTACACGCTTATCAGGCAATTTCAAAGTATCAGTTTGTACAATTTCTTGTCTTAAATCTGTGAATTCATAAGTGTTAGTGTAGAAGACTCCAAAGAGTGAACAATTTTCTTTACTGGGTTTCCGACTTAAACTGCAAATTTAAAAGCTTGAGGCTCACATTTCATGGGTAAATGCTCACAAACTCTGTTTACATGTAACTCTGGTGATTGTGGAATGAAAACCGTTCCATAAGTATTAGATTCCATGGCAGAAATTATATTGTTTGAAATTGATAGCAATGGGGATTATCTACTAGTATTAAATAATGAATTGTATTGGTCCATGTGTAATAATTATGTACATTGATATGTATTTAACAACTCTGTCAAAAATTCACTATACGAAAGACTCTGCTTTCATGCTCTTTTCAGACACGGCTCCCATGCCTGTGATAACACTCCCGCTACCTTGGCTTTGACCAAACTCCTTAGCAACGTCATCGCTTGTGAACAGTTTTTCTTTCAAAATCATGGCCATAATGAAGAGGCAAATACCGCCAAAGGATGATATGAAACCAGATAACACATTGAAGCCGAAAGACCAGGAGAGGTAATTCATCCAGGGTCGTGGGAAGTAGTTCTCTTGTCTGGCCATCTCAGCAAAGACGAGCGAAACGATGAAGACCAGGAATGCTAAAAATAGATGATAAAGAATATAGCCAATGAAACATAACCCTTTTTTCCGCTATGGGTTTTTTAACACGTGCAAACAGTGTAGATAAAGATCAGCAAGCAGATCTATGCTGGCTGATTAGGATCTATACTATCAGTGTTTTTTTTTCACTTTGGGGGGGAAGGGGGTCGCAGCCCTTTGGAGGGGGAAAATTGCGACACAAACAAAGGAAAGAGTTTTTATTTGGAAGATACTTGCAGCTGTCAAACACAACGAAACAAAGTATTCACTGATCTTTTGCTTTTTGCTTTGCTTACTCTGTAGTTCAACCAAATAAATCTTGCCTCATACTTCCCAGAGTTGAATTTTCTTGCATCAGAAAAAAAATTAAGATTTATCATATTCATATAAGGGGGAAAAATCGGAACGTCCGTTACAGACTCCAGCGAAGGGGGAATTTTTTATTGAACGTGGGGGAAAAATATATACTATTTTGAGGGGGGAATGGGGCCCTATTTCTCCAAATATTTGGCATAAAAAAAACACTGACTATTCACTTCTTGGTAAGAAATAACCTTCAGAATAAAAAAGCAAACAGATGGCATAAATGTACTGGCTGATCAGGATCTATGTACACTGTTTGCCTGCCTGATAAAGGTTAATTGAGTAAAGGGTTTAACGGGTGTTTTACTGAACCTTATCTGACATGGTAACTTAAACCTTGACATATCACATTTTATTAATGCCTATTCTTGAGTGAATTATGAATTATTTTGCAATTGATATTATGTAGCAACCTCACTGCTCAGGAATGCCAGTGCCTTAGTATGCCTTAGCCTTGTAACTCCACTGCTGAGGTATGAAAGCGCAGTGACATTGTTACACCAAGGCATACTTGGGCCGAGTCGTTTCATATTAGTGGCATTATTATAACAAATTGAATGTAGTTAGTAAGCTAAGGCATGGCATTTTACTATGCTGAGGCGAACCAAGGGGCACTGTCAAAAACGGTGGCATTGTGTAATGTATTAACTCTCTGTGCCCAATACCTGACCACTACTGATAAGCTCCGCCTACCACTCTGCTTCTCTCATACCATGTTGCAAATTGTTAATCAGAATAGATTTAGTAACCAAACACAAAGGTGTTATTTCTTACTCATTGTTCCCAAACATTACACATTGCTAGGAAGAGGCATACAGTCATGCCTTAGCAATAGCATTACTAGAATGTTGCATACCTGGGCACTCAGCAGACATGTCATAACAGTGACATTGCTAACCCCTCAAAATTTGGTAATTTTTTAAAACTTAACAATGACTTCTGCATGATTTAACCCTTTCCTCCATATATACGCATTTTAAACCATGTGCGACCAGTGTAGATCCAGATCACCCGGCCCATTCATGCCATCGAAGCAGGATCAGCACTGGTTGCATTTGGTCAGAAATAACCTAAAGAATCATAAAGCTAACGGTGCAGTCTGCCAGATGCTGATTAGATGGCACGGATGTGCTGGCTATTCTGGATCTACACTGTTCACCCATGCAATAAACTTTATAAAGGTGTGGCTATTGAGGAAAGGGTTAACAGATAGAAAGTTATCAAATTCTTAAATTACCTCCTGCAAACAATAGAACTGCGTTGATTATGTGAATCAATACATAACGATTGCCGTAAACCTTCCTTCGCCACCTTTCAACAACGTAAATGATACATAGGATCAGGGAAGCAGCATTACACATCAGAGTGAAGATCACCAATGCCTGGCAAGCTCTGAACCATGCTGAAATAAAATTAAAATTTGAATGAAAACAAAAAGCTCTCAGCAGACTAAGTCAGTTATCTATTTACGCAGTTGTACTATTCTGTTAAATTAGATAGTCAATGGTTTGAAATTGCTGGGGTTTGATTACACACACTTTACCTAGCACAAAAACATTAATTAAACAAATTTTATTGATTTGCATACATTGAAACTCAATGTTTGATATTAATTATCATGATAGTTTATGTCTAACTGATTTTGTCAGCTGACATAAAATCAATTTTAAATACAGTTGAACTCTGAAGGCTTTATCTCCACGGGACTGGCTGATTAATTTGGTTCAAACAATTGGTAAATGAGAATGAGCTACTGTAATACAGAATATTACAGCTACCATAATTATGTTTTATAGAATTTGTTCGCCAACACTTCTTTTTAACATGACTTACTAGTGAAAAAGTTTATATAATGATCTAATTATTTTAATAACATTATTTTTAATGTCACGTGTTTGTTTGCACCTTTGATGATAACCAATAACTGTCTGTTCCAATCAAGGGGTGTGAAGAATATTGAAACCTTACTATCAGGACCATGATTGGTGTTTGTCTGTTCCAGTTATGGGTAGTGCAAATGATTGGAGGTACATGTAGTACAAAATAGTCCGGATGAAAATGGTGGTGTTTACAAAGAGCGAATTGTGTTCAAGCCATCGTAGTTTGACTGTACTTTTTAAACATCTTTTTTTATTTTGCCCAGAATGGGAAATTTTATCTGAATTTGGGATTGTGGGCAAATTTTTGCCCGAAATCAGTTTTTAAAATTACATGACAACAGTTTACATTTGAGCCTGCTTATACCTAAATGACACAGGATGAAAAATACATATGTTCAAAATAATGATGAGTGTGATGATGTCAATGTCACGCTAAAAGTGTTTTTTTTGTAAAACACCCCATACAAGACTTAGTGTCTGCTTACTTGCTAGGTTACACCTGCATTCTGGTCCGTCTTTTTTTTAAAGTGAAACTTACGTGGCATAATAAATTCTTGTACATCTTTGAAAAAAGATGAATGTATCCACCAACATCCAACATAGCTCTGCATTGCTGGGTCCCTTGGTTTCACATACCCAGACAAGCAAATGTGCCACAGCCCTACATTGGCCAGGGGGCTATGTACTCTCCTCCATGACTGATACCAGTATGGACTGCAGAAAGCAATAAACACTGACAAAAATGCTCCTATTGATGATATAAGTCCACACCAATAAAGCCGCATTCCAGGGCTGATTTTGTATTTTGGGTCCGCCGCCATTTTGAATGTGTTGTTTATTACACCTGGACGATGTCACTGTCACACTTGTACGGGGGTGGCAGGTGTGAGTCAAAGGAAAACTGTCTCTCTTAAAGAAAACTGTAAAGAATATAATAAATATTTGATTAAATTAAATTATAATATCATCTTAATGAAATTTTTAAATAAAAAAATGCCACGGACTCTACGAAATACAATTTTGAAAACGCGGAAGTGAACAATTGATATAAGCGGTCCGATTCCATTTGTATGACTCAAATTTTGTAGCAAACACAATTTATCAACTAAATACAATCGTCAGCGTTTTCTAGTGAAAAGGAATAAAATACGAAATACAATATTTACAGAAAGTCTTATCATAAATCAATTTCAAACAAATTTAGTGCAAAAAAGAAAATTATTACCTTTGAATACCTGGGCGATAATTAGGTCATTTCAGGTAAACAATGCAAGCCGTTTAAAACGTTGACGAGTAATAATCGATTGTTCGGTATGTTTGCAAATTCACTGGTTAAATACAACTAAGAACAGATGTTTTCATCAACATATATATTTTTCCTTCATATACAAATTACACAACCGGTTGATAAAGCTCACTTTTAAATATTTTTTTCGCGGATATAGATATCATAAGCGGCCACTTCCCTACCTGAGAAAAATAGACTTACCTGTATAAGTACAACTTGAAAATAGTGATCAAATCAAAATGGGAAAAGACATTTTAACCCTTTGTGGGGCAGTTTTGGCAGCTTTAGCATGTATCTTTACAATAATCTCGTTTGCGACTTCAAGTTGGCTAGAAAGTTTTCCGGAGGCCAACAGCCGATTTGACAAGCTCGGTCTATGGGAAGCTTGCTTCAGTGGGTATGCCTACGATCGAGACAACCTGGGAAAAACGTATTATGGATGCCACTGGATATTTTCCTATGAATACAGACCTATATTTGACTGGCTAAATCCAGGTAACCATATCTACATTATTTCAGTATTCTAGCTGACTTGATTGTACCTGAATGTTGATTGTACCTGAATGCAGGTCATTTCCTCATTTGTTAGTATTGTAGGACATTCCAACTTAACTGCTACTTAAGCTTAAGGTTGGAATTAAGTATGGATTATTCAAACCGGTTTACCCCTGTACTTAAAAGTTCAAAGAAACTTCTTTCCACTCTTGGCGTATATTCTTACAAGAGTAAAACTACAAGTATTCTTTTACATTTTTGGCATCATCAAGTTGAAAGAAACTTCTTTTCACTCTTGGCTTAATTCTTACATTTACAAGAGTAAAACTATAAGTATTCTTTGACATTTTTGGCATTATGTGTTTACACTATGATATTCCAGGGTAAAACAAATTGTTGTTTCTGTATATATTTTAGTGGCACAACTCACCAGGTCAAATGCCAGTGTTTTCTGTACTGTCAGGAATATTTTTTTAAAACGGCTTCTTTTGAGAACACAGGTGCCTCGCTGGGCATTGGTTAAGGCTCGGGCAAAAGCCTGGTTAGAACCACCAACCTTATGTTAGCTAGCTGGATGGCTTCCTCATTTAGGAGGACTCAACCCATATATGGCCAAGAAAGTGCACCTCTGCACAAAATAGCGTATTTGTAACCACTATATGTCTTTGGTAACCGGGGTAACTTGTTCTATGTCTTTGGTAACCAGCTATTTAATAATAAACATTTCAATCTCTCAATCTTTTTCAAGTAATACAAATGAAAATTTGGGGACCATTATACTAAAAAACAATTAATGGAAGAATTCAGCTATCAATCCTTAAAAAATGAAAAAAATGATCCTGTTTTTTTCGGTTACCAGGTAACCCTTCTTTGTCTTTGGTAACCAGCAGGTAACCAGAAGTAACCTGTCCCCATCTAAAGTATAACTTCTTACTTTTTGTATGAAATTTGCATTGATGTTTTCTGGTTACTGGGTAACCATTCTATTTCTTTGGTAACCAGAAGGTAACCAGAGGTAACCCGACCAAATCTTTATTAAAACTTCTTATTTATTGTAGAAAATTTGCATTGATGTTTTCTGGTTACTGGGTAACCCTTCTATTTCTTTGGTAACCAGCAGGTAACTCGAGGTAACCCGGCCCCATCTTAAGTATAACTTCATATTTATTGTAGGAAATTTGCATTGATGTTTTCTGGTTACTGGGTAACCCTTCTATTTCTTTGGTAACCAGCAGGTAACCAGAGGTAACCCGACCAAAACTTTACTAGAACTTCTTATTTATTATAGAAAATTTGCATTGATGTTTTCTGGTTACTGGGTAACCCTTATATTTCTTTGGTAACCAGCAGGTAACCTGTACCCATCTTAAGTATAACTTCTTATTTATTGTAGGAAATTTTCATTGATGTTTTCTGGTTACTGGGTAACTCTTCTATTTCTTTGGTAACCAGCAGGTAACCAGAGGTAACCTGTCCCCATATTAAGTATAACTTATTATTTTTTGTAGAAAATTTGCATTGATGTTTTCTGGTTACTTGGTAACCCTTCTATTTCTTTGGTAACCAGCAGGTAACCCGGGGTAACCTGTCCCCTATCTTTACTAGAACTTCTTATTTATTGTAGAAAATTTGCATTGATGTTTTCTGGTTACTGGGTAACCCTTCTATTTCTTTGGTAACCAGAAGGTAACCCGAGGTAACCTGACCCAATCTTTACTAGAACTTCTTATTTTTTGTAGAAAATTTTGCATTGATGTTTTCAGGTTACTGGGTAACCCTTCTATTTCTTTGGTAACCAGCAGGTAACCAGAGGTAACCTTTCCCCATATTAAGTATAACTTCTTATTTATTGTAGGAAATTTGCATAGATGTTTTCTGGTTACTGGTTAACCCTTCTATTTCTTTGGTAACCAGCAGGTAACCAGAGGTAACCTGTCCCCATATTAAGTATAACTTCTTATTTATTGTAGGAAATTTGCATTGATGTTTTCTGGTTACTGGGTAACCCTTCTATTTCTTTGGTAACCAGCAGGTAACCCGAGGTAACCTGTCCCCATATTTAGTATAACTTCTTATTTATTGTAGGAAATTTGCATTGATGTTTTCAGGTTACTGGGTAACCATTCCGGCTTCTATTTCATTAGTCACCAGCCGGTTTCCCAAAGTTATACCAGGTTTCTCATCGCTAATCTTTTAACAGTTTAAAATATAAAAATTAAAGAATTTTTATATGTAGACCTAAAATCCATGCAGCCCTTCCATAAGAGACCTTTAGGTATGGTTTGAACTTTTTTGGATGAGGATCACCCAAAGAAATTACACCTCAAGCCTTTCAAGCCTTAGGTCATTGTAGTTGCTTAGGCTAAAATTTTTAAAGTTCTTTCAGAAAGTAATAATTATGCCCCCCTTCGAAGAAGCGGGGGTATATTGCTTTGCACATGTCGGTCGGTCGGTATGTCGGTATGTCGGTCGGTATGTCGGTCGGTATGTCGGTCCGTAGACCACATCTTGTCCGATCAATAACTAGACAACGCTTTGTGATACAGTCCTTATATTTGGTGTGGAGGTTGGTCATGACCAGTAGAAGACCCCTATTGATTTTGGGGTCAGTAGGTCAAAGGTCAAGGTCACAGTGGCCTTGACCACAAAAACCTTGTCCGATCAATAACTAGACAACGCTTTGTGATACAGTCCTCATATTTGGTGTGGAGGTTGGTCATGACCAGTAGAAGACCCCTATTGGTTTTGGGGTCAGTAGGTCAAAGGTCAAGGTCACAGTGGCCTTGACCACAAAAACCTTGTCCGATCAATAACTAGACAACGCTTTGTGATACAGTCCTCATATTTGGTGTGGAGGTTGGTCATGACCAGTAGAAGACCCCTATTGATTTTGGGGTCAGTAGGTCAAAGGTCAAGGTCACAGTGGCCTTGACCACAAAAACCTTGTCCGATCAATAACTAGACAACGCTTTGTGATACAGTCCTCATATTTGGTGTGGAGGTTGGTCATGACCAATAGAAGAACCCTATTGATTTTAGGATCAGTAGGTCAAAGGTCAAGGTCACAGTGGCCTTTGCATACAAAAACGTTGTCCGATCAATAACTAGACAACGCTTTGTGATACAGACCTCATATTTGGTGTGGAAGTTGGTCGTGACCAGTAGAAGACCCCTATTGGTTTTGGGGTCAGTAGGTCAAAGGTCAAGGTCACGGTGGCCTTGACAACAAAAAACCTTGTTCGATCAATAACTAGACAACGTTTTTATGTTTATTTGTATAATAAAATAAAATACTTCTCAGTGTAAAGTTGTGATTATTTTTCCCCATGACAATTTCAAGTAAAGATATATATTAATGATCCATAACATTAATTTTAAACTATTTCAATATATGCCGTGTCATAAATAGGCACTGATTATCACTCACTTGTGTTTATTAAATGCTTTGGTTTCGTATGGATGGTCACTAAAGCCTGCACATTACCGGAATTGACATAACACTAGAGCTACTATATCTCCGCCAATAGCGAATATTTGATTTAAATTACAATAAAATCCTTTGTGTTAGACTAGGTTAATCTACACGCGCTTATGTTTGTCGAGGTAAATGTAATCCTCTCATTGGATGACCTGGTTATTGATATATAGGAGTTCCACCGTCTTGTAAATTGCTTTCATGACTGGTACCCTTCATTGCTAAAGCTTACAAAAGTCTCTAAATTTCCAAAAATTTAAATTCAATGCTAATAGATATCACTTGCACGTCAGGGGGGGGGCATTTGTGTTTGACAAACACCTCTTGTTGTATTTTAAGCACATAAAAGACCGCAATGGAAATAAGTGCTTGCACTTTATTGCGTTATCCTTGGTATTTGAAGCATTCCATGGTTATCTCTGCTTCTAAACATTTTATAATTATGATTGTTATTTGTTGGTAATATTTATTTTTATTGTTCACATGTGTAAAAAAATAATGTAAACCATTGTATGTTTCCTATGCCGAAATAAATCTATCTATCTATAAATTAAAATTCTTGTGATTTATTTATTATTTATTATTTGTCAATAAAGCTCCATAAAATTTTTATTCAGCCACATATGAGTATTACTTGATTGATTTTGATCACTGTAAAGACTGTACGAACATAATTATGGAGCAACCAGTTTTGACCTTAAAATTATATTCTTAACATTTTTTTCACTTCACTTGCCATTTTTTTCAAATGACAACATCTTAGCAACCGGTTGACTGATTTCAAAAATCTTTTCAGTTCTGTACTCAGTTTAATAAGCAAAAATACAGAATAACAAGTTTGGAATTTTTATGAACTTTTAATTTTCACTATATTTTCACTTTTCCAGTAATTTTTTTTTAAACAGCCCTAGTGTAGTGCCTGGTCTGCCTTCGCACCCATGAAGTCTGATCAGGATCTACACCAGTTACTTTTAGATTTATTACTTCATTTCTGAACTAGAAGAGACCAGTTTAGATCCATGTCATATATACCAGCTGAACAAACATGGTTGAGCTGGTCCCTGGATCTATACTTGATGCCTATTATGTAGACTATATCAGAGAAAAAGATGTGACAGAATGAATTTTCAAAAAAGGGTGATAAAGAGCTCATCTATTTTCACATTTACTTAACAAATGTAAAGCCCTACAAGACATTTAAGCTTTGACTCTATAGTAATAGTTGTCATATCATGTTCTAAAAATTATTATGAAGGAACAGTTGTAATTATTGTAGTACTGTTTCACTTTGGTAAAATACCCTAAACCTCCAAACCCTTGCATCAACAATTGATCTGTAGCTCTGATATGCATATTTGTCACATACTATGAAAATATTGTTGTTTATTTTAAGCTGCACAAAATACGAAGCTGTATAACATATCACTTTTCAAAATAAATTGCAGGCAATAATTTGCAGTTATTCTCAAATCTAAGGGTCTGATACTGATAATGGATTTAATTTGCTATTAATATGCCTTTGTGTTGTTCATGAAAAAGGTTTAAACTGGGTTACAATGTAAGATTCTAACCCAGGTTTAAACATAAGACTTGGGATTGAAAATAAAAGTCCATGTTGTCATTAAACAGATCATTTTTGAAAAACTAATACATTCTAGCATGAAACGGTATCTGATTTAAGTTCATTAACAGCAACTTAACTAATTTGCATAATTACTCCCTTTTAGGAATGTATTCATTGTTTAGCATAATAATATTCCTCTAAACACACCCATCAAAGTATTTTCAACCAATCACTGCTCAGTTTTCATGTTATGCTAATATAGTAAAGTGCCTTGTGTTTTATGACCATGTTACATAATCTTATCAGTAAGACACAGGTCTTATCAGCTGGGGTCCTTTTGAAGATAAGAAGTTCACTTTGTAAGAGACTAAAGATGTGCTAATTGAGGGTAGCAGTGTTGTTTTAAGGAACTGACTTGGAATTAAATATACTATTTAATGTTCCAAAGGTTGTTTTAAGAAACAAGTTTATTTGGTTCTGACAACTTCAGTAAGTGCTTTGAATTTATATTTTCACTTTTCCAGTAATTTTTTTTTAAACAGCCCTAGTGTAGTGCCTGGTCTGCCTTCGCACCCATGAAGTCTGATCAGGATCTACACCAGTTACTTTTAGATTTATTACTTCATTTCTGAACTAGAAGAGACCAGTTTAGATCCATGTCATATATACCAGCTGAACAAACATGGTTGAGCTGGTCCCTGGATCTATACTTGATGCATATTATGTAGACTATATCAGAGAAAAAGATGTGACAGAATGAATTTTCAAAAAAGGGTGATAAAGAGCTCATCTATTTTCACATTTACTTAACAAATGTAAAGCCCTACAAGACATTTAAGCTTTGACTCTATAGTAATAGTTGTCATATCATGTTCTAAAAATTATTATGAAGGAACAGTTGTAATTATTGTAGTACTGTTTCACTTTGGTAAAATACCCTAAACCTCCAAACCCTTGCATCAACAATTGATCTGTAGCTCTGATATGCATATTTGTCACATACTATGAAAATATTGTTGTTTATTTTAAGCTGCACAAAATACGAAGCTGTATAACATATCACTTTTCAAAATAAATTGCAGGCAATAATTTGCAGTTATTCTCAAATCTAAGGGTCTGATACAGATAATGGATTTAATTTGCTATTAATATGCCTTTGTGTTGTTCATGAAAAAGGTTTAAACTGGGTTACAATGTAAGATTCTAACCCAGGTTTAAACATAAGACTTGGGATTGAAAATAAAAGTCCATGTTGTCATTAAACAGATCATTTTTGAAAAACTAATACATTCTAGCATGAAACGGTATCTGATTTAAGTTCATTAACAGCAACTTAACTAATTTGCATAATTACTCCCTTTTAGGAATGTATTCATTGTTTAGCATAATAATATTCCTCTAAACACACCCATCAAAGTATTTTCAACCAATCACTGCTCAGTTTTCATGTTATGCTAATATAGTAAAGTGCCTTGTGTTTTATGACCATGTTACATAATCTTATCAGTAAGACACAGGTCTTATCAGCTGGGGTCCTTTTGAAGATAAGAAGTTCACTTTGTAAGAGACTAAAGATGTGCTAATTGAGGGTAGCAGTGTTGTTTTAAGGAACTGACTTGGAATTAAATATACTATTTAATGTTCCAAAGGTTGTTTTAAGAAACAAGTTTATTTGGTTCTGACAACTTCAGTAAGTGCTTTGAAATGATTTTTTAAGCCAGAGGAAAGTTGAAAACAAAAGAACATTTCTAATGATTCATAACTGATTTAAAAAAGGAGGTTTTATTCAGCAGAATTTTAAAGAAAAATATTATTTTAAATCTATTAATATAGTCTCATATATGTACAGACAAGGATAAGACATCACATACACATCAAAATTAAATTTACACAGCCATTCTATATGTAAGAATTAAGAAAGACCTATTGAAAAATTACAGTGACTGAATTAAACATATTAATAACAAGGATAATATCATGTCATACATGTAAGAGAAGTCGCCTGCTGGAAAGCTACTATCTTTTAAGAATAAACTAGAGAATTTTTCCATGATGCTTTTTTGTATAATGTTCTTACCCTGTGAACCCATATAGCAGAGCTGACAAACAAATAATCCTGGTATAAAAATCCTGCTTTAATTCAGCAAACAGAGAGAGAGAGAGAGAAAGAAAAAAAAAATTTATTAATTATGAAAGCCCCAGCCCTTAACTTAAGTAAGAATACACTATGGAAAAATCATATTTGTCCATATAGACTCAAATATATAAACCCTAACAGAACACAAAAGGTCTGATCAAATTCTTTCTTATAGACAGGATTTTCAATGATATTGTTGAATTATAGTTAACAAACTTTTAAGAAGCTAAATATAATGTAGCTATATTTAGCATCTATTTTTAAAGACTACTTTCACTTTTAGTCGCGCTGACCAAATTTATTTTAGTGAATTAAAATTTTATAATCCCAAACTAATGCTGCAAATTTGTGCTTATAGTTCCAAATACATGTAATATTTCATACAAGAGCGGGTTAAATTGAAGCAATGCTGCTTTAAAGTCATTTTACCTTTTTGAAAACAAATATTTACCGTATTTTTATTCTCTATAGGTTTATCCAATGAGTCTCTGAAAATAAAATAAGCCCGAATTGTCCCTAGACAAAATTGTCCAATCCGCGACAGGCTTTTCTAATTACTGTCGTCTGACCTAATCTAGTCCTAAAAACTGTGCTAGAAGTTCCAGCAATTCACATTTACCTCCCTTTTACTGTAGTGAATTGAAATTCTTTATAATTGATTTTCGGAAGACAGTTGCTCAGTTCTTGGAGTGAAGGATCATGTTAGTCATCAATCAAACTTAAAACAGCTAAAATTAAGTAATCAAACACTATTCAAATGTTCTCATTGAATGAGAATACCATAATGAGAATATAATAATTGAAAGTAGATACAATGTACTATTTATTTTTGCTCAGTAAACTATATTTTTAAAACTTTTTGTTGCAAATAAAAGAAGTTTCTTGTAACACAAATTTCAGTTTGTTTGCCCATTAACTTGCTTCTGAATCCATTAAATTAAATCTCATAAAGAAAATTGGACTACTCTTTTGTTGCCTGGAACATATACTACTACATGTATTACCATCCATAATAATGCTTCTTAAGAAGTTTGGGGTAGCATCTAGTCACTGCTTTTCAGTGTCTTTCCAGGACAAAATATATCAGACATAAAGAATATATGTACCGGTATATTACTTTCTAGGGACCTGGATAGCTTGATGGTCACAGTATCTCGAAATAGAAATTGATCATATGGTCTAGTTAAACACTTTCCTCTCTATATATATGCATTTTTATGCTTGTGCGACCAGTGTAGATCCAGATTAGCCGGCACATCTGTGCCATCTGATCAGGATCTGCCCTGGTCTCATTTTGGTCAGAAATAACATATTAATCAAAAAGCAAAAAGTTCAGATCCTGATCAGACAGCACAGATGTGTTGGCTGATCTGGATCTAAACTGTTCCCCTCGAAGTTACAAATGATCAGTCATAAAAATATGTCCCGCAGTTTATGAAACATGCTTAACAATCCATCTTGTTTTTATTTTGACAGTTATGGAAAGAGGAGTTGTGGGTGGGGTGGGGTGGGGCAAAATGTGCTCAATTTCAGCTTTAATTTAGAAAGCTTTTCTGGAGAATATCTTTGTACATGTGAACGGAAAATTATAGGTGTTAATAATTGAAATATTTAGGGCAATTTGAAGACGCGAAGTGCACAGGAATCATCACTCAAAACTTTGTGTTTTTACAGAATTATGTCCCTAATATTTTTTTCTAAACTACTGTCAACAGTATATTTCTAAAACTGCAAAAGGAAACTTAATAATTCTTGAAATATTAATGAGCATTGAGAAGATGTGCATCGCATAAGAACCATTATTTGACCGTAAGCATATATAGAATTACATATCATTAGAATTTTGTCCTTCGAAAGGTTTGAACATACAGTTGAACCTGTTATGACCGCCACCTGCATTCAGCAACCACCTAATCTTACTTGTTGTTCTTATTTTGTCTCTCTTAAACAGCCACCAGTATTAAGCAGCCACTTTTTATTGCTACCCTTTCCGTGGATGCCCCATTTCTCCATATATATGCATTTTTATGCATTTACGCCCAGTGTAGATCCAGATCAGCTGGCACATCTGTGCCGGCAGGTCTAATCAGGTTCTGCACTGGTCGCATTTTGGTCACAAATAACCTAACAAATAAAAAAGCGAAAAAGTGCAGATTCTGATCAGTTGGCACGGATGTGCTGGCTGATCTGGATCTAGACTGTTTGCCCATGCAGCAAACAGTCTCCATTCAGATCAGCCATCACAGCCATGCCATCTGATCAAGATCTACACTGTTTCTTTTTTACTTGTTTATTTTTTTACCAAAAAGCACACAGTTTGGATCCTGAGCATAAGGCATAAATGTGCTGGCTGCTGCAAACCTACACTGTTTGCACATGCGATATAACCCATATATATGGAGTAAAGGGTAAATTTTTAAGAGACTGACCAGACTACAGTGATTTACTGTTCACTTACTTGATCTAGAATAATCATATAAATCTAGAAGCATTTAGTACAGAACTGACTCACTGATATGTGATAGTATAGATCCAGATCTGCAAGATGACAAGGATCAACACTGCTCTTGACCAGAAAATACAATATGAAAGTAGAGACTAGTTAAAGTTTGTATGCTGGTTGATCGCTGGTTGATCAAACTGCAGGGAAGCCCATCAAATTAAGATCCAGATCAGCCTGTATGTTCATGCAGTCTATGTAGGATTCACAATATTCCCTTCTTGATCAGATATAACCTTAGCAGGCTGTCAAGCAGTCATAATTTTTCCTTTTTTCCCTACTTTTTTGTCTTGTTCCTACTTTTCCCTAAATTTTTACAAAAAACACACTCCTACTATTCCTACTTTTTTGTCAATAATGGGCAACAAAGAAGATTGTTTTCAGTATAACTGCAGGAAAACTAAACCCAGGGAAAAGCTTTAGTGCTATTTATGATGCATTCATCGAGATGAGGCCCCATAGTCCATACTGACTGCACACAGATATCTCTCTCAGTTGCCATAGGCAGTTTGACATGGGTGTTGGGGCCTAAATTGGATGAAATGTACCATGATATGTATAGTATGAGTGAAGTCAAGACTCTGAATAGACTGTTATGTATTCCTACTTTTGGGGAAAAATTTCCTACTTTTTCCCTATTTTTGTGTCAAAATGGTTCCTATTAGTGATGAGAATCAAACGGCTGAAGAAGAATGGATTAATCGGTCAGATTCTGATATCTGTTCGATCTGATTAATCGAGTAGAATCGGAATCAAACATCTAAATAGACTTTTATAGTTTACAACTATGGGAGAGACAGCAAACCTTTCTCAATACTTCTCATATTTCTGCTTTTATTGTTTTGATGAAAAATTTAATGGCACACCTGCTTTTTGATTTTTTTTAGTATTTTCTTACCATGGATAACAAAAAAGTAAAGCATGACACTTCATTTTTTAGTTAAT
Source organism: Corbicula japonica (assembly GCA_038501625.1). Taxonomy (NCBI): domain Eukaryota; kingdom Metazoa; phylum Mollusca; class Bivalvia; order Venerida; family Cyrenidae; genus Corbicula; species Corbicula japonica. The sequence continues at coordinate 264,813 of JAZAYU010000205.1, forward strand.
AACAATTCTCATATCCAGTCACAAAATCTAAAATAATAAAAAAAAATCTTCACATGATCTTCAATTATCAATTACTAAGTTTAATAATTGATTATGGGTTTGCTGTTCTTTAAGCGGCTCACCATGGAGATGACTGTATAAACAGCGTTGAATATATGGCATAGATCAGTGTTATTTTGGTTTTAAATCATGTTTCATGGTTAATGCTACATATGGTGCAATAGAAAATCTCCCATTGAATTTGATTTTCATGCAAAATTAGGGAACTAATTCACAGTCTTTACTTAAGGGCATTACCAATTGTAACTTGTTACATGTGTTACCTATGGGAACAAAAATTCAAAGCAATTTGACTTTTATTCTATGTTGACTATTTTCAGTTTATGCCCCTTTTATTACCTGAAGTATATAAAGGCTGTTACCTTTTGTTACTTGTGTTACCTATGGGAACAGAAATGACCAGTCATTTGACTTTTATTCTAAATTGACAGTTTTTAGTTTGTGCCCCTCTTATTACTTAAAGTACCGGTATATAAGGATGTTACCTTTTGTTAATTGTGTAACCTATGGGCACAGAAATGACATGCAATTTAACTTTTTTTCTAAACTGACTGTTTTTAGTTTGTGCCTATCTTGTTACTTGAAGTATATAAGGCTGTTACCTTTTGTTACTTGTGTTACCTAGAGGCACAGAAATGACAAGCAATTTAACTTTTATTTTAAATTGACTGTTTTTAGTTTTTGCCCCTCTTGTTACTTGAAATATATAAGGCTGTTACCTTTTGTTACTTGTGTTACCTATGGTCACAGAAATCACCAGCAATTTGACTTTTATTCTAAACTGACTGTTTTAAAGTTTGTGCCCATTTTGTTACTTGAAGAATATAAGGCTGTTACCTTTTGTTACCCAGTAACGAGAAAACATCAATTCAAATTTTCTACAAAAAATAAGAAGTTATACTTAAGATGGGGACGGGTTACCTCTGGTTACCTGCTGGTTACCAAAGAAATAGAAGGGTTACCCAGTAACCAGAAAACATCAATGCAAATTTTCTACAAAAAATAAGAAGTTATACTTAATATGGGGACAGGTTACCTCTGGTTACCTGCTGGTTACCAAAGAAATAGAAGGGTTACCCAGTAACTAGAAAACATCAATTCAAATTTTCTACAAAAATAAGAAGTTATACTTAAGATGGGGACAGGTTACCTCTGGTTACCTGCTGGTTACCAAAGAAATAGAAGGGTTACCCAGTAACCAGAAAACATCAATGCAAATTTTCTACAAAAAATAAGAAGTTATACTTAATATGGGGACAGGTTACCTCTGGTTACCTGCTGGTTACCAAAGAAATAGAAGGGTTACCTAGTAACCAGAAAACATCAGTGCAAATTTTCTATAAAAAATAATAAGTTATACTTAATATGGGGACAGGTTACCTCGGGTTACCTGCTGGTTACCAAAGAAATAGAAGGGTTACCCAGTAACCAGAAAACATCAATGCAAATTTCCTACAAAAAATAAGAAGTTATACTTAATATGGGGACGGGTTACCTCTGGTTACCTGCTGGTTACCAAAGAAATAGAAGGGTTACCCAGTAACCAGAAAACATCAATGCAAATTTTCTACAATAAATAAGAAGTTCTAGTAAAGATTGGGTCAGGTTACCTCGGGTTACCTGCTGGTTACCAAAGAAATAGAAGGGTTACCCAGTAACCAGAAAACATCAATGCAAATTTTCTACAAAAAAATAATAAGTTATACTTAATATGGGGACAGGTTACCTGTGGTTACCTGCTGGTTACCAAAGAAATAGAAGGGTTACCCAGTAACCAGAAAACATCAGTGCAAATTTTCTATAAAAAATAATGTTATACTTAATATGGGGACAGGTTCCCTCTAGTTACCTGCTGGTTATCAAAGAAAAAGAAGGGTTACCCAGTAACCAGAAAACATCAATGCAAATTTTCTACAAAAAATAAGAAGTTATTCTTAATATGGGGACAGGTTACCTCTGGTTACCTGCTGGTTACCAAAGAAATAGAAGGGTTACCCAGTAACCAGAAAACATCAGTGCAAATTTTCTATAAAAAATAATAAGTTATACTTAATATGGGGACAGGTTACCTCTGGTTACCTGCTGGTTACCAAAGAAATAGAAGGGTTACCCAGTAACCAGAAAACATCAGTGCAAATTTTCTATAAAAAATAATGTTATACTTAATATGGGGACAGGTTCCCTCTGGTTACCTGCTGGTTACCAAAGAAAAAGAAGGGTTACCCAGTAACCAGAAAACATCAATGCAAATTTTCTACAAAAAATAAGAAGTTATTCTTAATATGGGGACAGGTTACCTCTGGTTACCTGCTGGTTACCAAAGAAATAGAAGGGTTACCCAGTAACCAGAAAACATCAGTGCAAATTTTCTATAAAAAATAATAAATTATACTTAATATGGGGACAGGTTACCTCTGGTTACCTGCTGGTTACCAAAGAAATAGAAGGGTTACCCAGTAACCAGAAAACATCAATGCAAATTTCCTACAAAAAATAAGAAGTTATACTTAATATGGGGACGGGTTACCTCTGGTTACCTGCTGGTTACCAAAGAAATAGAAGGGTTACCCAGTAACCAGAAAACATCAATGCAAATTTTCTACAATAAATAAGAAGTTCTAGTAAAGATTGGGTCAGGTTACCTCGGGTTACCTGCTGGTTACCAAAGAAATACAAGGGTTACCCAGTTACCAGAAAACATCAATGCAAATTTCCTACAATAAATAAGAAGTTATACTTAAGATGGGGACAGGTTACCTCTGGTTACTTGCTGGTTACCAAAGAAATAGAAGGGTTACCCAGTAACCAGTAAAACATCAATGTGGAGTCTTTCACAGGTGCTTGGAAGACGGACCCCGTATCTCCAAACAGGCCGCCCCCCCCCCCCCCCAACAAAAAAAAGAGTCTACACGGGGTCTATACTACATAAACTCATCTTTTTTGTTTTGTTATGATAGATCGGGATCGATATCAGTCTATCAACACCAAATTTAGTATCAAATACCAAGTTCTCTGAAAATTCGTTTTCCGACTATATAAGCCAGTGAAGGTATCTAACCAAACCTCGATTCCGCCATTGACGTCAAGCCCAAATGTAAACAAAGATTTTTAAAATCGGCACATCTCAACAAATATTGCACTAACCTTAATAAATATGGTATCCTTGGAAAACTTATCTATTCCTCTGTTGAATTCCGTCGAGCATCGGCTAGGAAATTCAGAACATAACATCCATTTTTTCATTTTTCCGATGCACCTGTGAAAATTATCGACTCGGGACAGAGTTTGGTTACAATGCAGATATAGTGAGTGAATTTTGATTGGACGAGCGATAATTTAAGGAGCTATTTTTAGCTGGAAAATTACCGCGTGTATTTGAAAATTTAATCGAATTGTTCAGTGACGGTTGATGAAGCTGCTCAACGTTTGAAACTCCGCGGCTAAAAATAGCTCCTTAAATTATCGCTCGTCCAATCAAAATTCACTCACTATATCTGCATTGTAACCAAACTCTGTCCCGAGTCGATAATTTTCACAGGTGCATCGGAAAAATGAGAAAATGGATGTTATGTTCTGAATTTCCTAGCCGATGCTCGACGGAATTCAACAGAGGAATAGATAAGTTTTCCAAGGATACCATATTTATTAAGGTTAGTGCAATATTTGTTGAGATGTGCCGATTTTAAAAATCTTTGTTTACATTTGGGCTTGACGTCAATGGCGGAATCGAGGTTTGGTTAGATACCTTCACTGGCTTATATAGTCGGAAAACGAATTTTCAGAGAACTTGGTATTTGATACTAAATTTGGTGTTGATAGACTGATATCGATCCCGATCTATCATAACAAAACAAAAAAGATGAGTTTATGTAGTATAGACCCCGTGTAGACTCTTTTTTTTGTTGGGGGGGGGGGGGGGGCGGCCTGTTTGGAGATACGGGGTCCGTCTTCCAAGCACCTGTGGAGTCTTTAAGATGACACATAACATGCATAATGGTAAAGTGTACATGGCAAAGGCTGATATTACAAGTCGGTTACCAAAGACATAGAAGAAGTAACCCCAGTTACCAAAGACATATAGTGGTTACAAATACGCTATTTTGTGCAGAGGTGCACCTTTTGTGCCATATCTAACTCAACCCACAGAGGTGAGCAGCCTGTGATTGTTAGCAAACAGCTGTATGACTCGGCCATGGAGGTCCCTTACCCAGATAATGGTTAATCCCCTCTGATTTTTATATTTTCCAGGATGGTTGCTTGCAGTACAGATCATGATGACCTTGGCACTTATTCTGACCTTGGTGACAGCCGTGCTTTGCGTCCTTGGCATTCTGAACTTCTGTCCACCACACCGTGCATCTGTTGCACAACTCACAAACTCCATACTGATGTTTTCATCAGGTAATAGTTTCCTGGTTGCATTTAGGTTTTTATACAACAAACTTTATTTTAAATTAATATTGTGTGTGAAATAGAACAGATTTTATATAGATTGTTCCGTATTTGCTGGTACAGTACTGAAAATTATGAAATTGACAATTTTTCCGATTCCGATCCGGTCCGCTTCCGATCCTAATGCCATCTATAACCGATCCGATTCCATTCCCATTGCGGTCCAATTCCAATTCGATTGCACTCCAATTTTTTCACTCCGGTTCATGCGCTCCAAACGATCTTTACGCTCAAACCGATTCTTCTGATTCCGATTTTTTCGCTCCCGATTTTCATTGGTCATTAACTATAACGCAAGACATTGCACTCCAAACGATCTTTACGCTCAAACCGATTCTTCCGATTCCTATACATAACTGAAAAACTGCAAAAAGAAGCGATCCGATCCGATCCGGTCAAAACGCTCCGGTCTTTTCACTCCAAGCGATCCAAACGCTCAAAGCGATTCCGATCCAGTCAAAACGCTCCGGTCTTTTCACTCCAAGCGATCCAAACGTTCAAAGCGATTCCGATCCGGTCAAAATGCTCCGGTCTTTTCACTCCAAGCGATCCAATCGCTCAAAGCGATTCGCTTCGATTCCATTCCGTTTCCAATTCGATTGTGCTTCCATTGCGCTCCTAACGGGATCGGTTTGCGGTCCGCTTCCGATCCGCTTCCGATCCGATTGTCAATTTCATGATTTTCAGTACTGTAAATAGGGCTTGCATGAAAAACTTTTGCGGGCATTTAGCCAACTTTGTCAATTTGCTTATAAATAAAAAATGTAGATAAATTAAACCACTGTCTATTTGCCCAAAACTGCAGGGCAGTATAACCATATGTCAATATTTTCATAAATTTTCTATTACTTTTACCAATGATTTGTCATAACATAATTTTAGAGTTTCTGCTTTTTTTTTCAGCAATTTTTATCTCGCTGTCCGTCATCATCTTCGGTATCAAGTCTGATGTAGATCGCACATGGCTGATTCGCCCTGATCAGAACTTCCTGTCGTGGTCATTCGGTCTTGCCGTCGTTGCAGGATTCCTGGCCATTTTCTCTGGCATGTGTCTTTTAATAGACAGCCTACGCCTCTCACAGATCCGAAGGAAGGAGAAAGCGCCACCTGCATATGCTGGATACAAAATGGCGACCGCACCTCCTCAATATTGAGATGCGATTTCCGAGTGACTGTCTTAAAACAGGGGGAATCAATACCTATCTACTTGTAAATAGTTACATAATTATACAAATATGTGCATTCCACATAAAAAAGGATCGATTGTTAATTAATTGTCGCCTGCATGTGCTGGATACAAAATGCCGACAGTACTGCCTCAATAAAGAGATGCGATTTGAAATCATTTCCAAATGAATTTCCTAAAACGGGCCATTTATATATAGCTATTTGTAAAAGGTTGTGTAATTTTACCAATAGTGCATTCCACAGAAAGTGTTATGACTCGACAGTAACAGCTTGTAAAAAAAAATCTTGTAAAAATTGTAAATAAATCTGTTTAAGACTAGCAAGAGATTATTTCATTGTAGTCTGTGTTATGAAGAGTTCTGTTTAGAATTTGTATAACAGCTTATTTTTGTTGCCAGTCTTTCCTCTAAATCATTTGAAAATTTAACCTTTTGCTCCTTTAATAAATGGCTTTTATTACATGTATAAAGAGAATCATGTAATCTTAATGTATTTTATACAAAGGAAATTACTTACTATAATGTATATTATAACAGATCTGTTTTTCATTATCATACGAATAATAATCATGTACTTTTAGGTTTTTGATTTCTGCATTTGAGGATTATAACTAATATGTTACGAAACAAGTAGGCATACTTTTCATAAAAATCTTGCTTTTGTCATGTTTGTAGTTGTTGCATTCATAGTGTTGTGTTTTATTTGCTCTTCCTTTAATATTAGGAAATAAAACTATTTCGTTTTATTTCATTCCCAAAGTAAATTCTTCCAACAAAAGCATTTTTGTTGACATTTGGAAGATTAAAAATTTGTTTGAATTTTTTAACAATCTAGTATGTTCCAGTTGTGTTTTTTATTTATCTTCTAAGGTAACATAAAATGTTCTTCGCTATACATGTAGCACTAAGCACAAATTATCAAAATATACAAGATTTCATATTGTTGCATACTTGAGTTAACCCTTTTCTCCATAAATACCCATTTTTACGCATGTGCCACCAGTGTAGATCCAGATCAGCCGGCACATCTGTGCCGTCTGATCACAATCTGCACTGGTCGCATTTTGGTAAAAAATAACCTAACAATTCACAAAGCAAACAGTGCGGATCCTGATCAGATGGCAAGGACGTGCTGGATGATCTGGATCTACACTGTTTGCCCATGCAATAAGGTGTATCTAGCGAGGAAAGGGTTAAAAAAGAAGAGCTTCATATTTTGCATCGTCCGTTGCATGTTATAAGATATGAGCAATCACGAGACTGCAGGGCTTTTAAATCCTTTACTCCATGGATAGGCCTTAAATCCTATAGGTGAACATTGTAGATCCGGATCAGCCGGCAGACATGCTATCCAGTTTGGTCTGGATCTACATTCTTCATTGCTTGGTCAGAAAAAACCTTATGAATCTCAAAGCAAACAGTGTTGATCCTGATCCTACAGCATGGATGTGCTGGATGATCTAGATCTACATTGTTTGCCTAAGCATAAATTAAAGTCATATCTATGTACATGATCAAGTAAAGGGTTAACTTTCCAATACACATTCCTAAATCGATCTAAACAGATTTTGTTGCAATGTTTGAATGCTTTCCTGACTGAATGCCTAACATTATTCACAATGCCCTGGTCCCAAGGTTATAAAGCTGAGATAAGAAACCAGTCTCAAATCTCAAGGATCTGATTGGCTGAAATGGCGAATGGCCGCCATTTCAGCCAATCAGATGCTTGAGATTTGAGACTGGTTTCTAATCTCAGCTTTATAACCTGGGCACAGGCTGATCTGCGTCTACCCTGGTAGGGTATGTCATAAGCCCCCACTTTTTCATGGTGTGTAACATATTTTGAATTACTGATATTTTGTGTTTAAAATCACCTGTATATAGTTCTAGATTTTTTTTATTAACATTGTGTACATTGTACCTCACTTTCATTTAATTTTATAACACTATTTGCTTGGTATTTTATACCTATCTTTAAAATATTCTATTTCACAATTTTAAAAATTATCTTAAAAACACAATTTTAAATCATTATCCTTAAAAACAAGTTTATGTATGTTTCTAACATAAAGTAAACATTCTGCCCTCTTAGTTTTAAGATGTTGGAAGATGGATTGTTTTCAATGAAGCCTGTGGTTGCTCGATGGGGTGGGGCGGGTTAGTTCCTCAACAGGAAATTTGGATCTGAATCTATGCATTGTTGACAAACTATTTTTAAAAACCACACATTAAATATAAATATTAATACAATTAAGAAAAGTATGCATACTTAATCCTTTTTAATTCAATTAATAAAAACACTTTTCAATTGATGTTTCATCTATAATGTTTCATCTATAGTGTTTTCAAATTTACATAATAACTTACAACACTGATATTAAGTGATAAACACAGTTCACAGGAATATCAAGCTTGAAACATGCAAGTTACTTTTCTATTTTATCTTTTGATGATTTATTGATAGAGTGACATACTGTTGTAATATTGGTATGTTTATCAATGAAGCCCTAACTTCTAGTTCTACTGAACACAAAATCTTAGTTCTTTTGTATATAGCATGTTTTGTATCGAAAATAAATCTTATCCATTATTCAACATCTCTGTTTTATTGCTTTCTGTGAATGGTTTTATTCACAAGAAGTTGAAATCCTTTATTACAGTCACATGTAAATAACACAACACCGTCTTTAACTTTCCTGTTACAAATAACATGTTTATTCCAAATAAGTGTACACAGTAAAATGTTTATACTGGGTAAGTGCACTCAATCATCATGTTAAATTTGGAAAAGTGTTCATAATAATATGTTTATTCCAGATAACTGTACACAATAACATGATTATTCCTGATACAGATAAGTGTACTCAATAAAATATTTAGTTGGGATAGTTGTACACAATAACATGTTTATTCAAAATGTTCATACATTCAATGATATGTAGTGACTCACAACCGTGAGCAGTTTACTGGTCCTTGATGATTGTTATTAGCTGAAACCCTGTACTAATAAAATTGCACTTTCATTAATATAAGTATCATTCACGTGTGTTGGGTAAAGATCGCGTGATCCAGCCCGAGTGAAATATGCACAAGGACGGTAACGAGGCTCTGCCGAGTTACCGCCTAAGTGCATATTTCACGAGGGCTGGATCACGCGATCTTAAGCCAACATAAGTGAATGATACTTTTTCTTGCATACCGAAAATATTTTGCGCATTTTGGGGTATTTTCCTGTAAATTTTTCTTTGCACTACTTTTTTATAGTAGCGGAGTGATATACGAGACATTCCATCGTTCATTCATAAATGCGTAAGACGTCGTGACGTCATATACGGCGCGTGACTCATTCTACATGGGGGGATGTAGAATCAAAATTTCCTACACGGGTGAAAACACCGGATGACCTGATCTGGTATGCAAGAAACACTGTGTCTACATTATGATGATTGTCCCAATCATTTACATGTCTTCCTCCAGTTCTTGAAGAAGCTGCAAGTTGATGTCGTCTAGTTCACTGGCAGACAGATTACTGGACATACTGATTTCCGTCTCGTTCTCGATGTCTGCTTCTGACTCGGGCTGATCATCCAGTTCATTTACCTGTAAACACATAACACACTGATCATTTACTCGATGGAATATGGGCAAACGCTGTAGATCAGGGATAGGCTTTGGTCATCAAAATAGGGAGATTTTGTAATTTTAGGGAGAAGTTGACTAGAATTTGGGCTTTCTATATGAAACATATGATATAGGAAAAATCTTCTCCCTTGGCTGAGCAGAGGGAGAAGTTCTGAGCCCAAGGTTATAAAGCTGAGCATGGAAACCAGTCTCAAATCTCAAGCATCTGATTGGCTGAAATAGCGACCAGTCGCCATTTCAGCCAATCAGATGCTTGAGATTTGAGACTGGTTTCCATGCTCAGTTTTATAACCTTGAGCACTGGACATTTGGGAGACTATTTCTCCCAAGTCTCCCTCTAAGCCATTCCCTGTAGATCAAGATCAACAGGCACATCTGTGACATCTGATCAGGATCTACACTGTTTGCTTTTCTTATCTTTTTCGTTAAGTTATTATATTCAACTTATATCTGATCAAGAGGCAACCAGTCTAGATCCAGATCAATTAGCATAGATGTACCAGCTGATCTAAATTTACACATGTAACACACATGATGAGTACAAGGGGTGATCATTAAGTTCCTATAATTTAGACATTTAGCTATTAAAACTGTTGGAATGTTGGGCTTAACATACTTTAAACAACCCAAATGTTTTCAATACTCAAATGAAAACCATCAAATATTGATTCAATCCTTGATTAGAAAATGACAATGTGTGCTATGGATTTACCAATTTGTTTATAAATAGCATTCACATGTGTTGGGTAAAGATTGCGTGATCCTGCCCGAGTGAAATATGCACAAGGGCGGTAACGAGGCTATGCCGATTTACTGCCGATGTGCATAATTCACAAGGGCCAGATCATGTGATCTTTACCCAACAAAAGTGAATGATACTTTTTCTTCAAATCTGTATTTATTTTGCGCATTTTGTTTTTTTTCCTGTAAATTTTTCTTTGCACTACTTTTCGATAGTAGCGGAGTGATATACGAGACATTCCTTTGTTCATTCATAACTGTGCAAGACATTGTGACCTTATATAAGGCGCGTGACTCATTCTACACGGGGGTGTAGGATCTAAATTTCCTGCATGGGTGAAAACACCGGATGACCTGATCTGGTATGCAAAAGTCTTCCATCTATCTTTCGAATTTATGCTATACTAAGCTTAAATCATCAAACATTATTATAAGATAATAGTTTGTTATTGAATGAAACATTACCTTGATCAACTGATCATCTGCTATGACTTCAGTGCGAAATTCAGGTTTCGTCGTATCAATTTCTACAGCAACTTTTCCATTACTAAGATATATCAATAGCACTCTAGAAAATGCATTTTCTATTGCACGTTGATGACAAAGCTTCTTGCATTTACAGGTAGCTTGAATTCTACTCATGGGGTCTGAAAAAAAGAGGAGAAATGGTACAATATAATTTAATTTCCCTGACACAATTAATGGACACATTTGCTAGAAGTCAAAACAGACATTTCACACAGGCATAAAATCGCTGTAACAGTTGTAATATCCTTTATTACATGGTTTTATTTTGCTGGGGCTTGATTTTGCACAATTTAACTAACATAAATAAAATAAACAAATATTACACCTGCGCAAAACATTAAGATAGTATAATAAACATTCCTGTACAGTCCTATTAACTACAAGTTAAACCCTTAACTCTACGAATATTCCTTGAATCACATGAGCCACCAGCGTAGATCCAGATCATCAGGCACAGGCAATACTGATCATGTGACCTAGCTGTATTAGTGTAATGGTTTCTATTTTGTTTGTTTTGACCACAGAAATCACAGTCTGTTTTCATTTAACCCCCTTCTTCTTTGAAAGATAATGAGATAAATGGAAATGTTCACTTCTTAGTCAGAAATAACCTAATGAATGTAAAAGCCAACAATTATGTATGCTTATTTTTAGAATTGCAAAACAACTGTATGCAGAAAAAAAATTACATTACGGTGTATAACAGCAAATAGTTTAACACTGTTTAGAAGCAACACATTGCATGATATCAACATTAGAATTTTAAAACTTTTTCTGCAATAATAGTTACTAGGGTGTTATCTTAATATCTGATTAGGGTTTTAACTCTTTCCTCCATATATCTGCCTTTGTGGTTTGGGCAAACAGTGTAGATCCAGATCAGCTGGCACATGTGCCATCTAATCAGGATCTAAATTGTTCGCTTTTTGATTTATAAGGTTATTTCTGACCAATATTTATTTAGACCAATGCAAATCCAGATCAAAATCACAGATGTGCCAGCTGATATGGATCTACACTGGTCGCACATGCTAGAAAATGCTGATATATGAAGTAAAGGGTAACATACAGCAAGAACAAACACAAAACCTTACCAGTTTTACTATAACTCTCCTGCCACACTCCCACTCCTTCTGTTTTCAAGTCTGTCACTGTAAGCTCGACAAGACATACATATTTCACAGTCCTTGTGTGCTCTGTGTCCTGTATATTATCTTTGTCTTCAAATAACTGAAAAGATCAGAGCTAGATCCAGATGCAATCTCACTGAAGTCAGATCTAACAGAATGTTTGATCTCATGACACCTTTAATAAATTTAAGCCGTCCCCCAACCCAGGATCAAAATGTATGAGATTTTTTTCATTCCACAATGATGGTTCAATTGTCCCCAAATTAAAGGATTCCTAGCAGTTACAAAGCATTTGGGATATTTTTAGTGAAAACTGGTTTTTAATGTATAATACAGATTTTGGAAAAAATAGAGCCTGGTGGGCACTTAATATTTTTATCCCATTACCCTATGGATATGCCATTAATCACATATTGTGACAAAAGCAAACATTTGTGCAATGTCAACATGATCTACACCATTTGCTTGTAGATTCATTATGTTATTTTCTATTCAAACAGCAGTCTGATCAGGATCTTCACTGTTCACTTTTGGATTCATAATTGCGATCAAGAGGCAGTGTTGATCCTAATCAGACTGCACATATGGATCTGGATCTTCACCAGAAGTCCATGTGATATATAGTAAAGGGTTAACCAATGGCAACACCAAATAGTTAAATACACGGTGTGCAGAACACTAGTTTTATTTTTGGAAGTTTAACTTCAACACAAAAAGGAACTTACTGTTTTAATCTCTGTAGACCAGGAGTTGAAGCCAAGATAGTGGTTTACCAGTTCATAGCATCGTTTGAAGTATAATGGTATTTTCTCCACAACTTCTTTCTTTCTTTTGGCATATGCTATCTGCATAAAAACATTTAATTTCTTATTCTTGGGAAGGTTAGCAGTTAACATGGTTAACAGTATAAAACATCTTGTTTGTGCTTTGGAGATTAGTCTTCATCACTCAAAGCAAACACCTAAATACAACACTGGATGTTCCTTCTCTGGGTGGTCAAACAATTGCTGACATGAAATAGTCCCCGTGCTGTTTACTGCAGTTTACAGAGAGGAGACTATTTACAAATCCTTTATCTAAAGAAAGCCTCTTTTAAACCTGTACTTCTCTGCATCAACAACCAAATTAAAATTGAATACAAAATCTAGACTGCTCTACTGCCCCTTTCAAATATTTTTTAAATTATTCTTGAACCTTTGAAAAAACAAAAACCGAAAAAATCACTACCCAGGTATTTCCATCAAAAACAATTGTCCAGATCGGTAAGTTTATATGGCACTGACTATTGCAAACACTGAACTAAGTTTACCTTGCACTCACTGTCAGCCAGCATAAGAACACATCTAAGATCATCTTTGGCTCTTGCAGCTTCCATGGCAGAGTAAAACGTCACAAAAGCATAGAAACTGCCTGTCAGTTCTCCTAAAAGTTAACAGATAAATTATCAACCCACATTGTTAGTGAAAACAATTTACTCAAGATAATATTAATAAACAGCGAGTCAGGGAAGATCATGATTAGATGGAACAGATGTGCCAGCTGATTTGGATCTACATTATTTACCTATACTGCTATAGAATAACTCTCAATAGCCATAAATCCCTTATAGTAAAGAGTCAAGATCAATCATTAAAATGCTGTCAGTGATATTTATATAATTATATTAATATTTTTATGAATAAGCAAAACCCTATCATTATTTATACATGTAATTAAAAAAAAACTTCAAGCATAAATTGATATAATTACCAGCATTTTGATCTGTTTCATACTTGGGTTTCCACTGTGCTGGATAAACCTGAACACCATATACCAGTCCATACTGCTCAAAGACATCTCTCAGCTTTACCTGAATAAGAAAAGATAAATTTATGTTAAGTGTGTTGCTAAACATTTACAGCAGGGAATTAACATTATAATTAAATATTTGAAAACCGACAGTCTTGAGATTGTGGTCACGCTTTACCTGAACAAGATAAATGTTAAATGTGTCGCTTTACATTTTCAGCAGGGAATTAACATTATAATTAAATATTTGAAAACTGAGGGTCTTGACATTGTGGTCATACATTAGGGAGATTAATTCAGAACTCCGAGGTTCAAATCCTGATCGAGGCATATACATTTTCTTTTTCTAAAGTATTCTATGACCAACTAGTGTTAACTGATTAATCCTTGAAGCTTTTCTGGGTGAAGCATTGGCTGGGGTATTCAATTCAAACATGGCTTGTTAAATGTAGACATTTACTGGTTTAGTGGCTTGACTCTAGTCCTATAAATAAGACCTGACATAACTTATTTCTCATTTTTTTCATTTTCTTGTTATGTCAGCATGCTTGATAGTAAACGGCAAAATATAAAATGGCAAGTATGAAGTCTAAAGTATTTGGACTAGCTTGCCTCCAGATGTCACTTCCTGTGGTTGCTTACGTCAGACGGGCTTAGTAGCTCAATTGGTACTTTGGTAGAGCATCAGCATGCTAAGCAAGAGTTCCAAGGTTTTAATCCTGGTTAAAGCCCACACATATACTCCCTCCTCTTTCAAGATAATACCTACCACTATATCATCTTCGCACAAAGTGGATGGAATGTTTGTTACAAACAGATTCTTTCTGTTACTATCAGGTCGGCAGAAATCGATAATTTCAACGCCCGACGACATATTTTGCCAATTTGTTAAATATGTTCATATTCTCACTGTACTCAGAGTACATATTTAATGAGAAAAGTGTTTTTCAACTAAAGTTGTACACGTAGAGAACCAAAATTGAATTTTGTGCGGAAAAACTCATCTGTGTCATTAAAACGATATAGTGCAAAGCGTTTAATGACCTGGACGACTGAAACTGATTGAATCAAATCCAAACAAATTACCACAATTTTTGACCACAGGTGCTTGAAACCAACTATTTTAATGTTCTATATGGGCTATATACTATATAAGTCTTATATAGTATATAGCCCATATAGAACATTAAAAATAGTTGGTTTCAAGCACCTGTGTTCTTGACTAAATTGTCCGCAACACTCATTTTACTAATACATAAAGGTTAAAAAGAGATGGAGGCAAAACACATCCAATCACAATTCACATCGTTCAGCAATCCGATTGTAGGAAAAAAGCCTAGTATGCAATATCAGATTTATTGTTTGTTGGCCATGCATTGTAGCTGCTATTAGATTCATGAATTGAGTGTAGCTTCACAGAGAAGATTTATTTTCTTATTACATGTGTTACTATAAATAGTAACAAATAATGACCAAAATGCCCGGGTACTTTGCATGATAAAGGGCGGGCCGAAAACCTGATATCGCGGGCCGAAAACCTGATATCGTGGGCAGAAATCCCGTATCACGAATTTTTGCACGTGGTAACCATTGATACAGAATTGAACTTTTACATTTCAAGATGGCGACGATTGAATCGATCGAGTCCCATTCAAGTCTTTTGGAGCTAGATGCAAGAAGTAGCATATTTAAAAAAGAACTTGCATGCTTACATAAGACATATTTCTAAGAGCGACAAAATGACAAGAGAAACATGGAGAAATTGTACATACCTGGGGACAACCAAGAACAAAAAGCACTGTATTTCCAGAATCATGTTCCTTCATATTTTCTTTAGGCATAGTCCTATTATTCTTTAAAACAAGACATGATTCATTGTGTTTTTGTTGAATTGAAGCTCCCAGCAGCGTTATGAGAATGAAACACTCACAAATAACAGCCTTTACATACCCATACCGCTGTAAAATACTTCCAGAACTCAAATTTTCCCAATCTCATATCGAGCACAATTTTATCAAATCGTCCGAAGACATAATCACTTAAAACCAAATAAAACTAAAAAAATCAACTGACAGCAACATCCTCTGTTACAGTTTGAAAATGTAAACAATCTTTAATTACGTCACACAACTCTAAATGACGTAGTAGCGAAAGCATTCATCGTGACGTAGTTAATTAACGAATAGACAAGTGCTCAGTTAATATTTGAATTAAAGAGCATTAAAATGGCAGACTTTGATATCAGCCCGGCACATGTAATAAAAAGGTTATAAACCGGTGTCCAAGGGCCGGGAGGTGATATCGGCCCGGCAGAGCAACATAGGCCCTCGAGCTAAAGCTCTCGGGCCAATATTGCTCTTCCGGGCCGATATCACCTCCCGGCCCTTGAACACCGGTTAATAACCTCTTAATCGCTCCTGGCAGTGTGTCAAGACGTTTTAATTATCGATAGTAATTTTTATAACGTTCTTCTGTCTGTATCTCGTTGCAATGGCAGCTAGAAACAATAATGACTTTACTCTGTCTTGTTTCGTTCCGGGTGGTCGCCAGCAACATGTAAGAGGTTCTAATGTTTTTTGTCTCGTTCTGGAGGTCGCTAGCAATATTTATGACGCTCTCATGACTGTTTCTCGTTTTGGTGGTCGCTTGCAACAGTTTTGACGTTCTAAGATGTATGTCTCGTTCTGGTTGTCGCCAGCAACATATATAACGTTGTTACGTCTGTGTCTCATTCTGGTGGTCGCTAGCAACATGTACATGACGTTATTTTGTTTGTGTCTCGTTCTGGTGGTCGCTGGCAACATTTATGACGTTCTCCTGTCTGTGTCTCGTTCTGGTGGTCACTAGCAACATGCATGACGTCCGAGGATCTATTGTCTATGCCTCGTTCTGGTGGTCGCTGACAACAATTATAAGATTCTTCTGTCTGTGTCCGTCGTACTGGTATTCTCTATCATCATGTTAAAATATGACTTGCTTCTGTCTGTGTCTAGTTCTTTTGGTCGCTAGTAACACGGCTGACGTTATTTTGACTGTGCCTCGTTCTAGTGGTCCTTAACATCATAGACGGCATTCTTTTTTTTTCTGGTCGCTAGCAACATGTATTAGGTTCTTCTGTCTGCGTCACGTTCTCGTAGTCGCTCTTAACGTACATGTATATGAAATTCTTCTGTTTGTGTTCGGTTAATTGTGCGCTAGCAATATGTATGATGCTTTTTTGTTTGTATCCCGTTCTAGTTGTCGCTAGCAACATCTATAACGATTTTCTGTCTGTGTCTGGTTCTGGCGATGGACATCAACATTCATGACGTTCTTCTGTCCATGTCTTGGTAACGTGTTCACTAGCAAAATGTATGACTTTCTTCTTTCTGTGTCTCGTTCTAGTGGTCGCTAGCAACGTGTATGACGTTCTTCATTCTGTATCTCGTTCTGGTGGTCGCTAGCAACGTGTATGACGTTCTTCATTCTGTGTCTCGTTCTGGTGGCCGCTAGCAACGTGTATGATGTTCTTCAGGCTGTATCTCGTTCTGGTGGTCGCTAGCAACGTGTTTGACGTTCTTCAGTCTGTGCCTCGTTCTAGTGGTCGCTAGCAACGTGTATGACGTTCTTCATTCTGTATCTCGTTCTTGTGGTCGCTTGCAACGTGTATGACGTTCTTATATTATGTCTGTGCCTCGTTCTGGTTGTCGCTAGCTACGCTCCGTTCCCTTAATGTTTCTTAATAATTATTGCTAAAACTTCACTTAATATACATATAACAAAATGAAGATTGTTTGCTCATTTTCTCATTTTGGGCACTTTCGATTGTTCATTATGCAATTTCGTTAACAGTGCAATTATTGTCAACTTTAAGGTTAGAGTTAATAGTAAGACCTAAGGTATAGGGGCGGTTTGTATGTTTTCCCCAGGGTAAGTGTCATGATTAGGATCCTATTTTTAAGGTCAGGGTTTAGGGGATTAGTTTAAGGGGTGAAAAGGTTGCAAACTTTGCAAAATCTGATTTGCTGATCAGCTGTGTGCTTCCCAGGACGGCAGTTACCCCACCCCCACCCCCAATGAACTCGGATAGAGTAATTGTAAATGCGAATATACGGAACATGCGCGTTGAGTTTTTGATGTCAGGTCGCAAGATCCACCGATACGTATCAAATTTTCATCGATATTATTACAAGGGCTGATTATGTTTATCCATATATGATTATTTTAATAATTTCAAAAAAATCATGTTGAAAATAATAATTGTGGTTACTTGCTTTCTTTAAATAATATTTTTTTCACTCGGCTCTGAACAATTTTACGTATTTAAGAATGAAGAACGCCCTTGGAAAGAATATCTCTTAAAATGAGCCGGGATTGATGCATTTGCACCATCGTGTTATTTTATAAACAAAAATGACCTTATCCCTTATCAGCTCAGCTTAAATCCACCTATTCACAACTGAGCTAAATGAATGCGTTAATAATAAAACCTTACCGATAAGGCAGTGGTAGATTTTATTCATAAGGTTTCGCCACGTAACATATTGCTCGGTTGAAAGGCAGATTTGACATTGAAATAAAACTAAATCTGTGACCGCTCTAGTATGGTTCCCGATTATTCAATAGCAGTGTTGTAGAATAGGGATCCAGACTATGACCGCTCACACATCTGTTACGCGGTGTGTTTTTGGAATCAATACCCCTAAGTATAATCGAATCGCTATCCCCTTTATCCGTCGCACTGTCATATTAAACAGATATAGTAATCTGACGGGAAGGTATACGTGGAACATTGGTTGCGTGTATTTTATTTATTTGTTTCGATCATTTGTTAAATAAAATTTTTAGAGGCTATATTTAAAGGGGATACCCAATAATTGTTTAATTAAATTTATATAACTTTCTTCGGAGATACCGATTCTAAACGGAGACACCAAGTTTATTAAATTAAATTTAATAAACTTTCATCAGAGATAGCGATTCGGAAACGGAACTGTGGATATTCTTGAATTTTGTTACATGCTGTATGAATGAAAAGAAAAACTTGATTGTTTTAAAATCAATTTGTCGAATCTAATCGAACATTATGGGGGTCGCCGTTATGAGAACGCTTCTAGACGTTCTTTGTCTGACAATATGCGTGACGGTCGTAGAATGTAAGACAAGTTTTGTTAAAGACTTGCGGACTGATATACAATTTCCGCCGACGGACACTCATACAATGGCCGGAATCCCAGAAGGACACCTACGGCCTCTAGGTATTTATACACTTATTATTTGACAGGTAATCATATCTACTTTAGTGTCATTATATTTCGCGAGGTTTAATTTTTGCGTATTTCGCGCGAGGGAAAATGCGCGAAATCAAACCATGGCAAAATTTAACCAATGAAAAGCTTGATTTAATCTGATGAAGATAATATAAGAATTAAAGTCATTTACGTCTTTTTCGCAAAATTTTATCCTCGCGAAATTTAACGATACCACAGTTATAACCATTCTTTACTTTAACTATTGAACTCCAGTTAATTAAAACTACAGTTTGTTCCGTTCTGTTATAGAAGCAAACCTTAAAGATGATACAATGTATTCCCTAAATCATGTTTTGTTGGAAATAACGTTAAGTTGAATAGTTTTACATTTGATTTCAGAAGCGTTATAGACTTTGAATATGAAGACATTGTTAGCCTTAAATGTTATACGCATTTATTTATAACCCGTTCGAACAAGGTCATACCTGAAGCATACTCGGGATGGTACACAGTTTTTTTTTTGTTTTACAACTTCAACATCGCAGTGTCAAGGACTTTAAAACTTCAAACGATGTAAATTTGATGCAGTGCTTTCCAATCCACCCCATGTCATATCCTCAAGGGGAAGTAACCATATGTGGTTCAGTGTTGTGTTTTAAGGGGAAGTAACCGTATGTGATTCAGTATTATCTTCAAAGGGAAGTTGGGTATGTGGCTCAGTGTTATCTTTAAGGCGAAATTACTATATGCGAAGTTTATGTAAACTTAATTAAATCAAGCATGCTTATTAATCATGTTTACATATCGTACTTATCTAAAATGCTAACCAAGGGCGGATTCAGATCGGGTAGCAGCGGAATTGCTTGTATAATTACCTTTTTGTGTAGAAATATTTAATTTTAATGTTGATTTTTGCAAGACAATCGAAAAGTATTATGATATACCCAAAAGACGTCTCTAGATCAAATCGATCGATAACATGAGGTGGTCATTAACATACTGATTGTAATTCAATATTACAAGGTTGGCAGAAAAAGCCGGACGGCAAAGTGCGTGAGGAAAAGGACCCTATCACACCTCCGACGTTTCATTTGAGATATGTGAAGAATGAAAGGCCTGCTGTATTAAGAGGGGTCTTAAAAGGGGCACCAGTAACAGAGCTTTGGGAAGAGGACAACTATCTTAAAGAAAAGTAAGTTTTATCAGCGTTAATACAATATAATAAAAATGATGACGGTGTCAAGAAAACAGCGACAACAACCACCACCACCATCATTATCATCATCATTATATTCTTCTTCTCGTATATATTTCAAATGATTTTTCTCCTTTCTAAAGCGTAATTTTAATCATCATCATCAGCAGCAGCTACTCGAATGTAATTCGAATGCTCTTTTTCTTCGCCTTTAAACAGCGTTTTCATCAACATCATCATTATCACCGTCATCATTATAATCAGCATCATTATCGTCGTCATCATCATCATCGTCATTATAATCATTATGGCTCCGCCAGTTAAGGATCTGTTTTTTATTGCCTTTATTTGGTAGTTTGGTTCTATGAAGAATGTATTTGTGTAAAAAGGTAAAACTGTCAGGGGATTGTTTTATCATACGATTTTGATTTTTAAAACCGCCGGAGATATCATAAAGAAAAAGCTTATTTTTATATAAAGATTAAGAACAAATATTTGATAATTCAAATAACAAATCAATTACAATATTAAATTTATCAACTGGAAAATTGGATAGAAATGTTTGTGCTTTATGCCAAATAACAAACATATAATTATTTTGGTTTTAGATATGGTCAAATAAATGTCACAATCACGGTCAAGAAAGAGATTGTCAATCGTTCCCCTGAGAGGAGCAAACGCCGGATGTTGTTTAGGAAGTTTTTGCTCGACTACAAGTATGAAAACTGGTACCTCGCTTCTACACTGCATACAGAAATGTTGCCCGAACTACCAGTAAGTTATACATTTTATTTGTCTTAGTTTAAAACAAGCAATATTTGATGCCGGTGCCTTATGTTGACATTGATTTTAAGGGGTCGCAAACATTGTAAATGGTGAAAACAGGCTAAAATTTCGAAAATGAATTTTTGGGGAAATGCTTATTGCCACCTGGATTTTAGTAAAGAAATGTATTTAGCTAAGGATGTAGTTAATGTTTGCAAGCTCAATTTAGTCTAATTCATGTTCTAATTACCAAGCACATACTATAACTTTTGTTTAGTGTTTATGAGAAGTAACTACTCAGAATATATCATAATTTATATACATGTATGTAAAAACTTTCATTTTCATTTGTAGCTGCCATCGATTCTAACGTGCGGGTCCTACAAAGATCGCTTAACGGAGGCTGAGCTATGGATGAGTTCGGGAGGAACCTCTTCTCTACTCCACTCACACGGCGACCATAACCTGCACTGCGTTTTGGACGGGAGGAAGGACTTTATCCTGATAGATCCAAAACACAAAGAAGTTTTCAATTTTCAAGAAACGGTATTCAAACCTTTACTCTCTATGTACAAGTTTTATCACATATGCGACTAATATAGATAAGCCGGCATATCCGTGTCATTTGAAATGGACCTTTACAGGCCTGAAGGTTATAAAGCTGAGATTGGAAACCAGTCTCAAATCTCAAGCATCTGATTGGCTGAAATGGCGACCAGTCGCCATTTCAGCCAATCAGATGCTTGAGATTTGAGACTGGTTTCCATGCTCAGCTTTATAACCTTGGGCACTGGTCGCTTCTTGGTCAGAAGCAACCTAACACATCCAAAAGCAAACAGTGTAGATCCTAATCAGGTGTCACGGATATGCCAGCTGGTCTACATCTACACTGTTCGCCTATGAGGAAACAGTTATATCTAATGGAGTACAGAGTTGAAGTTTATAAAATATTGATACTATAATTATTGATTCTCTGTGCCCAATCCGAGTCTAAACCTAAGTAATCGCCATACCATGCAACGTGATGCTAGAATTGTTTTCATGTTTTCATAAAGGCTTCTTTTTCTTTCATTATATTAATTCAAACATTTTAAAGTTAAATATGACATTGTTGATCTCAATAACATCTGTAAAACAGCAAGTTATTTTTAGTTTTGAAGGCTGTTTATGTTTACATTTTAAGTCAGAGCAGAATTGAGTTGACTATGAAATATACAATTGCAAGAAAATAAGTCAAACTGAATTTTATTTCTAACTTTGTTTTTAGTAAGTATGTTTGTTGTAGACTTAAAGTTAAAATTCAAAGCTAGGTCCTTTACTATTGAGCCATTATACGTCAACAGACGCCATCCGTAACAAAATCCGTGAAATGTTCCGTAAAAGCTACGCGAAATGAAGTGGTTTCACACTTTTGTAATTTGTTCAGTATCCTAACTCCGGGGAGGGTCACTCGTTGATGGATATGGACATGATTAACGCCTACAAGTACCCGAAGATTGGACAAACACCGTGGACGTGGTCAACATTGTGGCAAGGGGATTGCTTGTTTGTCCCGGCAGGTAAAATAGGGTGAGGGTTAGGGTCAGGGGTGTCGGGGTTCTTTAATGAATTAAACGTTACTTCTATGATATAGGAAGTTTTCAGATCTATTAGTTTGTGTTATTTTGCCAGTGATTTAAAATATTTATAATAATGTGAACGGACAATGCATCTTGCATGAAGCACAGCTCACTTAAAGTAAATAGTATTTGTCCGCACAATGTCCATCCCTAGAAAAAAGTATTTCATTATATATATAATACAAACATATATTCAGGAGGTACGCACAATGGAGAACGCATTAAAATTGCAGGTCAATAGAAAAATATGGCATACGTTCGTTGTACACCCATAATTAAAATGTTTTCACCCAAAACTTTGCTTGAATCACACTTAAGCTTTCGAACGAGATTTCTAGATTCTTTTATCAAATTGTTCAGTTTCTAGATTAATTAAATAGAATTTTACAATCGGCCGGTATTTGCGTGTTTACATTTACACCCAAATAAATAGAGGTTGCTTGAATTATATTAGATCGCAATGGAGTGACATTTTTTAAACCGACTTGTATATTCATTTCAATTAGGTTATCTCCATCAAGTGAGGGCGTACGGACGAGGCATTTCGTACACAGTACAGTTCGCCCCAACCAAGGAGTACGAATCATCTGATTGTAAGGACGAAACGAAGAGTAAGAAAAAGAAGAAAGACAAAAAAGAGGAGACCGATGATAAAGAAGAGGATAAACTGTCGTTGGCAGATGTTAACTTTATTTGGGGATACAGTGACGGAGAGAGGGTGCGATTTATTATATCTATATAATTTGTTACTTGTTTCTTAACAGATTAACATTCGACCGAAGGGAAGAGAGATCATTTGCTTATCATAAGACCAGAAACAAATTAAAAAAACAACAATTAAGAACCCGATTACTGCCTAGGAACGGTCAGAGGTAAGGGTGAGTTTCTATGCAAATAAACCTCTTTAAAATTAATTCTTCGTATTTTTGGGGCACGACATGGGGAAAGATGTCTTTGGTGTCAGATTTGACATTGAATTGTAATTGGAAAGAGCTTACATGTATCTATTATTTTCTCATAACGTGATTTTTATATACATTTTTACTATAGAATGATTTTTATATACATTTTTACTATAGAATGATTTTTATATACATTTTTACTATAGAATGATTTTTATATACATTTTTACTATAGAATGATTTTTATATACATTTTTACTATAGAATGATTTTTATATACATTTTTAATATAGAATGATTTTTATATACATTTTTACTATAGAATGATTTTTATATACAATTTTACTATAGAATGATTTTTATATACAATTTTACTATAGAATGATTTTTATATTCATTTTTACTATAGAATGATTTTTATATACATTTTTACTATAGAATGATTTTTATATACAATTTTACTATAGAATGATTTTTATATACATTTTTACTATAGAATGATTTTTATATACATTTTTACTATAGAATGATTTTTATATACAATTTTACTATAGAATGATTTTTATATACAATTTTACTATAGAATGATTTTTATATACATTTTAACTATAGAATGATTTTTATATACAATTTTACTATAGAATGATTTTTATATACATTTTAACTATAGAATGATTTTTATATACAATTTTACTATAGAATGATTTTTATATACATTTTTACTATAGAATGATTTTTATATACATTTTTACTATAGAATGATTTTTATATACATTTTAACTATAGAATGATTTTTATATACATTTTAACTATAGAATGATTTTTATATACATTTTTACTATAGAATGATTTTTATATACATTTTAACTATAGAATGATTTTTTTTGCAGTGAAAGGCATAATAAGCAAAGTCGTCTGTGCCCAAGGTTATAAAACTGAGCATGGAAACCAGTCTCAAATCTCAAGCATCTGATTGGCTGAAATGGCGACTGTTCGCAATTTCAGCCAATCAGATGTTTGAGATTTGAGACTGGTTTCCAAACTCAGCTTTATAATCTTGGGACCAGACTAACAGTATTTTGTCATATCAAGAAATCACGTCAACTAACCAAAATAACATTTTCCCATGGCGTGCCCCAATTAAGCATAAGAAATGTGTAGGATGCATTCCAGTGCCCTTTCTAAGACTATTCATAATTAAATAAATATTGAAATTGACTGATTACATGATTACTTTTATTTTAGCATCTGACAGAAAAGAAATTTACACCCGCATCTATGCGCAGACTTCTGCAAATCCTACTTAGAGATGGGGATAAGTTATATCAAAACCGGTTCCAGAACTTTTATGAGGAAGCGCTTGCATTTGTAAGTATCTCTTTATCAAGAATTCAAGCTTAATAATGATATAATTGTGAACAATTTAAACTGCAAGAAGTTTTATTTCAACAAGCTTAAACTTCATGAATTTGGTCTAAATTCAAAATGATGTAGAGAAATAACTAAGCATCATCACTATATGGGGGATATCATTTGGACACTCTTGAAAATTCAGGCTTCACACCTTTTAAACAACCCAAATGTTTTTCATACCCAAATAAACATCAATTGGTAAATTTCATTTCAATTGTTAAGCGAAACCAGTCGTAATATACATTGTTAGCATACGCCTTCTAAATCCGCCTCCTTGTCTACCAGTATTTCATGTCTGTTTTCAGGACAACGAAAAGCCACCTGCAGCGGAAGCATTCCACATAATGACGCCAAATGACAAAAGGAACTATTTGTCACGTGATGAAATTAATGCGCTGAGTGATAAACGACTAAAGCATGTTTGTGAAATTTTCAATAAGAAACATCAACGTGTAAAGGATGAGTTGTAAACTAAACTTAACTAAAACTAAAAAAAAAACTTAAATGGGGCGCGCCACGGGAAAAGGTATCTTCGGTCATATTTTGTGACGTTTTAGTTGTTGCTATATTTAGACAGAACTTACAACTATTTTCAAATTTCTCATAACAAACAAGTGCTTTTCTAACACATTTTGACAATAAATTGATATTTTTAACGCGAAATGCATAATAATTAATGTCGTCTTCTCAACTTATGACGTCGTTTCAAGGATTGACGTCAACTGCCCGAAGGTACCTTTTCCAGTGGCGTGCCTCATTTAATTACAGAAACTAAACTAGGAATGACGCGATGGGTATTTTTTGCTCATGAAATGTCACATATAGTGCGCAAAAAGGAAACTTTTTTCTATTGCAAAAGTAGTAAGCAACATATTGTTGAACTGAAAATATTATAAAAAAAAGGAACTTTGAATATTGACCAATCTACACTCAAGTCAAATGACAGCCTTACTGCCATTGTAGACAATATGTGAAGCGATGTAATACTATGTATGTGTTGAAATTTGTATGTGAAAAATGAAATGGTACTGCACTGAACGCATTTAAATGAAATTCCCTTATTATAATAAATTTTTAATTATCATTTTGTTTATTGTATTGTTGTTTGTTGTGATTGCGAACACGTTTTTGAATATAGGGAATTTCAAGGGAAAACGTTTCATTTGTGATTTATGTTCTTTACATTTAAGTTGTTACTTTAAGTTAAATTTAGTTTATTTTGAAAAAGTAGGTCAGTTATTTTTAGCGTCTGGATAAACATCTAAGTCGGGTAATATTAGCATCTGTCGGGAGGGACAGTTAATTTAATGCATAATGAGTGTGTATAAAACTTAACTTTATTGTAACATCCATGCTCATTTCGAATACCAACATTATAGCTTTGTCTCAGTAAAATAACAGAAATAACTTTTTAAGATTTTTAAAAGAATATTTCGCCAGATATTTAAGCATCATTTTTATTAACTTATCCTTTACAGTGGTATACTCTTACAGCTCCACAAAAGTAGTTGGCGCCTCCTGGCGGCGACAAATAATCGATATATTTAATCACAATACGAGTGCAATTAGATTGATCGAAATACTGTTAATTATTATAGACAGACACATTTACTTTACAATGACAAATTAGCTGAATAAAAATTAAAATTTTGATAGTTTCATTCTTCCACTCTTTTTTCAGTCTTAAAACAGAGTTGTCGTTCCTGTCTGTTCTGTCACTTGAAACAAGTTAACGAGCAAGATTGTTTGAATTTAAATATGGAAAACTGATATTCAACTAATTCTTATTTAACCGATTATTTTCTTCTAGATGTATAATATTACATGACGTTTTAGTTAATCTATACATGTACAATGTAATAGAAAAATATTCGGTATCATGTCCACACACTCATAATTTATTTAGACATAGTATTATTCCACCACTTGACGCAAAATATTTATTTTCAATTACGCGACATAGTTTTCTGTTTAATCTGATAATTGTACACTGCTTTCCCATAGGGAAAAATTATGTATTATCACAAGTTGTTTCTATCGATCACTGTTTATTTCCTCGTCACCAATGCTCGCTATGACATCACCTCTGGGTGGAATACAACGACAAACAGCGCCACGCCGCACACATTGATGGTATCGTTTCATAATCGAGCACGCTCTGACGTATCCTCGTGGACCAATGACGTCATTGTCAACGCATTCGAATCCTATCCGTTTACATAATGGTGCCAAACGAGCGTCTGAATGATCGAGATTGATCAACAGAACAGCCAGAAGAAGAAGCAGAACAGCCCATTTCATTGTCTGAAATAAGCGCCATAAAAGTCTTAATATATACATTTTAATGTTAATAAGTTCACAATGCAAACAGAAAATAAACATTGATTTGTCTGCAAGCACATGCGAGGTTTTAAATATTTTGCATAAAATCTCTGTCCACAGTCATGCCCAGGACAACTGACTGCCTGGGCACGCATCTACATCGACTTCCGATTCGTAGACAATATCCATAGCGTCTTGTGGCACAATATTGACGGGAGTAGGTTTCTCTGCAGTGACCCCCTGCGGACGGTGTGCATAGTCCAGCATATGCAAAAAGCATAGAATCTTCAAGCGTGACACAAATAAATAATAGCACGATTAAAGCAGACTTGGAAGCCATTTTTCTGAAAAGCGAAGAAAGCGTCTGAAATAATATGATAAAAGCAAAAAAAATAAAATTTGGCATTTAAAACTAAGAAGGCTTATAATTAAAACCGTGTCATATACAACAAACGATAAAACAATCATGATGAACTTTTAAAATAAATAAGGAATTAATAAATAATTTTAGAACTACTACTAACACCTATAAAGATCAAGCGTTTCCCGTTTCAACTGGTTGCTAGACGAAATTCGTTTTAAAAGCGGTAACCAGCAGTTCTGGTCTGCACGCTTTGTCTTAAAACGAGATCGCCACTTATGTCGCTTTGATACCCTCACTTGAACTCGATATAATGAGTCTCCAGTCTTTAGTCACAGACCAAAACTATGAGTCTCTAAGAAAAAAAGGAAAAAAATATTAATTTCTGAATTTCACAAAATACATTTTTTTATTTGCTATAACTGGTTGCTTCGTATCAATGTCGGAACACAAAATTTAACTTGTGATGAGCATCTAGAAGGTGAAGGTTGAACATTCATTCCCATAGCAAAATAACCTGTTAACTTAAAGTTTTAGTTTGTAAACCTAAGTCAAAATTCAAGTTGTTATTTTTTACTGAGTTCTACAACCTATCCCCCACCCGATCCACAAAACAACGACATAAAAACAAAAAAGCAACAACATTTAATGAGTTAACGAATAACAAACACTTCTGTTAGTATCTATATAGCCTCTACTGTAATGGAATGGTGTCGTCTGATCAGATTCTACACATGTTCACTACTTGTTCAGAAATTACCACGGATGTGCTGCCTTATCTTGATCTACGCTTATCGCCCATGGATAATAGCCACGCCCCATCGAGTATATAGGGGTAAAAATATATGCCAAGAATAGCAATAAAATAACCTTAAATACCAACGGTTAAACATGCACAACAAATAAAAAAAACTATTACCGTATTTAGTTTATATTCAATCCAGTAAAATAATTGCTGGTCCCTTGTTCTTGCACTCACGTTTTAGTTAATAAACAACCTAGTATGCAAAATAATAACTGGTCCCGTATTCTTGCGCTCACAGACCGAAATGGTTATCGAACTCCGTAAATCCTTGGTTTCAAATGCTCATTAATATTCATAGATTTTCATGCAATATGTCATGCAGTAATGCAGTAATCCAACGGATTTGATAACCAATCAGTAATTATGTAAATAATGGGTTCAGAAGATTGGACGAGACAAGAGCGCGCATAAAATTATCCCATTATACTGTCGGGTCAGACATACGTTCATACACGGAGATCAACTTTCAGGGGCGATCCAGAGTGGTTTCTCCGGGGGTGTTCGTACCTCTTGTACAGGTATGATAGCAATATTTTATTTGCATGGGTATTTTGGCCATAAAGTTGTTTATCGGAGACGACTCTAATTATTTCAGTTATCTATCATTGATTATAGATTTTATTGTTATGATAAAGGGCTAACAGTCTACTTTGTTTAATACCTGATAACCTTTTCTTGCTTTCAATAGACGATAAATAAACAAGTATGATATTATTACATGAAAGGACGAGTTGAATACATGTCCAGTGAGTATAATTGTCACGGAATAATAACGATATTACATGAAATTTTTGTAAAACCGTCCGCTGATGAACACTTTTTAAATAATACTCGCCTGTCACGTGATTGTCCAGTTATCGTGAATTTATTATCATTAACTAGCTTTCCATCCATAACTAGCAATAATTAATTTTATTTTCCACCTTTAACTACAGTGTAACACTTATAAATTTAAATTTCCAACCTTTTCTATCATGTCACGTGATAGTCCAGTTATCGTGAACTTATTATCATTAACTAGTTTTCAATCCACAACTAGCTCTTTTATTTTCCACCTTTAACTACAATGTAACACTTAAGAATTTTCTACCACTCATAAACTTAGTTAATCATCCATAACTATCACTAATAAATTTAATTTTCGTACCTTAACTACCACTAATATACTTCGTTTTCTTTACCATTGACCAGTATTATAAACTTAATTTTCCGCCCTTAACCAGCACATAAACTTTATTTTCCACCCTTAAATATCACTACTCGTATTAAACTTAATTTCCCACGTTAACTTGCACAAAAATATTACTTTTTCACCTATAACTAGTACAAATAAACTTATCTTCAACTAACAAATATAAACGTACTTTTCCACCTTTATCTAGCACTAATAAACATGATTTTTCACCCTTTAACAGCATATTAAATAAACCTATATCGACCTATAAATAGCACTAATAAACTGGAAAACTTTTAAAACTTTATCAGCTCAATTTATTCCTATTATGGCAAAATATAACCAAATCTAAGCAAGCGTTAAATTAATAAATTGACAAATCGAATTTAATAAATTTGATGCGTAATTATATGCGGCTTGTCCAATATGATCCAGCTGTCGTAGAGACTCTCTGATTAAACGCAAATGTACTAACACATATTTTGATTAACTTTCTTTCCTCTAAACATATGTTATGCCCATGCCCCAACATTGTTTGTAGAGTGTTTGAAAATATTGTATCTCGCAACTGTTCGTTTTATGTCGTTGACAAGTTTTAGGAGGACCTTCGTTGGTATACTGGATGAACGGAGGTCTTTACTTCTTCGGTGAAACTTCCTGTTGTTTCTATGCCCATCCAACTCATGTATTCCAAATAACTCGAAAATGCCAGAAATTATTCATTAAATAACACTGCTGCTCGAGAGCTATTGTAATTCATCTAACAATTTAAAACAATCAAACCAATGTTAGTAAGCATTTTCGGAAGACTAGTGCTAAAAAGCATTTGCGCGCGTCAATCTATAAACTAACTTAAATATCTCGTTTTTTTTTTCATTTTGAAAGTTGAATATTTCGAAAAATGATCAGTTTCATGTTCGTATAGCTAAGCCCTACAAGTTATTACTACCACTATTTTCTATCGGACTAAACGCAACTTGTGGCATACAACGACACTTACTACCAAGCTGCATACATTGAGCTCTCCTGCTAGAGCATGTCCAGAAAATTCTTCCCTGCACTTTTCTATATTTCTGAATTCTTTGCGGATTTTCTACGCATGCGCCACCAACAAAATCACATAGTCGCATGGCTTCCGTTTCGTGCAGACATGCCAAAACAATTACCAACACAAAAACTACCAGCTTCATCTTCTGTAAGAGAAACAAACATACTTTCTAAATCCACGCAGCGATTTAATTGGCACATATCCCTGTCATCACGTGACGAAACAAACCACGTGATGATGATAAATATCACGCGACCAGTTCAAAAATATATTTTATTGGTTCTAATGAATAATTTTTATTTGCATGCTAATTTTCACTATTTTAGATAAATACTGAAGCTTAAAAATATTAGTTAAAGTAAAAAGTAAAAGTAACAAAATTCTGTTACAAATGTCAGCGACAGTGGCCGTTAATGTTACTGTCAGGGGAAGTAACCGCTGCGAGGAGTTTGAACTAATTTGAGAGTATGTCAAAACGCCAGACAATTCTGAAATATTGTTATTATTAAGATAAAACACGGTATCGCTCTTGACATGCTGGACTCAAGATCATAAAACCAAAACCTGGGTCCAGTATCAAATCTCAAGCATCTGATTGGCTGAAATGGCGATCAGATGCTTTTGATTTGAGACTGGTGTCTAAGTTTTATAATCTTGGGCTCTTGCTTGTTTGTACGAACATAAATAATATTTCAGTGTTTATTTTAATACTTGTATTTGCTTAAAATCAGCAATACCATTAAATGGGGCACGACACGGGAAAAGGTACCTTCGGACATATTTTGTGACATTTTAGTTGTTACTATATTTAGAATGAACATATAATGATACATTATTTTCTCATAACTAAAACGTGATTTTATTACACATTTTGTAAATAAAATGTTTTTTTTACCGCGAATTGCATAATAATGAATGTCGTCTGCTCAACTTTATGACGTCATTTCAAGGATTGACGTCAACATACCGAAGGTACCTTTTCCCGTGACGCGCCCCAAATTAAATACAGAATCTGATGTACATACGATTTTATCGACATGCTTACTTTTAATTGGAAGAGTCTATAAATGATAGAATATTTATCTTTCTTGTGTAAGATCATATTTCATTTTACGAGAGAAAAGTTATTGAAAAAACTTAAGGCAGCTTTTTAACTAAGCATTGGGAATCCAAGGAACCAAAGTAAATAGTTATAAAAGATGTAGGCACTCGTTCGAAGTAATGAAAATTACACGTGATTATTTTAGTTTTTCAAAATTGTGAATTACGTTTATTAATCTATTAATTTTTACACACAAAAAACGCGTTTAAGTAAAAATTTATGAATTAAGACGTTTGTCTCATAATTACTTTATCAATTCAATGAATAAAACACAAATACCTGGTCTGAATTAAAACGAATATCTCCCGTAAATGTTCTTTCCTATAACACTGTTTATTTCTTCCTAGAATACTCTTTATAAATTACTGCTACGAAATCACGTTTTTTTAAACATTGCCAAGAATTTATTTATATACGTTATTGATCTGGCATGATAATGATTATTCCAGACTCTTTTGTCGTATAAATAATTTTCCATGCTGTAAAGCCAATCATGTTTGCGGTTAACAAATTTAAACTTAGAAATTGTTTAAATAAATATTTAATAAATAAATATTAAAAATATACCTTTCCGCAATAAATCATTATTAATCAGACCGGCGTGCCTCTGGCTATATCTATGATTATAAAGGAATTGGACCATTTATGGACAATGTCATAATTATAGAAAAAAATGTTGAAATTTCAATCGTCTTGGATGGAGTTGTGTTTGCAAAAAAAACAACGTTGTTACCCGTCAAACATTTAATAAAAAATCCTACCATTGAAACAGATCATTTGTTGTTGCATTTTTGGAAATATATGTTCCTATTTATCAACTTGTCCATGAATAATTAATTGTAAGGTCATGTGATGATGTTGCCACGTGACGATTTCAACTGAGATAACTGAAAAGTCCTGGGATTGTTTAGAAGTGAGAAGGAGAAATTGAGTCATTCTTTTTTAAAACAGAATAAGACGACGAAGGATAAATAAGAAAAAAAAGTTTCGTTTCAGATCCAGAAGAACGCCAGTCTCAGTTTGGAAACGAAGCTTAGCATTCGTGAATCATTAATGTCTACAAACTATAAACTAAGTCAGTTTAATTTAGCTATGTTCAGTGAGATTGCAAAAAAAATGCTCGTAAAAATTCACCTATCTTAACTATTAGTTTAAGCCTACAATATTAACATAATTATAGTATTGTTTGCTATAAGCATTGTTTAATGTTTTATATAATGTTTATATACTGTTTTTATGCTTAATAAACTTATGGTATAATGATTCCCACAAAAAACTTTCGCAAACTGTAAATTTGCACCAGCTTTACAGTATTGTAGTATTTTGTTTATCGAACAGAATCTAAATACTGGATACTGCGCACTTCCGATATTTTGTTTATTTTGTTGATGTGACAAAAATCTGTATTCAGTATATTAACATATCTCAACATATTTAGTTCAAATTGGTCAAAACACTTACAATCATTAAGGATAAGGATTTAATTATGCAATGCAGACTAAGTTCAATTTATCCAATTTGCTTCAGGTGCCTCAGAAAAAAGATGCTTGTTAAGGAATATACTCATAATACTGGCTCAAGCTGGGTGGCATATTGATTGTCGATGTTTGGGCTTTGATAACAGCAGTGTTGTTTACAAAAAACATGTTTAAATTTATTTTAAATGGGCATAATACGTAGTGTTTTGTAGAAATCTGGAATGTTTTGTGATCATTTTCCTTTGTTTTACTTTATCTGAAGGCCGATTCCAAATGTATGGGTATGAGAGGAAGGCTAGAACATCGCTTGATTGTTATCTATCGCAAAAGTTTTAGATCACAATAACATGAAATTCATACAATAACTAACCTCTCCATGGTGTTTCCTCCGACCTGGCGATCTATCATTAATCTCACAATCTATCATTATCCGCGATTCTCATTATCTGGGTACATACCGTGTTTATGGTGAAAACACTCTTCATGTAGTTTGCTGCCGTAAAAGATTGTTTATACTGATTTCATTTTATTTTATAAATAGTAATCAATCTGGGGCGTGGCTACAGTAAACACCACTCATTAAATATTTGAATGTGCAGAATGTTTTGACTTTTATCGTCGACGAGCGCGCGTTTTTTTCCACTATTTGCTGCGGAAAAGCTTGCCGTTGTCTACCTGACTGTTTCTACATCTAAGAAAGCCGTAAAATTATACTTAAAGAAATTAGAAACACAACTTACTTAAACACGAAATAAATATACAAATAGCTGATTGTTTCTTTATAAACGACATTTCACAACCATTTCTCTATCAAACTGTTTTTTGGCTTCATATCGAAAGGGCGTAGATTTTAAGTTGCGCCTCCCAGTTGCGCCCGCCTCTAACATCAGATCCTGGATCCGAACTTGCCTAAGATGCAGTTATGACTACTACGTGCCCAGATATAAATTTGTTTACCTCAATACAATTTATAGTAAATATATCAACATACTTTGTATTTGTGAATTTTACATTTCCGTTATCATGTTAAAAATTAGGTCAAGTAAATTAACGAATAAGTAAAAAATTGACAATACAACACCAATATTTGCATGTATTTAGCATAAATGTAACGTCTGTCATTGATGTAAAATCTTCTAAAATCTAAAGAAAATAATATGATTTTTAACAATAGGGATATATCTTTGATTGTCACTTGCATGTACCCAAGCAAAATGCACGCAATTCATACCCACTTGTTTTTACCTATGGAACTATTTAATGTCTACATTACAATAATCTAAACTGGTTGTGATTTTATTTGTGTAGCTTTTTAAAAGTTTTATGCATACCATCGTCTGGGCTGGACCGATTGTACAGTTTGTTGGTGTAAGTATTGAGTTGCGCTAAACCTAGGCAAGCAGCGTGGGCACTAATATGCATTTCTATTACTGCACATGAACAGGCTCAATCAAACCGAGCCTGCAAAATGTTCATATTTGTCGTGTTCCCATGCTTTCAAAACAGAATTTTCACCAGTGTAGAAGCTTCGTTCAAAAATACAGGCACTAGAGCGAACGTTGAATTAATTTGGATATTGTAACTCATTAGTTTTATTTATCCGACTATTAATTTGTAACCCAGCGGCTAACTTATAAACTACCAGATAACAACCTACAACAAACAGCTGAAAATATACATATAATGTTTTCTTGTGGTCTCCATTGACCGACTGATTATTAAAATAGTAAAACCAACACGTTTGATCAACAATATTTAGTCAATAGCATACACTCAACCAAAGTTCTAATTGGTCATTAATTATATATGTTTACAATGCATGCAAGTTTCCTTTCTTCCCTACGTCAAGAGAGGTTGTAGAAAGAACTGTTTTTTATTGAAATCAATCATCTAATGTCTTTTAAATCTTTATTGATTGTTTTCTGAAATGAATCCAATGAGATTTACTTACACCGCAGAGTCAAATGAGACCAGTCTTTAGTTGAAAGGGAGGTAATTTTAAAATAGGATACTTTCAAAGGGGTTTATTTAAACAAATGTGCAGTTGATTAACTTAATAATGTTTTCTGTTTTTCCTACTAATGATGTGTCCTATTGCAATTAAATACATAATTAAGAGGAAATTTCTGTTGTCTTGACCTTTTTATGCAAGAAATGCATTTTTAGCAAAATTAAGGATAACTCTCGCCAAACTGTTCTAATTATTACAAAATTAAAGCTTACGTTGAAGACTGTTGTTGGCATATGATCATAACGTAAGAGTGAATTCAATGTCTTTCTAATAAAAAATACGAACAAAAACTGACCAATTAGAACTTTTGTTGAGTGTAGTTAGCCCTGGATTTCTAACTGAGATAAAGATAAACAAACACTAATTGAGCGACACCGATTAACAGCACAATCATTTCCAGTATCATTTCTTGAACGCTCAGCTACATAAAGGTTGTCATACAACAGCTGGCTGCTTTTATCAAACTTACAACACACTACTTGTTAATAGACACTTCTATGAACTATGATTGGGGCGCGTCACGAAGAAGGTACCCGGACATTTCACGTCAATTCTTGAAATAACGTCATATTTTAAACATGAACAAATGACATTACCTAATATTAAAGATAAATGAGTAATGAAACTGAATTGTTGCTTGCAGTTATTGTTTATTGATTGCAACACACGACTTAGAATTGTCCCGGTGAAATAAAAGTGGTATTTCATTTTTATTTTCACTGTTATTTCACGTTGGTACCCAAACGCACATAATATACCAAATAAGAACGTTTAGAAAACGGGCTAAAATTTGTATATTTACGTCATGACGTCACATCATGAAGAAGAGGTTTTGGCGCCAATTCTTGTAACTTTTCTGTCAAATTCACGCAAATTCTGCACTAAAAGCATAACAAAGAAAGAAAATTTGTTTTTAACAGTAACAGATAGAAATATATTTCACTCGTGAACTACGGAATAATGTATTTTCACTCAGGGCTTCGCCACTCGTGAAAATACGAATTCCGGAGCTCACTCGGTGAAATAAATTTCTATCGTACACTGATAAAAACAAATTTCCTCTATATCTAGCGAACAAGTAGATAAAAAGCAATCAAAATCTGATATCAGTCACCTTATTCGAAGGTAGTATCCCTGCCATCCACTTTGATATCATGACAATATGGGGCGCGCCACGGGAAAAGTTACCTTCGGTCATATTTTGTGAACTTTAGGTTTTTACTATATTTAGGAAGAACTTACAGCTATCTATAAATTTCCCATAACTTACAAATGCTTCTCTTACACATTTTGACAATAAAATGATATTTTTACCGCGAAATCAATAATAAATAATGTCGTCTGCTCAATTTTATGACGTAATTTCAAAGATTGACGTCAACTGTCCGAAGGCACCTTTTCCCGCGACGCGCCCCATATCAGTTCGTTTTTTTTCCGCCATGCTGGTACATGTGTCCCATAATTACCATAAATAGCTTACCTCAGATAAAGATGGAGAATCAGAAATCGTTTTGAAATTTTCAAAAACTTTCGAACTTTGAACCTATTTACATGTTAATTTGTGATACTTGTTTATTTTATTATATTTCTCTGTGTAGATCTACGTCTGCAATGTTTAACAAAACAAAGACATGATGTATTCGATTTTCCAGATCTGTTTAAAATAATCTCTGTTATTTGCAGTTAAGTGCCAACTGAGACAAATATAGAATATTATAACAGTATGCATTCTGTAGGTTCGTATTATTCGAGTTGTGTATGTAAACAATATCACGAGAGACCGAAGGTCGAGCGTGATGTGGTTTACATATGCAACGAGAAATAATACGTACATACAGACTACATGTACTGTCATAATATTGCTTTTTTATTATATACCCTTCTCGCTCAAAACAAATTTAAATAAACTAAACAACAAAATTTTAGTCAAGGACGTGGTTTTACATAACAGTATAAATAAAAATAGTAAATTTATGAATGGTGTAGACAATTTAAGTATGGCGTACAAATATCGTAACGGTTGTAAAACTGAGACCAGGGAGTCCAACGTATTTGGTTTTTTCGGAAAAGTAAGTGAGCGACATGTTCTCTGCGGAACAAAATGGCGGAAAATTGTGTGATTTGGTGCATTTCAGGAGATATTTTGACCTGGTAAGTAGATTTATATCACTGTTATCGTAATATAAATACGCCTACCCGGAGGCCAGATGTGTAAGCTCCACTCGGTTTTTTAACTTATGTTTCTAGAGGCCTAAACAAAAAAGTTATTGAATGTATAAACTGAAAGATTGTTTGTTTACAAAGTGAAAATATAAAATTTTGTGACTTAAAACTGTGTTTTAGTCAAAATATAACGTTCTTGGACCTATTTTAGCGAAATTATTATCGAGTTTTTTCATATATTTCTTCACGACGGCTTTTGCACTTTACATAAGTTCTTTATGGCCAATTTTTTTATGTTCAAACACTTTTAATGTTTAGCGTGGAAGTGGTATGCATGTTTTTGTTCGGTGCAAAATCTGAATAACACACTCGTATGTGTTAATATAAGTGAAAGTAAGACACGAGCTGATAACAAATGTTAATAATGAAAATAAAAGCCGAGTTGTTACCCAAATACGAACATATCGCGTATTTGTTATGCAAAATTATCTACCACATATTATAATTATATATTATTCTACCTCTTGATAAGTAAACTCCCGCCTTGTGACCACCTCAATTTCAAGACCACCCCGCTGTTACGGGCACTTTTTGAAAGAACAGATTTTTCCTATATAATTCAATGGTCGCTCGCATCGATTATACGACCACCCCGCTATTCCATATTCCATAATGCGACCACTTTCTACAGTCTTATATGCCCAGTTGCCACTTATTTTGACACCTTAATTACGACCACAAGTCATTTGCTCGCTGAATACACAGTCAAGTGCCATTATTTTTGGCGAGAAGCGAGTTTACAGTTTACAGTCTTCAAGTATCTGACGTAATTTATTCAAGTTAGTGACGTTATTAAAAATAAGATTTACGTTTACGTCAATATTTCAGGGTAAGGAAACAAAATTTAGTTTGTATACATATACACAAATGAACAGTAAAAGGTATGCAAGGAAAAGTATCTTGCATGGGACATTCGGTAAAGATAGAAAAATCTGTCACCTCGGGTGAACAGTTTTGGCGGGAACTCGGCAGAGCCTCGTTCCCGCAAAACAGTTCCCCCTCGGTAACATATTTTACCATCTTCACCTCACACTCATGCAAGATACTTATAATCCTGTCAAAATTTCTCGGAATACCCTTATAACAAAATGCTATGCTCGGTATTGTTGTTTGGGTATAATTTGTGTCATATTAACAATATTTAGAGATTTGTGTACGTTAAAAGGAAAGCATCTTTTTTTTTTAAATAAAAACGATTATGGAAGTAATTTTGCTTACTGAAGGAGGCTACAAAAGCGTGTTACCCATAATAAGTTAAGAGCCCTGGTAATCAGACTTGAGCGTCATACGGGGCATAGTCAAATGACGTTTACCCATCCCGCATCAACTTGCGGTTCTACAGGTGCAACCCTAGATACAACTTATTATTCCACCTAAAATAAGAAGAGACTGGACTGGTAAGAAA
The DNA here is from genome assembly GCA_038501625.1 of Corbicula japonica. NCBI lineage: Eukaryota > Metazoa > Mollusca > Bivalvia > Venerida > Cyrenidae > Corbicula > Corbicula japonica. The sequence continues at coordinate 303,395 of JAZAYU010000205.1, forward strand.
TTTATATCGGGGTATAGATTTATATATACGCGCACACACGCACACACACACAAACAAACACGAGAATGGGTAGGTAGATTCTAATTGATATTATAAATACATATGAAGTTCTTGTTTCGGTAAAGCCATTTTCGGGCAAAGATATAAAGGAACATCCGTGTGTTTGTGTAAAATATTGGCTTTTGGTTTGATTTTTAACATTTGTCAGCTAGTGTCTTACTTTCACTTATATAAATGCGTATGAGTGTGTTATTCAGATTCTGCACCGAACAAAAACATGCTTACCACTTCCACGCCAAACATTTTAGGTGTTTGAACATAAAAAATTGGTCATAAAGTACCCATGTAAAGTGCAAAAGCCGCCGTGAAGAAATATATGAAAAAACTCGATAATAATTTCGCTAAAATAGGTCCAAGAACGTTATATTTTGACTAAAAACACAGTTTTAAGTCACAAAATTTTATATTTTCACTTTGTAAACAAACAATCTTTCAGTTTATACATTCAATAACTTTTTTGTTTAGGCCTCTAGAAACATAAGTTAAAAAACCGAGTGGAGCTTACACATCTGGCCTCCGGGTAGGCGTATTTATATTACGATAACATTGATATAAATCTACTTATCAGGTCAAAATATCTCCTGAAATGCACCAAATCACACAATTTTCCGCCATTTTGTTCCGCAGAGAACATGTCGCTCACTTACTTTTCCGAAAAAACCAAATACGTTGGACCCCCTGTGAGACGGAAATTTCCAATTTTGGAGTTCGTTTTGTGCCGGAGAATTACGAAAACGTAGTGTGACGTAGTATATGACGTCACATAGAACACGGGAAGCTAAAAAAAAAAGAATTGTCCAATAAGAAATTACTATCTGACGAGTTGATTCAATTTTGCGGATTAACACTGCACTATGCTAAAATCATTCATGGGTATATAATAAAACAATCTGATTAATATAATCTCCCGAAAACCGCTACGCTATCAGGATCTCGACGAGTAACTAAAACGTGCTTTTATCACTAACCCTTTGAACCAATCAGATTGTCGCCCACGAAAACGCAAAAGTGAAAGTAAACACAGTATTTTAAACTATGGAAAGTGTTGACAGCCTTCGTAAGACATATTTTATTGAAGATATATGTGTTTGTGTAGTATTGCATTCATTTCTTATGTAATGAGATATTCAGATCATTTCGCGAGCGTCATAAATCATACTTCATGTTTTGACAATTTCTATAAATAGTAATCGGGGAAAACCGCTATAGCTTATGTACGGTGTCTGCGGGCCGTCATCGGATCTAACATTTTGTTAGATCTGACTTTAGTGAGATTGATAATAAAAGTGATTACGATTATTGGTTGACAAGCTAATATGGACTTAAATATTTGGATTTTATTGAAAATCATATAAATCTAGATGCATCATTTTTTAAAAGTTCAACAGTTCAAAAGTTAGATATTCTATATTTATCCGTTTTTCTTAGAACGGGAAATAACAACTTTCCTGTGACCTTTAACAAGCATTAATAAACTTAATTTTCCACCTTCAACTTGCACTGGTAAAATTAATTTTCCACTCTTAACAAACACTAATAAACTTAATTTTTCACCTTTAACTAATTCTCATAAACTTAGTTTTCCATCTATAACGAGCACTTATAAACTTAGTTTTCCATTTATAACTAGCACTCGTTAACTTGATTTTTCACCCAAAACTAGAAATAATAAACTTGATTTTTCACTATTCACTAACAATTATAAACTTAATTTTCCACCTTTATCTAGCACTATTAAACTTGATTTTTCACCCATATAACAGCATAAACACCTGATAAACAGCATTAACAAACTGGAAAACTTTTAAAACTTTATTAACTCAATTTATTCCTATTATGGCAAAGTATAACAAAACTAAGCAACCGTAAAATTAACAAATTAACAAATCATATTTAATACATTTGATGCGTAATTATATGGGCACGTCCAGTTTGATCCAAGCTCTCGTAGAAACTCGCAGATTAAACGAGAAGTTGCGATTGTCCGAACACTTACAAATGACTTTCTTTTCAATATCGATTCCGTAAGTTATGCCTATGCCCAGCATTGTTTTGCAGCGTTTGAGAAAATGTAAAGCACAACCTTTCTATGGACAATCATTCGAAATAAATAATATTGCATCTGGTTGCTTTTATGCCATTGCCAAGTTTGAAGACGACCTTCATCGGTTTACTGGATGAACGGATGCCTTCACTTCTTTGGTTAAAGTTGCTGATATTTCTACGCCCTTTCATCTCATGTATTCCACATGACTCGAAAAATATCAAACATTATCCATCATTCACCACTGCTGTTTGAAAACTACAATTATACATCTAACAATTTGAAACATTGAAATCAATGTTATAAAGCGTTTGCGACAATCTATTAACTAACCGAAATATCTCGTGTCATCGTTTAAAAAGCTGAACATTGATCTGTATTAAATTTCATGTTCTCACAGCTTATCATGATGTTAACCCTCCAAGTCATCACTTCCGGTGTTTGCTATCGTATTACCAGATGAGAAATTACAACGACACGTACGACCCATCTGCATACATTGACCTCTCCTTCTAGAACATGTCCAGAAAATTCTTCCTTGCAATTCCGGATTTTCTACGCATGCGCCACCAACAAAATCACATAGTCGCATGGCTTCCGTTTCGTGCAGACATGCCAAAACAATTACCAACACGACCGACAGAAGGACCAGCTTCATCTTCTGTAAGAGAAACAGACATTATTTAAACCTCCACGCTGCGATTTGATTGACACAAATCCCCGCCATTACAAGTGACTTAACTTATCACGTGATGATAATAATGTGAGAAAAATGATTTGATGATAGAGCTATTACCGAGTCTAATTGCTTAATCTTTTTGTTTATTTTAATGCTTTGTGTTAAATTAGTGTGGTTGAACGGTAAAGCCCGAAAGTTTCCGTCAAATGGTACAAAAAGAAAGTGCCGTTCATTGACACTGGGCAGTCTGTTTCTGAGTGTCGAGGTATTCACATCGTTGAATTTTGAGTCAACATTTTGGTCTGCATTATAGGTCCAATATAGTACAGCTCCGTACTAGGGCATATTGACCGGGTTGTCTCATTTAACGTGTATGATGTGAATAGTATTCGTTGAAGCTATTGTTGATAGGGTTTTGAGATAGTGTCTTCAGACAATTGCTAGAAACACGTGCGTCTGAGACACTTGTGTCCCTAAGGTAGCTTCAGAATAGGTGTTGAGCGTAGGTTATTTAGATAGTGTCCTCAGACACATGCGTCTGAAACACTTCTGTCCCTCAGGTAGCTTCAGAGTAGATGTTGAGGATTAGGTTTTAGGTTAGACAGTGTTCTCAGACTATTGCTGACGAAGAGGTTCTCGTATCCTCGGGATATCACATAAGTCTGTGACACTATTTCCAGCAGGGTGTTAGTGTCGAGCGTATGTTTGAAGGTGTTTTGCTTGAGGTTTTGTTTAGATGTAATTTGTTGACTTTGTTGAGCAGAATTTGAAACTTTTAGTTGCTCAGGTTTGCTTGTTGTAAGAGTGTTGTTGTTTGAGGATCAGTTGAAAGTAGTTCGAAACAGCATTGTGTTCCATATAGTTTTATTGCTCAGCTTATGCGCTGAGATCGTGTTGAAGTTCGTATGTGATTGTTTTGTTTTTGACTGTGATTTTTGTTCAGGTGAGTGGTTGAAACCTTAGCATTATATCGGTTATTTGTGTCCAGGAGAGTCATTGTCCTGGGGGTATTTTCCTATGTTTGGCTGATTATAACTTTGATTATTTTGTTTGAACCCAATCATCTATAAAATCATTATAGTCATTTTGGAGCAACGTAGCTCAGGAAAAAATTTATTATATTGATCAAAAGAATAAACATTGTTTCAGCTTGTTTATAATTATTTTAGGAGAAAAAAATATATATAGGTTGAAACAAATAGTCTGTTTTATGTGCCTGCCGCTCGGGGCACGTTACAATAAATATCATGTGACAATTTCAAGAAAGAGATATCTTTTTAATATTCCTGAATTTAGTATTTTATTTGCATGCTATTTCCCACTAGTTTCCATAAATACTAAATCTTATGAAACGTAATTATTAAAATTATTTGCTAGATTGTAAAATTTGAAACAAATCTGTAAAATGTCCAATGTAGTGGCAGTTGTTATTGTTCCTGTAAGTGGAATTAACTGCTGCGAGGAGTTTGAACTAATTTGACCTGCCCATTCTGAGGTTTGATATTATTAAGAGGAAACGCGATTTCGCTCTTGACCCAAGATCATAAAATTAAAACAGAGGACCAGTATGAAATCTCAAGCATCTGATTGGCTGAAATGGCGACTGGTCGCCATGTCAGCCAAACAGATGCTTTTAATTTGAGACTGGTGTCCAATCTAAGTTTTATGATCTTTGGCTCTTGCTTGTTTGTACCAACATCAATAATATTTCAGTGTTTATTTTAATATTTGTATTTGCTTAGAATCAGCAATACCATTAAATTAAACACAGAATCTGATGTACATACGATTTTATTGGCATGATTACTTTAAATTGGGAGAGTCTATAAATTATAGAATATTTATCTTTTTGTGTTAGATCATATTTCATTTTACGCGAGAATAATTATCGAAGAAACTTAAAGCAGCTTTTTAACCAAGCCTTGGGAATTCGAGGGCCCAACGTAAATAGTTATAAAAGATGTAGGCACTCTTTCGAAATAATGAAAATTACACATGAATATTTTAGTTTAAGAAAATTGTGAATTACGTTAATTAATCTATAAATATTTAAAAATAAATCACGTTTAAAAGTAAATTTATGAATCGAAGACATTTGTCTCATAATTACTTTATCAATTCAATGAATAAAAAACAAATACCTGATCTGAATTAAAACTAATATCTCCCGTAAATTTTCTTTCCTATAACAATGTTTTTTCTTCCAAGAATACTCTTTATAAATTACTTCAGTCTACGAAATCACGTTATTGTATACATTTGCCAAGACTTTATTTATATGCTTTATTGATCTAGCATGATAATGATTATTCCAGACTCTTCTGCCGTATAAATAATTTGCCATGCTGTAAAGCCAATCATGTTTGCGGTTAACAAATTTAAACTTAGAAATTGTTTTAAATAAATATTTAGTAAATAAATATTAAAATATACCTTTCCGCAATATATCATTATTAATCGGACCGGCGTGCCTTTAGCTATATCTATGATTATAAAGGAATTTGACCGTTTCGGGACCGGGTCATAACTGTTGCAAAAATGTTGAAATTTTCATCGTTGCAAGAAGTAATTGTGTGGAGTTGTCTCTTAATACTCGTTTAACATTTAATAAGGAATCCTGGTCATATGTTGTTGCATTTTTGGAAATATATGGTTATAATTATCAACTGGTCCATGAACATTTATTTGTTAGGTTATGTTATGATTGTCACGTGACGATTGAAATTGCTGGGATTGGCTTTGGAAGTTGGGAGAAGACATTTAGTCATTCATTTTCAAAACAGAATAAGACGAACAATTCTGCATTTGCGACGAAGAATAAATAAGACAAAAATACGTTTCCGGTTCGAAAGGACGCCAGCCTCAGTTTGGTAACGAGACTTAGAATTTGTGAATCATTCATGTGCGCAAACTATTAACGCTCTCAGTTTAATGTAGCTTCATCGATATTGCAAATATGTTACGAAACGCAAATAACGCTGAAAGTTGATACTAGAAATATTGTCAAATCTGTCAAGCAAATTTTCTTATATGTGTTTTCAGAAAGATCGTAAGGATTCACCTATTATTTTATTTGAATTTAAATATTGTAGGCCATAAACACATTGTATAAAGTTTTTATGTTGAATGAACGCATGGTATTGTTGTTATCCCAAAACATCTTTCTGCAAACTACAAATCTTCACCAGCTTTACAGTATTGTAGTATTTTGTTTATTGAACTGATTTCATCTAGATACCGGATATTGCGCACTTCCGACATTTGTTTATTTTGTTTATGTGACAAAAATCCGTATTCAGCACATTAAAAATATCTCAAATTATAAGTTCAGGTATGTCAAAACACTTACTACAGTCATGAATATGTGAATTTTTAAAAGGGTTTAATAATGCGATGCAGAATAAGTAAAATTTGTCATGTTATCTGATTTAAACATACATTAAGCTCTATTAAATTTGAATGCATTTTCAAGGTATAACGTCTTGTCCAGCATCCTACAAGTTGAGCATAGGGGCTTGGGCGATCTATTTAATTTGATAAAAGGTCAGAGTCGGATGCAAGATTTCCAGAAAGGCGTTTCGTTTGTGGGCAATCTTAGAGCAGTGGGCCTGCATATGGGAGCATATGGGTCTGGGCGATCTATTTAATTGATAAAAGGTTAGGATGGATGCAAGATTTCCAGAAAGGAATTTCGTTTAGGGGCAAACTTAGACCATTATCATGATAATCTCCATTTCTTGTCTGGCCAAAATTCCCATTACTATTAAATATTGCTGCCCAAGTGGAGGGGGGGGGGGGGGGGATGGAGGGGGGGGGGGGGGGGTCGAGCAACCCTAATGAACCACTTCTGGATGAAGTCTTACCATATATACACATCAAAAACCTATGTTTCACTGTTCAACTTGAGCGGACATATCTTTCTTTAATAACTGATCACATGCTTAAACAGGTGCAGCTTAGTAACTTGTTTACCCCAATTATTTATCCTGTTATAATAGTTTTCTTACTCAAAGCCCACAAATCAACGTCTGGCTGTCTGAACTCCTGATCCATCCGTTCGTATGTGTGTATATCTGTAACCACATCATAAGCCTGTTGTAAAGCATACTATTTACATTTAATGGCGAACGAGTCTTTATTATAATTGCACTCTTCCAGCATTTTGCTGCCATAAAGTGTTTTTGACTGTTTTTTTTTTATGATGTGATGACAAATATGCAATCCGGGACGCGGCTACAATACGAATTCCGCTCATTATTTATTGGGCTGCCCACAATCTTTTGAATTTGACGTCAACGAGCACGCGCTTTTTTCCCAAGATTTTCTATGGAATAGCGTGTCGTTGTCTACGTGGCCGTTTCTACAGGTAAGAAAGCCGTGAATTTATAAATAAAGAAATAAGAAACCCAACTTTTTTAAACACGAAATATATACATGAATATAAAACGCTGATTTTACTTATACACGACCTCTGATAACCATTTCGCTATTAAGAAGGGTGTTTTTTTTCGGCTTTATATCAAAAGTCGAGCGTACATTTTAATAAAGTTGCGCCCCAAAGTGCCCCGCCTCAAACATCCGATCCTTGATCCGACCCTGTCTATGCTGCAGGTATGATTACCACGTGCACAAAATAAATATGTTTACATTGATGCAATTGATTTTAAATAAATCAACATACTTGAATTAGTTAATTTTACATTTCCGGTATGTTAAAAAATAGGTCAAGATAGAATATGAATAAGTAAACACATATGACATGACAACACCCATGTTAACATGTATTTTACGTAAAAGCAACGTCTCTAAGCGATGTTAAATCATTTCAATTACGAAAAAAATAATATGAATATTAAAAATTAGAATTCATCTTTGAAATTCTTTGTTACATGTAATTACCCTTGCCAAAAGCATGCAAGTCATTTATGTTGTCGGTTCAGATCGGGTTAAGAAAAAAAATACATGGATGTAAAAAAATAAGCGTTGGATTTTGTTATTTCTTTAATTAAAAGGGAGGCGTTTGCAAAAGCTGATATTTAAGTAACTGTTTCTTATTTCTTTGCATCAGAGGGCATTAAAGAGTGTATTTTTCTTCTGTACATGGTACATGCCATAAACTTCTTAATTTGACAGTAAAAAACGTCAAAAATTCAGTTTCTGTTTCTTAGATTAAATTGGGGCGCGCCACGGGAAAAGGTACCTTCGGTCATATTTTGTGACATTTTAGTTGTTACTATATATAGAAAGAACTAGCAACTCTCCATTAATTTCTCATAACTAAAATGTGCTTCTCTTACACATTTTGACAATAAATTTATATTTTTAACGCGAAATGCATAATAATTAATGTCGTCTGCTCGACTTTATGACGTCATTTCAAAGATTGACGTCAACTGTCCGAATGTAACTTTTCACGTGACTCGCCTCATTTTTATGTTAAAAGTATCGATCTCATTATTTTAAAAGAATAGGGCATAACCTTTACCTCTGTGAAAAAATAACAACATCTTCCCGCTTTATCAAATGTTCAGATATATGCAAATACCACATATTAAATAAAAGGTAAAAAATAGCATCACTAAACGCAAATTTTAATTAAAAAAGTGGTAAGTTTTCATTTTTGTTCAGTATATTAAGATTTATTTATCGTCGCTGCCGGAAGCCCATTCAGCGACGCCTCCAGAAGTGTTAGTCATTTTAGGCTTTGGAGGATAGTGCAAAATAAAGAGGACTCTCCAATTCCAGAATCGTCCCTGGTTCTTTTAAGTGCGGTGTATAGCACCACTACACTGGACCTCGGTTAAACGTCTCTTCCGAAAGACTGTTAGTAATTTTAGTTGGATTATCGGGGGATGATCGAACCAGCGATCCCTGGACTCAGAGGCAGACGTGCTAACAACTGAGCTAAATGATCCGCTCTAAAAAAATCCATGCACTTGCACTTGCTTTATATACCTGCACGAACGCATTCAGCTGGAAATAAAATATGATAAGTCGCCTACCTTTGACTGTAAATTTTTGTAATTCTGCATCGGTAGACCCCAAGGCGTTACATTGTCTATCTTTTATTTAAATCTCATCATTGTACATAGAATTTACAATATAAATACTCTTAGAATTCTACAAATGCCACTCAATTACCGCTACAAGAGACTGTGGAACTCTTTCTCTTAAAATATTTAATTAAAAGACTAAACGACTACAAGAGCCCATACAGACAAGGTTAATCACATTGAAATTGATTTTTAAAATAAATTGCATTCCGAATTCCTTAAAAAATTACCAGTATTAACAAGAAATATCTTTAAAAAAGATAACCGGAGAGGCAAAGTAGACACAGTTTAGTTATTTTATTTTATTTGTTATAGCTGTCGACGAACCCTCCCTGCCTTCTTAGTATGACTTAGAGATTAAGCGACCGAATCATGACAACTCATAAATTTATTGAAAGTGTCTTTCAAAAAAAATGTTGAAGCTGTTGCAACAATTTCATACAGTGATAACAAGTCGATTAAAGATACTGAAGCAAAATATTCAGTTTCAATAAAATACCTCGTGTAGAGTGAGAATTCAAGATGAATAAATGTCTTTGAAATTTAATAAATATAAATAATAACAGCCTGTTACAAGAGCGAAATCTGCCAACTTTTACGTATATTAACTTTAAAAAAAGTGTCCGTCCTCAGTATTGAACCCGGAGCCTCCGCTTGAGAGGCGAGAGTGTTAGCCACTACACTACAATAAACTTGTCTTTCGTACTTGAAATTAACAATCAGTATCAAAGGAACTAGAAAGGAACCAGTAAGAACTAGGAATATCTACACGTCCCAAGAATATTCCATATAATATTGTATTTAAGCCATCAATATTGACTTAACTGGTTAATTAAATCGTATAAATATGTTTTTCCTCCAATACAACACCCACTAACAACCAATCGAATTAATCTATTTGATTTTCCGCTGCATAATAATAAAAATCCCACTAGATACCTCTCCACCCTGCTAGATGCCTCTCTGGTGTAAATACTAAATAGCTACCAATAGAAATAGTTTATTTCATTTTCCCTCTGCATAATAAGAGAATACGAGTATTATTTACAACATTTCATTGGTCGAAAAACTAGGTCAAAAGTGAGCTTAGACAGCTAACGCCGAAAAATACAGAAACAAGTGTGTGTATGTGAAAGTAAGTTTATGCGTATGTGGTCCTAAAACCCTTCAATAGAGAGTTACCCTACTGTATGACTTTAAAAATCACGAATGCGTAATCGCATTCACACATAGTGTACAACAATAAAATTTAACAAAACATGTTTTGGCTCTTACTTTACTTAATTAAAATAGTCGTGGAATGTGTTTTATTCATCTTGACATCTTGCATTCTTGCATATATATTCATTGTTGATTCAAGGAAAGATACATCAGAGAGTTTATAAGAATTGAAATCTTTAAATATTTGAGTTAATGTAGATTTAGTGTTATTAATTGTCTCAATAATTTCAAGCAGTAATTGATTAATGATAACAACAAATGATTTAGAGTTTTGTGTAATTTGTCTCTTATTCAAATATTCGAATTTATAAAGATATGTTCCATGCGGATGACCGCAATATGCCCTTAAAAAGAGACATTTTAAGTTTCATATTTTTATTATCTGTACAATGTCAAAAGCTATTCGCTTAGGAAGTAACCTATCAGATCACAAGGAAATGGACTAAACTATTTATTACTCAAATCTTAAAATATCTTTATCTCTAAACTCTCACGACTTATCTCTCAAACTAGGTCACACATGTGAACATATGTTATCAAACGTAAAATTAACTCATTTTGGAATAAAATTTGCCATTTTAACCTTTATGTTGTTTACTTAGTGATGTGAAAGTTAAAGCTTTGTTTGGAATGCAAGAAAATATGGATTTAGCAATATTTTCCAGAATTTATATTTAAACAATACCACAAAACGTAATATGTACAGTGCAACTAATTTTAGTTGTCGGATTAATTTAAGATTTTTTTCGATTACCGATTTTTCTAGGCATAATTTCTGTTGTTGGCTACGGAGTTTTAAACTTTGCCACTAACTATCGTGTTAACTATACCTTTGCTTTAAAAACACTTAGAAACAAAATGACACAGAAAGGAATTGGACACTTAGGCAAATATCTCATCGTCTCGATTGTCCTAGTTTTTGTCGTCTGTATGACAGTGTATATGGTATTGAGTAACAAAAGTAAGTACACTTAAAGTGCTGTAGATAGACTGGCGTTTAAGTAAAGTCCATAGATGGCTGGTGATCACAGAACACATATTTCAGTACGATAGTATACCGTTTATTTACTCCTTTTTCATGCAGTTACATTTTTACTTGCCAGTAAGGAAAAAACTCTTGTCCGGTATGTTTTCCATAAATTCTTTTGAACGCATGAAATCCAAAAATGACAATTTTCAACATATTACTTTACCGGCATAACTAGCTCTCAAATTCCAAAGAAATAGCTTAACTGAATACATAATAATGTCACATTTCTTTTTTTTCAAGTTTATTATTGTGAAATAAAAACAATAAACTTGAATACAGATATTGTAGATTTTGTAGACCGGCAAAAAAATTTGTTCATCAGCATTTATTTCATTGAACAAGTAAGTTAAGTAGGAGATAAAAGTTTTAAAATGTTTTTTACCGTCCACCTTTTCGTGGAAAACAGTTTTGGTGACAGAAGTGACGCTCTGAACCTAGTCGGCCTCGGGCAATTCTGATGGCCGCCAATTCTGTGTCACAGGGTGAGAAAGAATATGCAGCTAGACCGGGATTCGAACCCGGTACCACTTGCTGAGTCCTCTCCCGACTGAGCTATCTAAGCCACTTACAAACAGTGAATAGATTCGTACCGTGACTTCTGGACACCAATATTAACTGTTTTGCAATTTTAATATTGGTAAATACTGATAAATGTACAGTGAAAATTGGACGCTAACAGTTCATATAACATAGCAACGACCTACCAGTCACAATCATACCTTGAACGCGTACTTAATTTTTTTCAGGTAAATTTGAAACGTACTGAATTAATTAAACAAATACGTTTACAGTGTGACCTTTGTATTTTACAGGAATGCCAGAAACCTTCGCTATTTTCGAAACATCTACAGAAGATCTTCGACTGACTGATGGAGATAGTATGTGACACGATTTCATAAATAAAAAAAGATCTTGCCCTTACTGGGCAGCGAACCCGTAAATCATTTAAAAATCATGTAAAAAATAGTAAATACTTATACGCAAAAGTAGTTTCAATATTTTTCTTAATGAATGCCAGTCCATTTTTTCATTATTGTATTATACGAAATCGATCGATTTGTCTTTAATTGAAATATAATCCGGTAAACAGTATTTTTAGCGCTTTATCGACAAACATGTCAGGTTTTTTGGTGAATCTTTATAACTTCGCTACAAAACTTGATTAAACAATGTTTTCGAGTTCGATTTCCAGTGCGAGCTTATCAATTTTAACAAAACTGATCAAGTTGAGTGAAAAGCTATCGATACTGATTGTTTGATATTCGTAAAAGCAAATCCTGAATTTCAGCAACTGTAGGGCAGTCAATACATCATGACCATTCTTTAACATGATCACGTCTTTCACTCTTTCACTTAAATATGGACTTTTTAGCACTATATGATTAGAAAAGGGTCTAAAAGAAGAAATAAAAAATTTTGAAAAAAAATGAAATGATGCATACTGATACTATAACCGTAAACGAAGAAAAGGAAACTTTTAAGCACAAATGGCGTTCTGTTGATATTTATGCATTTGATCAAGCCGCCAAAGGAAAAGAATTTAATTTCAAGTAAAAGTAAATCATCGATACTTGCATTCATGCGTTTGTGCATTTATATCTTAATCTTATCATAAAAACATCATTTTCTTTCTCTCTTAATAGTATACGTTGAAGACTCAGTTGCCAGAAAACTTTTTGATGAAGTGAAAATTTACTGCTGGATATTAACAACTAAATCGGGTGTGTTGACGAAAGCGGCCGGCGTGAACTTCACGTGGGCACCTAGATGTAATAAACACGTGTACTTTGCCTCCGCCTACGGGGAAGAGACCACGCCTCCACCAATTCCCGGAGCACCAGTGACAGAGGCAACAAAAGTTACATTTAATTTTAGTGCCGGAAAGCGTGAAGAGTTCACGACAGCTAATGGGGAACATTTTGCGACAATAACAATGGGCGATGTCGTTTTTGTAGATTCGCCAGAAGGTTATTCTAACTTAACTGAGAAATCTCGTGAAATTTTACAATATATATACCTCACAGAACTTAAACACTTTGACTGGTTTTTAAAAGCAGATGACGATACGTATGTAATAATGGAAAATATGAGGTTTTTGCTTAAAGGCCTTGACCGGACTAAACCGGCTTATCTAGGTTACCAATTAGAACCGGTTTGGTTTGATTCACCGTATATGAGCGGTGGGGCAGGGTATGTATTTAACCAAGTAGGTATTAAGCTCCTTGTTGAAAAGGGATTACAAAATAAAGGCGCTTGTAAAGAACAGGGCAGTTCCGAGGACTTGGAAGTTGGTCGTTGTGCTTATAAAGCAGGTATTACTATTTATAGCTCTATGGATAAATTTGAACGTGAAAGTTTTCACCCAGACAGAATAGAGGATTACATTCCAGGACCCCCACCGCAATGGCTACACCATTATGCAAGGAACAAACCCAAAGGGGTTAGTATATTTACATTGTATTCCTCATAAATTGTTTGCAGCAATAAAGATCTGTCCACAATGTCAGCCATTTTGTAAGTGAGAAAGTAAAATATGTATATCAGGAATCTCAACACTCAAAAAACACAGCCTTCCAAGGCAGCCAAAATGTAGAGAGAAAATGAGAGAATGGGTTCATAAGAATATAAATTTCAATAAAACACCACAAACAATTAATGAAAAACAGAACCTTTTGAGTTACCGCCTTGATATGGTCAGTGGCAAAATTATTTTGAAACTGGTGTTTAAACCACGTTCTAGGGTGCGCCACTCTCACACTTGTCTCAAAAAGTTCTCATAAAAATGTATAAGTGCAAGTTGTCTTGGTGATATAACTCCAACCCACCCATCAACCCGACAATGTTGTATGCAAAAGCAAACACATTTTGAATAGTTAATCCTTTTTATTGTTAAAATTGTATAATGATAACAATATGACAATTGTGGATAAACAAACAAATTGACAGTGTGTTAACCCTGGTATGATGTGGTTCTCCATTCAGATGAATTATAATGATGAATAAATATATCCACTTCAATGGTTCCCCTATGTCTACCAGTTTTATTAAAAAAAAATGGAAACTGCTTTTGAAAATCAATATCCAAACACTTCTTCCTTGTCCCAATGAAAAAAAAAACAATTCTTGACCAACTGTGTTTTCAACATGACTATATAAAAGTCTGCATTTAATGTGATGGTATTTGTGCAGTGTTTTAAAATTTATCATAGTTAATGTTTTAAATGCATTTTAAAAACAGGTTGGCACTAGTGGCATGTTTGAAGAAGATATAATTGTAAAACACAGCTTAAAACACAATTTCTGTCGGCGTTATTATTTCAAAGATAAATATTTAACAAACCGTTAGAAAAAAATCTTGTAAAAATCGCTGAATAAATTTTAATGCTTAAATAAGGAAAATTCTATTCCATGTGGAGTTTGCATTTTTTTCATTGACTTGGATTTTCGGATAATAAAAAAGGGTAATTCGCAAATTAACCGTGTTACGATAGCATTTTGTCAGTTTCATTGAACGAAATTTTGCCGTTATAATATTGAGATTTCGACATTTTCTTTTTTAATCGATGGGCGAAGTCGTTTTCGTAGAACAATGTTTCAAGAAAAAAACCTCCTAACATTTACTTTACACTATCAATAAAAGGCAAGTACGGAAAGACATGATAAGAGGTGAAATACATATTGTTTCGTCCTCAAGATCTTTCGTCCCGTTTGTTTCGCCCTCATTATCTGTTCAAGTAAGAAATGACATGTTAAAGGTGATATACAGGTTGTTTCGTCTTCAAGATCTATATTATTTCGCCTTCATTATCTGTTCGTTGCCCTTAAAAAAGACAATTTAGAACCTGTAACTCCATGACCACTTTTTCATTCAATTTGTTTGAAAATGTATAAAACGTGGAGGTCAATAACACTCTGTGAATCCGGATAGAGTCCAAAATTCGAAGGAGCCTTTCACGACAAAAATGCAAAGTTTTATTGTTTTCTTACAAATATCTGAGTTTGTTTGTGTTTTAGGACAATTTCGTCTGAAATCGTTTATTTCAGTTGATTAACGAATTATATATGAAATCTTTAGATTAAATAGTACATATTGTCCAAGAACAAACACAATTTTATAATTTCTATCTTCTGTCAAATTATATACTAATCGAGAATTATGTAAGCTTAATTTCTTGGTTTTTATTAAACAGTCGAGCAAATAAAACCAAGTAATCTTTATATTAAGTGCTGATTGGTTTTGTATGAAGCCGCTCTTTCAGAATAATTTGATATTCAAACATGTATAAATCGAAAAAGAGAAAGAATCTTTCAAACTACAAACACATACATCTAGCAATTATAATGGTGGCCGCTTGAGCTTTGGACCATCATTCTCAAATTAATTAGCTAGACGAGGTAAAATAGATAAAGTTAAGCATCTCAAAAACAGTACATTTAATATATCTAATTCCACATAACATTGTATTATAATGTATACTGCAGTTTATTCAACTGATCCTAGGATTTCAATGCTATTTCGCTCGAATGAATTCTTGGAAGAATAACTTTTTAGTTGATGCTATTGGTGACAGAAGCAGTTCAAACTTAACTCAAAAAGTGAAATATGCATATCACTAATTGTCACATCCGGAAGACACAGCCTCTCCACACTGCTAACAAGTACAGAGAAAAAGGTCATGGACAATTTAATTATATATTTAAAAAAATGTGAAATATGCATATCAGGAACTGACACATTCAGAAAATCACCCTCCCCACAAAGCAAAGAAGAAGAGAAGAGAAAGAGCATGGTTAATGAAATGATCAGCTTCAAAATAGACACCACAAACAATTAACAAAAATGAGAAACCGAGGGGTTACCGCTTTGGAACGGTCAGTGGCAAATCAAATAGCCACTGGTGTTTAAACAGAGAAAGAGCATGTTAATAAAATGATCAGCTTTAAAATTGACACCACAAACAATTAACAAAAAATGAGAAACCGAGGGGTTACCGCTTTGGAACGGTCAGTGGCAAATCAAATAGCCACTGGTGCACAAACAAGTTTCACATCCAAGCTCGACCTTATTAGAAAAGGGCTTCTGTTCTGATTTTTTTAAATGTTTAACGACAAAAACTACAAATATTAACTTTATTACAAGTTTTAGCTTTCCAAAAAGCTAGTCGGCAATTAGCACAGCTTTTTAACAAGACGGCAGAAAAGTTTGAATTTTTAGCCACTTTTATTGGATGCCATACAAAAATGTAAGTTTACTCATAGTTATTTCCTCTTTCGAATGAGAGGTTATTAAGCTGGTGATAAATATAACCCTGTTTGCGAGCAAGTTAATAATTTACTTGGAAGTAAACCAAAATGGTAAAGTTTGTCAAACAATATTTTTGTGTCAGAAAGTGTTAGAAAGCAACAATTATCAAGCTGTAAATATATACCAAAAGCTACAGAATATGTTAAAAAACAAAGTTTTTTTCACAGTGATAGGGAAGGAGAGAAAAACGTGAACAGTCTGTCAGGGACTCGAAGGTATGATAAAACTGTTCTTTCTGATCTAGAGCAATATCGTTAGAATGTTGGTATTCACTTAGTATGTCTCATGACTTGGTAAAAACAATCTAACGCATTGAATTCAAATTCGCAAAAAGTATGCACTACTGCGCCGTCTTTTTTTTTGTTGTTAAAATGTTATGCTAATGACCGACTAGCGTTTTGGAAAGCAAAATTTTGTATTGTCTATTATTGGCAGTTTCATGACCCGATTTGATACTTCTGCAAAAGTATGTGTGTTCGCATATTCCAAAAATTATTTTGATGATTCAAAACCAAATTACAACTAAGTAAAGCTTAAACTTGTAGTGTCTGTTATTTTCAGTTTCATTACCCGATTTAAGATTTCAGCAAAACTGTTTGTTCTGGTGTTCCAGAGAATTTTTATAAGCAAAACCTTAGCAACACTTTAGCAACCAGTTGATTAGTGGCAAAATGCAAGATAACAGTTAAGGAAAATTATCAAGAAAGTACCGACGGATGTATCCATACTGAGCTAGCTAAACCATGTTAAAAATTCCCTGGGATACCCATGATCCCCGATTTTTACAAAATGCTACACAAGTTCGTAAATTCGTGGTCAGCAAAATAAGTAGCAAACCTCTTTTCATTGTTCTCTACACATTTTATTTGCTTTGGTTTTATAAATTTATAAGCTGTACATCTTGTTTATCATACACAATGTACATTTACTACACAAAATCCATATACATGTATATGTTTATTGTTCGTTGTCAGAAATATCTTTATGAGTAATAAGCCTAGCTGATGAGAAGCTGGAGAGAGGATTTAGGAATAGATTCAGACTCCAAATGTGACGTCCTTTAACAGCCAATACGAGGCCTCTAGGTTTCTAAAGATAACGACTGAGTAAGAGTCTATCCATAAATAACGACTGATTAAGAGTCTAATTATCTAAATTATCCGTTCCGTCTGGAACGTGATCATTGCTTTACATCACTGTTTACCGGTGTTCAGGTAGAAAGCTCAACTTTGGTCGATTATAATATGTCGGTCATCAGGATGACCGACCTGATGACCGACAATGACGCTATAATGTCTTAGTTGTCTTGAATACAAAAGAGGTTAGATAAAGGTTAAAAAGGCGAGAACCAAAAGACATGATTAGAGGTGTATACGTATTGTTTCGTCCTTATGACCTTTCGGCCCGTTTGTTTCGCCCTCATTATCTGTTCGCTTGCTCTACAAAATACAATCTAGGACAAATTGCTCTATTACCCTCTTTCTTCTGCCTGATAATACCAAAAAAGTGAAGGTCAGTAAAAGTTCCTGAGTCCAAAGAGGTCTTTCACAAATTGACCTAACTTTAAACATCGTTCTAAAACCGTACAAAATTGTAATCAATTTCAGTGTTTTTATAACCAATTCTTATAGAGGGTTGTTTAAAAACTTTAACTAAACCAGTAATTTTGAAACATGTATACAATCTTGTACTCGTAATATAATACCGTTATTCATCACAAAGTTACATAATGTTTCCTTTTTTCAAACGACTACAAGACATTTGACGTACGTGAATAATCCTACTGTAACATAACTTTACTTAAAACTTCTCTTATTTAATCTACGCACTGACACGATATGCATTCATCCTGTCACCTTTCATTTATACACTGTACAATGATGCGTGTACACGTTACACCATTAAAGCATTGACATTTCTTTCAATTCTAGCAAACGGTCCATTGTTTAAAAATGTTGTCCACTTTTAAAGATGTAAATAATAAAAATGCCTCTTTTACCTAGCATAAAATTCTTGACGTTTTTGAGTACTTTATGCAAAATTGTGTCTATTTATTAAATTCTCTGTTTCGTTTATAGGGTTCCGAATGTTGCAGTCAGCTTAGCGTCAGTTTTCACAGGCTATCAACCCAAGAGATGCTTGTTTTTGATCATCTGCTTTACAAGACGTCCGTTTACGGACGTCACATGACTGGAAGCTTCCCACAATTCTTTAAATATGGCGCCGTGAAAAAATTACCGAATGGAATTCCAACCATGGGGACGAGATAACAGTTCTTGGGTATATGATTTTAAACATTAACCAAAGAAAAGTTTTGATAAACTTTAGCTCTATTTAAATAACGTGTAATATCGTAATTGTCGATCAACTAAATTTCCATCAGAATAAATCCGGGTACCACGTAATGACATTTTCGCTCATATAAACACACAAGATTGCAAACGCAAGTGTACTAAACCCACTAACCGCTACAAGGATTTTTCAGCTACTATATTGCATATCTTGTTTTTATATAGGCATATAAGGGAAAATGTCATCTGGATTCTGAGAGAAATTCAGGTTACTGTCGATCAACGTGCAATGATCAGTCGAAGTTTATTATTTATGTACAGGCCATTAAGTCTGTAACAGCCTAATAATAATTTCTTTTGTTTAATTTGTTTAATTACTATTCGACAAGAAATATATTTTAATTTGAAGAGGGCCCTAGTAAATGTGGTGGGCACTTGTGACCGAACCCGAAAATTTAGCGCTACAGTCATAAGGCAATACAAATTCTTGTTTAAATCATGTTAGAAATGGTAGAAGAAATGAATACGAGTTTGCTTTAACATCTTTATTTAAAAGTTCAATTAATTTCGTAGAAAACTTCTTTGACACTGGTATAAAACTATTTTGAGCGATTTTATTATTGGTATTTATTATCGCTTGTTAAAGTATCCCCGTGCAGTCAACAGTTTCAATTACCTCCCTTAATTTGATACTTTCGAAACATGCTGAATGTCAGTTATTGTGGGTGACTTTATACAGACCTACCTGAACTATGCTTTGGCGGATACGGATGGTAAATACTGTGTCTATTTCTTGCATGGTTAGCTAGGCGATGCTGCCGTATATGTATGGCTTTGGTGTTATCTATTTTTATGTGGACATTTTTTGTTTGTTTATTCTATATTAGAGTGTACTCAATTTGATTTGAGCTGCATCAAGAAAAACAAGAGCTTCCGAAAATGTTTATACTTTGAATTGGTTGCAATTGTCTTGTATAATTGTTAAACACATACTGTGGCACTTTTCTGTTAATTTTCTGATATTTTTATTGCTCGCATATTTTTAAAACTCAACGAAGTCTGCTCTACGATGTTCTCTTAAACATGTGCTGATTGTGTGTTTATAACAAGGCTTATTATTACTGCCTGTACTGTATACTGTCAGAGTGTGACACAAAGTGAAACATCGCGAGGTCAAAAGTTTTCTTCAAGCATATGTTGAAATCGAAAGCTAATTAGAATTTTGTGAGAAGCTTATAGAATTATATAGTTAATAATATTCTCAATGATTAATAAAAACAACAACACAGAGTTCACATGACATCTTCTGTGCTTTTCAGAAAATTCTATCCTTTGTAAATCTTTGAACTGTTCATAGTTTGTAGAATTCAGAAATGAGTACTGTGGTATCATTGTACTTTTTTACTTTCGTTTAGAGAGTTTTTTGAATATGCGGTTTGCACCTTTTTGTTAAGAGAGTATTTTGATCACGCGATCTTTTGACCTGTGTAAGAAAAGCTTGGTAACCATGCTCTCAGGATGTTATTATATACCTCATAATACTAATAAAAGTTGATTCTGTGATATGCGTTGATTATTGCTATTGTTTTATAATTAAATTAGACATTCTTACATTAATATAAGGTAATTGTAAAAAGTTGCGTTTTATGTATTGCCTCATCGTGTTCTGGCTGATTTTACTCCATGTGCTCTGGTCTCGGTAAGATCATTGAGTACCCGCCCTTTGGCTTTGCAATGCTATTAAATTCTTATAATTATATATCTTTTGCATGCAACATTGTTGAGCTGATGGGTGAGTTGGAGTTATTGCACTAAGACAATTTGTTTTGTGATACGAGAACCTGTTGGGGCAAGTGTGAGGTTGGTGCACCCTAGAACCCCCAGTGGCAATTTGTTTTGCCACTGACCGTTCCAAGGCGGTAACCCCTCTGGTTCTCACTTTCGTTATTTGTTTGTTGCGTCCATTTTGAAACTGATTATTGTAATACCATGCTCTCTTTTCCTCCCTACTTTTTGGCTGTGTGGGGAGGCTGTGTTTGCTGGATTTGGCCATCCCTGATATGCATATTTCATTTTTTTTGTTGTGTTGCAACAATTAAATGTAAATCGATTTCGTTACATTTGTTTGCCAGTTTCCTTTGAACGTAAGCCTCAAACAGGCCATAATTAAAGTTTCAAGGCACTTTTCATCCAGCTAGAGGTTTCTTTGTAAGTAAATTTACCCTCATAATTTGGCCTTATACATGTATAACTAAACTTCGCTGCAGAATATGGCATAAAAGTCTACTTTACACTGGTGTTTATTGTTTTAGCCTTTTGCATCCTCATTGGCCCAAATATCCTTCCCAAAACTGGCAGAAAAAAGTTTAGCCTAGTTTCATCAACTGTGACAACATTTGCAAAATCATTTTGGTCACTTTTTGGCTGCTTCAAGACGTACCATTTTCTGGTCTTCGCTTCACGGATGGGACACAATCTAGCATAAATATGTTAACAGTCAAGATTATCTTTGTGTTAAAATAGAAAATTAAGTTTAAGTCAAAAATCAACAAAATCGATATATAAAATATCACGTACTGTTTATTTGGCATCATCCTTAAGAATTTATGTTATCTTAAAAAACGTTTGCTATATGTTTCTGTCTTAAGCCGACTTTATTTCGCTTATTCTTATCTGACAATACCCCACAATCAAAATATTCTTTTTTCGCTCCACGAACCGTCCTATAATACACCTAGCTCGATGTGTGCGTTGTCCGTCTAAAAGAATAGTTCTTTTACAGAACAGAGTAATATTTTAATAGTTAACGTTTACGACCAAGACCAAGTTGCTTCAGTATCGGCTATTATTTTGACCAACCACGTTTACAACAGTGTGTTACAGCTGTTAATTACCGATTACAACCGGTTATTATTTATCTGAAACCCGTATACATCATTGTGTAGGTATTAGACTGAGGTATTCCGAGGTTTTATCATAGACGTGCACTTCGGTAAATACCTTTAGAATATCTTTTGTAAATGACTTGGAGACAACTTGGGGCGAAACTGTGTTTCTGAAGGAGGATATTCCTGATAATATTATGTATATTTAACTGTTTTTTGGAAGCAGTTGCATTAAGTGGTCAAAGGAAGTACGAAATAAAAAGATGTTGGTGGCAAAAGATGAGATTTGCCAGGAAAGTGTTACATGTATGAAGCTTTGGAAAACATGAAAGTCAGAGAACCATTGTAGGTATGAAATGGTACGTTACATGTAAAATGTGATGTGTTATTACGCTACTAAACCAGATTTTTAAGCGTTCCGCCAATAAAATATACTGGTGAGAATTGTGTGGATCCTCTGCATTCTACTCAATCTCTACCGCTTCAGAGTACCTTTCCTAGGCTCTCTGCGCCATCACTAATCGCCATCTTCGTAACCAGAGAAGTTATAAAACCAAGTTTGAACATACCATTTAGCGGATAGGAGAGAAATCTTATACTTGTACTTTTATTTCTTTGTTTTTTTTTGCGTTGTTAAGGACTTACTACACTCCTCCCCAGCACGTTCAGCACGTTTATCGACGATGAGAAAAATATCACAATCTCAATAACGACAAAATGCCGTTCAACGAAACTTTTCACAAACGAGTGTTACTAATGTATCTTGCATATGGTATGACACGTTTGAACAGTAAAAGAAAATAGCGAGATCTAAAAATTCCCTAAACTTTTATTTACAAAAATTCACAAAAACTTAACAACACAAAACATCCGTTAACATGCCCCTACGAGTAATATGATACTGACAACAATTTATTATGTCCTCGTGACATATGTAAACTTTATGAGATATTAGTAAAAGTGTGTTTAACCTTCATTTCCTGGTCGCTTCCTAGTGGCGTGAACGGATGACAATCATGGATTTCTGTTTTAGTAGTTAAAGTTCTTTTCAAACTTCACAACATTTTCTTGTCAGTATTGTTACTGTCACGTGGGTATTTAAAATTATGTGTTGTATTGCTTAGTTTTTGTGAATTTATGTAATTAGAATTTTAGGGACTTTCATTTTTTTAAACAGAGTTGTATGTTGGCCAATTTTACCCTTTACTGCAATGTCCTTAAAGAATCTCATATTATATAAATATTACATGTCTGACAGGGTGACAGTAAAATTGTCAACTTGAGAAAATACTGTCAACCGAGGCGAAAAATTGTCAACTTGAGAAAAGTTGACAATTTTACTGTCACCCTGTCAGACATGTCACATTTATTTTATTATACCGAAAAACTATTCAATTCAAGAACAACTTTATTCAACATGTTTCGTGTTTTTTTAGTCTCTTGATCCAGAGTCTTTAAATATGCCTCGTTTATGGTAGAAAAACGTTTGTTGCTTGACATTATTCACGTCTGTTTACAACGGAAATGTAAAAAAAAGATATTGCGCATGCGAGGATGGTACAGTATAATTTTCGAACATTCCGTAGCTATGGTACATGTAGCTGGTGATAGTATTTTTCCGACAGTAAATTTTGTTTGACAGTACTTATATGTCACGGTGGCCTATGGAAGATTAACAATGTAAATGAAATTGAGGCATAATAATAACAAATACATAAAAGTTCATATTACCTTGGTGACTTTACTACAACCCATAATGTTGCATGCAGAACACACAAACTGATAACATATAAATCTTAGCCAAACAACATTGACAAGGGATATGGGTACGTACTTTATTATCTTACTGAGACTAGGCCCCAAGATTATAAAACTTTCAAGGATCTGATCGGCTGAAATGACGTGGAGTTTAATCACAAAGGACACGATGGCAATAATTATAGAAATTGACCGAGCTTCTGCGTCTATTTGATTGTAAAGATTATAGACCAGTCTTAATATTATCTCATGAATATTAAGTGATTTTCCAGAACGAGACTGAGTGAGCAAGCTGATTGTTTACATCCCCAAGCTATGGCATTTTATAGATCTCAAAATTTATCATTAATACCAGATATTTCATTTTCTTTTGTTAAAAGTTACATAAGTAGTACCACAAGATCATCTGCAAGAAATTGCTAGACAGAGGTTTAAAATATTGTTGTGAAAACTACATTAAAAGCGTATCAGGAAAATGCTTTTTCCTAGTCATTCTTATTATTAGCTCATATGTTTGATACAATATAAGTTCACAACCTTTTGCATCTGTAACCTGCTTTCGATTCTTAAGGCTATACAAAAAAATCCACTTGTTTATTTCAATTTCCCAACACTACTTTATACCAGGGCCACTTACTAAGTCAGTACAATAAACAAATAATTTGATAATCTTGATCCCTTAGATTATATCTCATGGATTGAACATTTATCATCAGGGGTCCAATAAATAACTTGACCTGGAAGAAAGTTCCTTCAAGAAACAGTCTTTACCATAGTTATTCTAATTTTAATTCAAGTATTTGATGGTAATCCAGTTGTGCAAGGAGTGCTATTACTCGCAGAAAAGATATATAAAACACTAAACAACCGGTCGGTAATTAACTGTTAGTACCCACTCAGTCTACATTAACATCAACTCCACAAGAAGCGAAATCTACACTTTTCAAACCTATACATGGAGATGGTGTTGACTGAAAGGGCTTTATTCCAGAGTGACGAGTGACAAATGAAGCAATGCGGCATAGAATAGCATCAGGGCCAATAGCAACATCAGAATATGCAAAGTACTTAAACCAAGAAGTTAACTCGTATGCTTGGGCAGGCCTGTTTGGAGTCCTTTAAAAAAATTAAGTCATCATCTCTAAAATGATTTGAACATACTACAGTTGAAGCAGTTGTGGATGAAAATGTTTTAGTTGAAGATTTACGGTAAATGTCATAAATGAGATTATATAATATTTGCATTAAAAGCTGATAGACTATAAAATAATGGGAATATAAGACCTAAGACCAAGAACAAACAATTATCTTTAGTTTAACTTAAGTTTATATGTGGTTAATAATCACAGTTATATTTTTATTTGATATGTTCTCATAGATTATACATGTAAATCTCACATGAAAATGGACCCTGATCTCACTTTATTTTCTCTTTTAAATTTTTTTATTCTTTTCTTAAGTTTTAATATTTTGGAAATTTATGGTAACTTATTTTGTCAGTGAATCTGTCATCTGATACACATAGAAATACAACAATGTCTAGCACTACTCCTTGATATGGCCATATTGCTGGTCAGTTTGTTTGCTCACTCAGCCTCGTTCTGATAATGGAATCTCTGGTATGCATACAATTTGAGAGGGCTCTATTGAAGTCTATTCCCTGAATACTGAAGTGATTTAAAAAAGTAATCCTAACGCGAGATGGCTAATGACACCATTAATTAATTATGGGCATAATTTTAGACTGATTTACACATAATGTTCACATCTTTCATGTTCCCTAGAACAGGAACAAGACAGAATTATCCATAAAATTACATTTAAAAACTGAATCAAGTGTTAAGACGAGAATGTATAAAACGTTATATACTACTACCAATAATGTTATAATATCATTTTTAGGAAATAAAATTTCTTCACATATTTACTATAACAAAAATATGAACATGCATAACTGCTTATGTCTTTTTAAAATGGACCTATAAATCCACCGATCACGAACGTTTTAAATTATTTCTGTGTTGGTTTAATTAAGCCTGTTAAGGGAAGTAATTTAAGTTGCTATAGCATTATTTTGTCATTGCACTGTTATTGATAAAAGAAAACCTATCAAAATCTCTCTTAATGCAGTTCAATAAAACTTTTCACAAACCAGTGTTATTAATATATGTTTTATTTTCATGCGCTAAGAAACGTTAGAAAGATAAAGAAACATAGTTAGACCTAAAAAAATCCATACAGGCCCATTTGAAATTTATCACAAAAACGAAGCAACACTAAACATCAATTTAATTGTCTTCATGAGAAACGAGTTACTGACAACAATATCTAAGGTCCTGTGGTCTAACAAATGTTTACAATCTTAGTTATTTGTAAAAGTGTGTTTGACCTTCAACTTCCTGGTCGCGAGAATGTAGGACAAACCAAACATTATGTTGATTTTTCTTTTAATAATATAAGGTCTTTTCAAGGACATTAGATATTGTTGTAAGTATTACCGGTATTTCACTCATGTTGGCGATTGAATTATTTTATGGATTTTTTGGTACAACTAATTTTTTTTATAAGTTTTCTTAACGTATGAAAAATAATGAACACTTATATCATTGTGCAAAGTTTGATGTTACTGCTGTGTCGTTTGAGAGATTTCGATATTTTTCGATGACATAGCAATGGCGAACCGAGCAATTTCTTAAATGCATCTTAATGCCCACGCTGATTAGCCCCGGGTTGAGTACCCATCAATATTTATGTAAGTAAGCTACACCGGTTTTGATCTGTTTCTAACATGTCTAAGACAGTAAGCCTTTAACGGTGATTACAGAACCTTTGATACTGTATTTTTTAAGATTATAATTATAATAATACTATTCCGTGATCTGTGGCGCAAGGTCCTCAGATAGATAAACGAATGAATTTGATAAATAGGTAATGTCCACGATGTATCTCCTTAGTCTTTACGATTTAATATGAAGGCAACACAGAATGGATGTATAGCGAAAAGGTTCGGCATAAAAAACCATCTAGTACTTGTGAAACACAGGCAATGTGTCAAATAAAAGTGTGGTATTGGATGCAATGCTGCAGCCACTCATTAGTTTGACTGCCGCCTTTAGAGTGACTGGTACCGCTAACATGGGTCTCCATCTCTTCATCGTGTTACACACTTAGAATTCTTCCCCGTCTAGGCTTCTTCTGTGGTCGGTCCCGTGGTAGACGACGTGTATGTCCGCCGCATCTCATAATATCTTTTTACCCGGAGAAAGGTGTTGAACGATATAGTAAACCAACAGTATCTCCCCTGTCCTCCACACAGAACAAAGAGTTCATAATGTAGCTTCAAGGGAAATGCTTATGTTTTCTAATAACCCATAGGTTGCAAAATGCAAGATATCATCCCTTGAGTAAATGAATTCATTGTAGTCACAATATGCTGTTGTAGACAAGAAGAGTAATTATACCTGTTAAAGAGTGCTTTTCGAGGAAGCTGAATAAAATAATGAAAAGGGAGCTTTTGAAGGCCTTACGACAAATACGACAAATAAGATGCAGTATCGGTTTGATTGAGGCTGTTCATGGGTAGGGTTAAGCGAAACTTAATATTTATAAGTACACTTTGGATCCATCGCAAACGGTGGCGTCTTGCATATGGCACTTAACATGGAACCATAAATGTAGCATTTTCAGATTTATAATTTAATACACTAACATTATTCCAGCGTTTATGGTCCCCAGATGAAATAAAAGATAAGGCTTTCTCATTAAACCCGAGTTCTCGTACTGTTTTATCTGCTGTTGTCGAGGTCGAGATGAAGATTTTGAAAATGCTGGATTGAATTGGGTTGATTTGCAATTAATACAAACTTTTGACAAAACTTATTACATGTACATGTATTTCTAACTATTTTAAAGAAACAAATTCATTGAAATTAGAAGCCAATCAAGTTTGTTCTTACAGACTGAAAAAAACCCAAAAAACGGAAATAAATACATCGTATCTTCCTTTAATTAAGTGTTTTATTTTTTTTATTTCCCTGTAGCAAGGTGTTATAACACACAAACACACACATGTATAAATATAATTAAACTTTTATCACCGCGAAAATAAGCCGATTTGAAATGTTAAACCGGAAGCGAAACTCAAATGCACTACAAGCATTTTATCACATTAATTTATTATCGGTTGGGTGATTTCGGTTTTAATACGAATACAGTATTTTAAATATTGATAGAAAATTGGTTGGCAAAAAAGTTTTTAAAACAATCGGAGTTTAATCACGGTAAGATATGTCAATGGTTGAGTTCTGAATTTAAGTGAGTTTAATATGTACATGTAAAAAGCTGCTGCTTGAAAAGACATTTACGTGATCAATTTGAAAACGAAACTAAATTGCAAATCAAAACATAATTTATAGCGATTTTCAATCGTCATTTGATATAGGAATGTAGAAAGTAGATACCAACAAAGTAATAAGTAAAATATAAATTTAATAATTTTGCTGCCATGTCAAATGAAATCAATTTTCAAAATAAAAAGTTGGTACATATCAGATGCATAACAATTCTGACCCGCTAAACTATTTTTAGTAATTTTGAAGGTTCTCACATTAAGATTAAATTGTTATCAGCGTCAAATTACTGCATGTTATTTGCACAATCATGATATGAGTACTGAGTGTAGCAAATCAACGAAAGTAGAAAAAAGTACTAAGAGAGTCGACCAATTTTGCACAGGTAGATTATAATTTAATTGTGTAATTGCACCAATCAAACGTTGTTTGTTACTTTTATTCCTAAGATTAAGATATAATGAACAGAATTTATCCTAAACTTGTCTGATACCATGAAACCAGAGTTATTTTTTTAAATTAAATTCATTTATGGCCATGATCTTAGTGCTTCAAGTTTGAGTAAATAAATTGTCGATAGGTGATTATTTAATAATATTAGTCACCGTGGAAAAAACCAGTTTAAGGTGATCGTTGAGTATTTAACTGTTTTCGTTTCTTTTTACCATCTTCCATAAACGGAATTTGGCAACTGTGTTACTAATCTGTTAGGCGCTGTACAATGCTCGGTTCCCAGGATGGGCAATAACATTTGAATAAAGTAGCGCGATTTCTGCAGAGTGGCGGGCGTAGAAAGACTCTCCGTACATATAGTACATGTAGTCAGAACTGTTATCTGTAATCTAATTCGGTTACCGATGTTTTGTAGTGATGATCACGTTTATCAGTGATATCCACACATCCTTCAGGCAAATGTCCCGGCTTGCTCAGTCGGTAGCGTGGCCGGATTTATATTGCTAGGCTTTATCGTTTAAAATCTAAGGAAAGATTTAAAAAAAGAATAGTGTGAGTGACGGGCATATTCCGTCAAAGTGATTTGGGCTTGAAAATGCTATCATGTAAAATTGCATGTTAAAATATAAGTATTATGCAGTGTTCATTAATGATAAGGTTGGATTGTATATTACAAATGCAATAGATACTTTAAGATCTCAAAACTACGATCGTATGTCAATCATGATCGATAATAATAAGTGTTTACAATATTTTGTAATTGTCAAAACATGCTACGAAATATATAACGTGCGATACTGGCAAGAGGTTTGAAAGTGCAAATTTATTGTGTCAGTCAAACAGCAATAAAATTTTTGCAATCGGTATTGGTAGTGTCAATTATTGCCGGCACAATCAACTGACAATTAAGGATTGTACCGATATTTGATTGTTTTCATGTTGGTATGGAAAACAGTTGGTTTGTTTAAAATGGGTAAAGCGCGAAGGTCTTCATGCGTTCTTCAAACAATCCAACTGTTTTTTCATACACAAATGAAAACCATCAAATACTAATTCAATCTACATATTTTTACTCATAAATACCTTCATAAAAACAAAATTGTTTAGAAGAATTCATGATATTACGATTTTTTCGATTTGCGGTTGGAACAGTCACGTTGACGTCAAAGTAAATGACGGCACGCTTTTGCACAGCAATACGTGGAAAACGTGCGTGCTCGCTGATGTCACAAGTCAAAACATTGTGCACAGTCCAATAAATTGTGAGCGGCCTTTACTATTCTTGCATACCAGATCAGGTTATCCGGTGTTTTCACCCGTTTACGAAATTTTGATTCTACACCCCCATGTAGAATGAATCACGCGCCTTATATGACGTCACGACGTGTTACGCATTTATGAATGAACGATGGAATGTCTCGTATATCACTCCGCTACTATACAAAGAGTAGTGCAAAGAAATATTTACCGGAAAATACCCAAAAATGCGCAAAATAAATACGATAAGCAAGAAAAAGTATCATTCACTTATGTTGGGTAAAGTTCTCGTGAAATGTGTACTTAGCCGGTAACTCGGCATAGCCTCGTTACCGCCCTTGTGCATATTTCACTCGGGCTGGATCACGCGATCTTCACCCAATACACGTGAATGATATTACCACGCCTTTTAACACTGTACAGAAATATGATTCGTTAGGTGAATAAGACTTCGTCGTATAGGATAAAGTGAAAATGTAAATATTTTACTGTAAAAATGTGTTTAACGTTATAACTCGTAAATTTTGTATGACAATTACAAGCACTAAATATAATTGTATGACATAAATAAACTAATTAAATTAAATATTTTCAGGAAAAGTTGGTGACTTCAATTATGAAAGTTAAGAAGATTGTGAAAAGTAGAGTAAAGAAACAGACTACTCAAAAATCAGACAGAAAGATGAAATCAAGTACATACGAAAATAGAGATTTACATGTCAAAAAGAGAAGAAAGAACGTGTTATTTATCAAACGAAAACGAAAAAACAATCAGACGACGGATATTTCGAAAAATAAGACAAAGACGTTGATCGTCATATCGATAATCGATTATCTAGAGAGAAAGAGAAAAGAAAATCAAAGTGACGAAGAAACCAATTCCCCCGATGATTATTTTATAGAGAGAATGAGAGAAGAGAATAAGATTGAGGAAGAACCCGAATTTGGAGATGAACAAGAATATCTAGATCATCTAATGAGAACAGATGAACAAGCCTATTATGAATATATAGAGAAAATGAGAGAAGAGAATGAGAGTGAGGAAGAACCCGAATTTGCAGATGAACAAGAATATCTAGATCATCTAATGAGAACAGATGAACAAGCCTATTATGAATATATAGAGAAAATGAGAGAAGAGAATGAGAGTGAGGAAGAACCCGAATTTGGAGATGAACAAGAATATCTAGATTATCTATTGAGAACAGATGAACAAGCCTATTATGAATATATAGAGAAAATGAGAGAAGAGAATGAGAGTGAGGAAGAACCCGAATTTGGAGATGAACAAGAATATCTAGATCATCTAATGAGAACAGATGAACAAGCCTATTATGAATATATAGAGAAAATGAGAGAAGAGAATGAGATTGAGGAAGAACCCGAATTTGGAGATGAACAAGAATATCTAGATCATCTAATGAGAACAGATGAACAAGCCTATTATGAATATATAGAGAAAATGAGAGAAGAGAATGAGATTGAGGAAGAACCCGAATTTGGAGATGAACAAGAATATCTAGATCATCTAATGAGAACAGATGAACAAGCCTATTATGAATATATAGAGAAAATGAGAGAAGAGAATGAGATTGAGGAAGAACCCGAATTTGGAGATGAACAAGAATATCTAGATCATCTAATGAGAACAGATGAACAAGCCTATTATGAATATATAGAGAAAATGAGAGAAGAGAATGAGATTGAGGAAGAACCCGAATTTGGAGATGAACAAGAATATCTAGATTATCTATTGAGAACAGATGAACAAGCCTATTATGAATATATAGAGAAAATGAGAGAAGAGAATGAGATTGAGGAAGAACCCGAATTTGGAGATGAACAAGAATATCTAGATCATCTAATGAGAACAGATGAACAAGCCTATTATGAATATATAGAGAAAATGAGAGAAGAGAATGAGATTGAGGAAGAACCCGAATTTGGAGATGAACAAGAATATCTAGATCATCTAATGAGAACAGATGAACAAGCCTATTATGAATATATAGAGAAAATGAGAGAAGAGAATGAGATTGAGGAAGAACCCGAATTTGGAGATGAACAAGAATATCTAGATTATCTATTGAGAACAGATGAACAAGCCTATTATGAATATATAGAGAAAATGAGAGAAGAGAATGAGATTGAGGAAGAACCCGAATTTGCAGATGAACAAGAATATCACGATTATATGGAGAGCATTTTCGGTGAGACCTTACTTGATGAAGAACCGAAATCACCGGTTTGCCCTGACATTATCGATGAACAAGAAAAACTTAATAATATGAATCGAATGTATGAGGAGATTCCTTGTAAAGAGGACAGGTTCAGTCATTTATGTAAACCAGCGTGTTACAAATACAATAATATTATACACGTTGATCCAAAAGGAGAGGGCAAATTACATAAATCTTTAAGTAAATCTTTAATACTCATTTGCAAAACAAGGATGGGAAAAGGCGTTTGCATAATGGGAATAAACAAATCAAGGACTCGCATTCTTAGGCCAATCTTTCGCACCAAAACACATGCATGTTGTTGGCCCCGGAAGGATACCGAAAATATTTATGTCGGATCGTTGGTTAAATATAAAGTAAAATATCTACCAGATCAATCTGATAAATCCGTCTTTAGAACGCCAGATCCTCATCGTAAAAATGATATGCTTGTTTACAAGGATATAATATCTGTCAAACACAACACAAAGTTTTCACCGAAGTCGCTTCTTTCCTTGTCAAAATCAGATATTTATCAAATTTTTCCTAAAGATCTGATCTTCGAAAACAAATACATACACGCAAATGCAGAATGCTCATCTGTTGGTATCTTGTTAACCAACGAAAAACGGGTCAGGCTGTATACAAAGAACAAAAAACCTCGGGTTACAATAAAAAACTTAGGATTAGAGTTTGATTTTCCAGTCACTGCAATTTCTTACGATACTCCTGATAAAGAGGGCAACAGAAAATGTCTCGTGATATTGGGTTTAGCTAGACCATGGGATTGCTACAAAAAGTATAACCCACCAAGATGTTATATCCTGGCAATTGGAATCATACTTTTGGGAAGAAATTAGCGTGTGATAAAAAACAAACTAAAAACGCGAATCAGAAGCAAAATACTTTTAATTATTAGTGAACCTTGTAGTTCCAAATGACTCAGATATATTTCCAGTGTTTTCAGAAAATAGAAAATATCTGTCAGAAATAAACGTACTGCAGTATCAACACATAGAAAAGAAGCAACTGAAAACAAGTCAGAATTTTCATACAACTTAACTAATGGTAAACAAAAACTGCTATTGAAAAAGTACAGTCGAACCTATGAAAAAGACGACCTGTAAACAAAGACCGCCTGTGGATTAAAGTGATATTTTTTGTACCACTGACTAATTTAAAGAACAAATTACCTGATAACAAAAACAAGCTTGACTGTAATGTGATTCATTGATCAACAAATAACATAGGAGATGAACTAACAGATTGAAATACCCTGCAAAAACTCGAGTTACTTCCCCTTGCACTAACTAAAATTACTCAAAACGGATCCTACAACATTACCGGAAAATTTTAAGTAGCCCTTAGATAGCCGTTGAGCACGATACTTATATTTGTATAAATTTATCGAGTTGCGCTCAACCCGGGGCTAGGCGGCATGAGTAGTAATATGCACTTTCATTTCTACTCATGAACGGGCTCAATCGAACCGAACCAGGTCCCAAGGTTATAAAACTGAGCATGGAAACCAGTCTCAAATCTCAAGCATCTGACCAGTCGCCATTTCAGCCAAACAGATGCTTGAGATTTGAGACTGGTTTCCAAACTCAGTTTTATAACCTTGGGCACTGCACTATTTTGATATATGTCGTGTTCAGTGACTTTAAAGGAAATTTAACCGTTTGTGGGAAACTTAAGGTTATTGCAGTAAGAGGTTTCAAAAAGGTTGTGGTTGTGAGCACCACTTTAATACTTCCTCCGTCTAGTTCTCTTGTGCAATAACACATGCAACTTGCCTTGGTGAATTAAACAAATCCCAGTTTTTTAAAAATATTGCTTTCAAAAGTACAAAGCAACCTTCCCAACAGTTTTCGCATCCTTCTTTTAAGAGAGGATTTAATGGCTAAAAGTTGTATTGACTTTAACAGTCAATCAGACTTGCAGGATAGAACTGGAACAGAAGATATCTGTTAAATTGTAGATTTATTTTGTAGGAATGAAGGGTTTGTGTGTCTTGCTGGCGTTGCGCTGGATAAACGTATAATTCAAAAATTGTATATACCTTGCATTAACCCAAATGCCTTTTTTCTCCGTAAATGTTTGAACATATGCTTGTTGGTCCCAAACACACATTTCACTAACACAGATAATAATGTATCAGAAGTTGAGTTTACAAAGTTCAATATTTGGAATTGTTTTCGACTTTGCAAAACAAATTTCTTATAAAAGGATTGTATTTTAATGTCATTTAAAAAAGTGGTAAAGTCAAGCGATGTCCATAAAATACGTAATGGTGCACAGCGTAATATTGAAAATGAGAAATTTAAAGAAGAATTTATCAAAAAAATATTAAAGGAGTGATGACAGCTTTAAACTTTTCAAAAGCTAGCATTTTTTTAAGGTTTGTTGCCTTTTCTTAAATTTTGATTCGCAATATTAAAATAATACATCCATATTTAAATATCATGATCGTACTTATGAAATTTACCAGTAAAATCCTCTTTATTTAACAATTTTAAATTGTTTCAAATAATGTTTTTGATTATTTTTAAATTTATCGATGCGATGCAATTACGGTACTTCTTGATGGTACGTAAATATCTGTCTCATGAGAAATAGACCAATGAAATCGAATAATGAAAACATATACTGTGAACATTAATTATGTCAAGTATTATGTGTAAACAGATGAAAGTGTTAATGCGTTGATTTTATTTCTCAATTCGACATTCTGCTTTCTGTTTTAATTGTTTTTGTAATTTTTTTTTGCAAATACAGGAAAAATAGTGCCACATGTGTAAAAGCATCATTAATCATTTTGCAAATGACATAACATTGTTTTTACACTATTTTATCTACGTTTCGGCATGAAGCCTTTTTCAAGATCATCTATAGAAAATTTCTACATTTTTGTCATTGTTTTGCAGCACAGACTGGATTTCCTGTCTGTGCTGTAAACAATGACAAAAATGTAGAAATTTTCTATAAATGATCTTGAAAAAGGCTTTATGCCGAAACGTAGTAAAGAGTGTAAAAGCAATGTTATGTTATTTACTTTCATCCCTGATAGGATGCATTTAAACATTTTGCAAATGTATACGATATACATGAAACTTATTTTTACCTTATCTTAACGATGTCATTCACAAATACGCATTTGTATCTTAACTTATCTTTCGGTTCAAAATGGTGGAATCTGTTTATTTTAAGTTCGTACTTTTATTTGTGTGCTTAGCATTTAGTAAGTATAGTATTTCTGTATATATTTGTTGACCTAATATACAAACACACACGTGTTCACAAATTTAAATAATATTCAAAACTCAATAAGTACATGTAAGATGGTCGTTTTGTTATCCGGCATTGAAACTCAACAAAGCTCAAAAAGTAAAATACGCAGATCAGGAATCATAAGAGTAGCCACGTACGCAACTGCAACCTTATACATTCATACCAGAAGGTGCATAAATTATATGTAAAGCCAATTGAAAAGTTAAAAATTTTAAGTGAAACATATATATCAGAAATGGCCACAGACAGACGACACAACCTCCATACACAGTAAAACAACAGAAATTTTAACAAATCTACGTTAAATACTCACTTAATTTCTTGCTGCTTGTCTCTGCCCCCTTGAGAAGTGCCACAAATACGAGCCCAGGTCTTCAATGGATGATATCTTCCCCCAAATCCTGGCATCGATATGTTGATTCCATTATATTATTTGACCTTGTAAAAATTCACTTTCGGAACAATACAATGGATAACTACGCGATTTTGCGTAGTTAGGATCCAAGAAATATTTCTTGTTAACTACGCGGAAAACGGAGCATGGGTAATAAAATGATCAATTTCAAAATAGACAAACAATGAACGAGAAAGAGTTGTTGATGGGTTACCGCCTTGGAACTGTATGAGGCAAAACAATTTGCAACTGGGGGTTTAAACCAGGTTCAAGGGTGCACCAACCTCACCCTTGTCCTAACAGGTTTTCAGATGAACACACATTTACAAGTTGTCTTGGAAAAATAGCTCCAACCCACACATCAACTCGAAAATGTTGCATATGAAAAAGCACGCAAATACATAAAACATAAGATTAAGCTAAAAGCACTAGCCCATATAACCAACACTTCACTGAACAACATAAGGGATTTCGTTGAAAAAGGACCATAGAAAAATCAAACCAGACCCAGACAGTTTTTGTAATTACTGGGGAATGGCATGGGGCATTTTAATTGAGGCACCATATTTTAAAGTACTAACAGTGGTACACCGGTATTGTTGTCAGTACTGTTATCAGAACAATAACCCGTTTCCGATGTCATGCACTGATGGTTACGTATATCAGGGCTATCCGATAAACCTTTTTTCGGGGTTGTCCGAGTTAGCTCAGTTGGTTGCATCGCAGGAATTGCAGGGCTAGGCGATGTCGCCGTTACGGTGCGGGTTCGCTCCCAGCTAGAGACACTATCATTTGAAATTCACAGAAGCGCTATTTGTGCAGTGTGGCGGCCGTACATTAAGTCAATACTGTTATCAGTAAAATAACCTGTTACCGATGTCATGCAGTGATGGTTACGTCTATCAGGGCTATCCGCTCAGTTGGTTGCGTCGCAGGAATTTCAGGGCAAGGCGCTGTCGCCGTGAGGGTGCGAGTTCGCTCCCAGCTAGAGACAAAATCATTTTATGCAATATGTAATGTTAGTTTTACCGCCAAATAAATATGCAATGTCATATGCTCAGCATAATGATTTTCTTTCAAGGCATGACTTGAACTTCCGGAAGACATAATTTTATTTTTTTTATGGTTAAAGTGATTCATTGTTTGACCAAAATAATGACCAGCGGTAAAAAGGTCACTCTTCATATCAAACTCAATTTAGACGGACAATATGAACCACTAGCCATTTAGACGGACAATTTGAAAGGCTTAAGGATTTTATTCGCGCGGGAATAAATTCGCGCAGTAGTAAAGTATCTATATTTGTATTAAGATATGTTAATTTCGATGGGGTTTGAAATCGCATTATTGCCAAAGCTCGAAAAGCGCGAAATTTTAACCAACGCGAAATATAATGATACAACAGTTACTGTATCTAAATAAAGTATATTTTTACAGAATCTGTACTTTGTCAGTGTCCAGCTGGATGGCAACATCACGGCGAATCATGTTATCTGCTGCATTATCAAGACAAATTTGACTGGATTGAGTCACAGGTATTTTTGCTTCATTGTTATTCAATTGAATCAATTATTTGAAAATCGAAGTAGTAAAATAGAATATTAGGTACGTCAACCACTAGCTTACATGAATCATAGGTATATTTACAGTACTGTAAACGAACTGTTGATTTGCAGACATGCCAGCAAAACTTGAACTATATGGCTAACATTATATCAGTTTCATATCAAATTTGCAAACTTTATACTAAACGCTTTTAATGCCATCCTCAATTTCAGATTTTGTCAATCTGATCCTTTGAAAATATGTCAAATATGCATTGTATTTTCAATTTTTATTGAGCACAGTAACACGATACGCATTTGCAACCTTACACACTTCAGTGACATCAGTTTGTTGTACATGTGTGTGTGTGTGTATCAGGGTTTCACTGAGTACTGAGGTTCAGTACTCGAGTAAGTACTGAGTACTGGATGCTTAAGATGTACTCGAGTAAGTACTGAGTACTCACTTTTGTTAGTGTACTTAAGTAAGTACTGAGTACTACTTAGGGTACACATGAGTATTTTGCGAGTACAAAAACGTTTAGTATTATTTTTATAATTATATAGCATACACAATGTACTTTTAACTTATTCAAATGTGGTATGCTTGTATTAATTTATTAATAATGAAGTAGTAACAATTTTATTATTGACATTGTCACTAGATAAAAATATATAAACACACACAGAAATCAAAAGTATTCCATTATTGAACAAAGTGACCATCAACAACTAGTTCAACTGACAATAGTCACAGGTATTTCATAGTGACATCATTAGCCTTTCAAAAGTGTCATCTAAACCTATCTGGTCCCACCATAATCATAATTGCAAAGGTGAGAAAACATGTTATCATCTCCCATTGTATTATAATAAGGTGATAATCAGTTCTGTTGACTCCATTGCTAAATCTTTTAGTCTTACTGAATGCACTGTAAATTTTAGTAAGGTACAAATGTATTTCAACCATTGACAATTATAATGATTTATTTATTGATTTAATATAATGCATGAAATAGTATAAACAACAAGTAAGTACATAACAGCATATACAAAAGTTGTTTAATTGCCCTGCCCAATATGACATATTACTGAATTATTTATTACCATTCCATTTTATACATACAATTCATTAGGTTAAGTTTATTTAATTTCATATTATTTCATTGAAGTGTGACAGTACTCGTATAGTACTCGTAAAGTACTCATAAGTACTGACCATTTTTCGACAGTACTTAAGTAAGTACGAGTACTTGTACTCGTAATTTAAGATGAGTACTGAGTCCTGCTGAGTACTTGAAAATTGGTACTCGAGTAAGTACGAGTACGAGTACAAGTACGAGTAGTGAAACCCTGGTGTGTAGCGCTCAAGAGTAGTCCTGTAAGACGTATTATTGATGTCAAAATGTATGGATCACGCCTCCGGAAAAGGTGTCTTCGGTCGTATTTTTGACATAATGTTTGTTAATATATTGTGAAATAACTAAGAAACTATCAATTATTTCCTCTAATTATCTGTTATATCTCATAGCTAGTTTGAGATTTTGTTAAACATTTATACAGAATTATGTTATTCTAACCGCGAAATACATAATAGGTAATAATGCAATTTTATGAAAGCATCTGTCCGAAGGTACTTTTTCCCGTGATGCATTCGAACTGGGGTACACATGTTGTTCTGTCTTTTCTAGATGATATGTGCTGGTCACAAGGCACACTTGGCCCATGTGGAGGACGAAAGTGAAAATATTTTTATCAAAGGGCTCATCACGCAGCATCTTAGTGGAGGTTTGTATGAAAAGATGTCCAATCTGGCACCATTATCAGACAATTTTTCAAATGTTCAAACAGATGACATAAAAAACGTGAAACTAATGGGTAGTACAATATAAAAAAATCAGAAAACTTGTCAATGATGTGAAACGGTGATACAAAGTCGTTTATTCTAATAGCCAAGCATCGTTTCTTGTGTCATGGGGGCATAAAAGGTCTCCTCTAACTTCAGCCAGTGCTG
The DNA here is from genome assembly GCA_038501625.1 of Corbicula japonica. Lineage (NCBI taxonomy): Eukaryota > Metazoa > Mollusca > Bivalvia > Venerida > Cyrenidae > Corbicula > Corbicula japonica. The sequence continues at coordinate 342,242 of JAZAYU010000205.1, forward strand.
TTATCAATAACATGTAAGCACTCTGAATGCCGTTAAGGATGAAAGATATATCTGTGTAAATATTGATTGGCGCCTAACCAGGAGCTATGCAGTATTGACAATAATACATGCAAGCATGATTATGAACATGCTCAATGAAACTAAATGTCCAGTGTTTTAATTATTTATCATGTTCTATGGCTTTCGAACCGGGTTCCTTTTTCATATATTTACACAACAGAACGTATGCTTTTTATAATCTTTAATCATCCAGAACCTATGCTATTTTATAGTCTTTAATGATCGATGTTTCTTTGTGAGACAAGAATTGAAGACAAACTGAATATTCAACTTCACAAATGTGTGTCAAATGTGTTTCAAAATCTAAAATGCTGCAAAAATGCAATGTTTCTGACAACATATTATGGCGATATGGGCAACAGCCTCGAAGTAAACCATTTAAACAATGTTTGTGTTAAGACATGCGAAATTCATGGTCAACATTTTGGGTTTGGTCGAGATGTGTTAACTCACTAAAAGGCATACCCAACGTATGTTACGAAAAAAGTAAAAAAAAATAGATTATTTTGAATATTTTCCAAAAAATATTAATTATCCCGGGTGCAATCATTTATGTTTTTTAAACACAATTAAATTTTAAATATTTATAAAAATTATCTTTTAATAATTTTAATATTTGTTGCCAAATTAAAGCCGTGATAAAGCTGCTACTTTTTCTGAAATACGAACAATACGAAACTGCTTAATAAGGTAGAATTATATTCTACATTAGTTCGTAAATAAAGTAGAATTATAGTCTACATTTATTCGAAAATAAAATAGAATGAATTATAATATTCCTTATTTGAGGTTGTGTTTGGGATACTGTGTCAACTAGATGTGTCATTCCTTATCACACTGTATGAGATTCGTTAATATAAAAGCAATTTTATGTTACATGATTGCAAAACTCCACATCGATTTGGACTTCGTTAAAATCTAAAAGCTTGCGTGCATTTGTATATAGTGGATTTATTCACTGGTGAAATAAAGTAGTTCTGATCGGCTGGTGCAACCTAGAATCTTGTTAAATATCCCTAGTGGAAAATTGTTTTGCCGCTGACCTTACCAAGGCGGGAACTTCTCGGTTTCTCACTTTTATTGAAAGTTTGTGGCGTCTATCTTGAACTGATATAAACATGCTCTCTTCTCCTCTCTACTTTTTAGTTGTGTGGGGATGCTGTGACTACTGGATGTGGCCATTCCTAATATGCATATTTCACTTTTAAAGAAATTTACGCAGCTCAATATCTCTCTTAGATTCGATATTATTAAAGAAAAATGAGCATGTCAGCAATTGCCATAATCAGAAAACACAGACTCCCCACGCTTCCAAAAAGTAGAGGAAAAGAGTGCATGTGTTGATTAAATGATAAATTCCAGAATGAGAGAAGCTGAAGGGTTACCGCATTGGAAACTTTTTAAAGTAATGGCTAACTCTGTACATGTCAAATGAAACTAATATTTTTAATTTTTCATAGTTTCTGATGCACATGTTTGGTTAGGAGCAATGGACGATGTTGTCGAAGGTCAATTCACCTGGTATGGTACGGATCTTCCAGTGACCTTCACCGATTGGGGGCCTGGTGAACCTAACAGTGTTCCATTAAACCTGAGAGAAGATTGCCTGGTATATTGGGCAGGTTACAGCTGGCAATGGGCGGATTATGATTGTCATCAACCATGCTATTTTATTTGCGAGAAAGGGTAATTAGAAATATTGACAATTGTAAATGACCTATAAATTAGCACAAGTATATTTTTCTCAACCTGCATTAAATTTTACTAAATTCCATATCTGTACAATGAATATTTTGTTCCTTATTTATGTGTTTAATTATCACAGTAGCTTTGTTCGTGCCATTAAACGTCACCCTGTACATTCAATCAGTGTTGTTATCAATAACGACCAGTGGATGTCATTAAGCGTGTAATTAATATTTATGAAAACATTGAATTGCGCTCATCCGGGCGTCAGGCGTCGTTGACAGTAATGCAGTTAAATCTTATTCCGAACTTGATTTGATGCAAATACAGTAATACAGTAATAATGGATGATTTGTGTCAGAATACGGTTCATCGTAAATGCGGTCGTTTGTCTGAAATTGCATTCATTTTAATGGCATTTACAATGTACATGATGTATGCCGGTATTCATTTTTAAAATTATTTCACAACAAAAAAAAAACCGGAAGCGTTTCAAAAATCTATGTTATAAATGGAGAATCTTTAAGTACTTATAAAACCAATTTCTGATTTTCAAAGGAATTAGAATTTTGTTCCACCTAAACGTGCTGTTTTTTTCTTTTCAGGGTCAATGACGTCGGGGAAATAGTTGGATGATAAACAACAGAATGTTAATTTTCAAAGACTAAAAATGTCCCAAGATAAGTCATTGAAAATTTTCCAAGATTGCAGAAATGATGCAAAATAAAAAAATATCGATAAATTGAGTTTTTTTATTTCATCGATATACTTATAAACAACATTGTAATAGTTTCATCTATATTGTAAAGTGTAGATCAAATAAAAGCAAATTACTGGTAGATTAAAAATTCATCAGACGACTTCATAATGTGCACTTACAAACCTTATCAGCATAAGCTATCTTATATTTTTGAATAAAGGCCCTTTGGAAAAACTTTTATGGAAAGATTCCTTTAATAAGTCTCTTCATCTTGTTATGAACATTATTAATGTACATGTAACTGAAGTCATTCACACTGTGATCATATTGATAGAAATGAAATTCTACATACGTAAAAAAGTAGGATCTAAATTGCTATTGACATCAAAACCGTGATTGTCCATGCGGTTACACAACTTCTGACTGGTCTGGCAAACATATTGCATAATATTATTATTAAATCTTTAAAAAAGTATTATATAAATCACATCTGAACTTGTACGGCTAATAATAATTTAATTTCAATTCTTTTAATACTGAAAACTAGTAAACCAATCACTTTCAAGTATGCTAGAGCACTCACAACATCTAGTACGGTTGCATTAAACAGATGTATAAAATGTATATTCAACATTGTTCTGGGAATGAAATTAGGTTTTTTTACAAGAATTTTAGAACTAGATATTGTACAACCTCCTCAAGGATATACCTTCTGGATTTGAAATTTTGCCTTTGGCGTTTTCTGTTACATGCAGGATTTATTTTCTAGTCTATTGTCAAAATTCTATTCTATTATGTTTTCTCTTTAGAGCAATTTTCGTTTTTTTGGCGATTACAACACAAAACAGCAGATGCAATACAACTTTAGTTTTCGATTAAACAACTATATCTGGAATTATTCGCTGATGAGATCAAGGAATTGTGTTAATCTAAAATTACTGCATTAAGTGCTCCATGTTCACCGCCGTATGAAAACAAATGTTTAGGATGGATAAAATTTGTACCGTTAACTGGTGTAAATATTGAATTGCGCTAATTTCGTGGCTAGGCGGCGTGGGCAGTAATATGCACCTGTCTTACTACCCATGAACATGCTTAATCAAATCTTTTTCATATGTGTTGTGTTCGGCGGCTTTCACAGTTATTTTCCATTTATTTATATAAAATACAAAAATTCTCACATATCATAAACAAGTCAACAGATAAAAGAAAACAAATGTGCAAACAGACAACAACAGGTATTAACCACCGACTGTCTGTTTTTATTCATCATTTTATAAGCCCATGGACATATTACCTATGCTTTTTGGCTGTGCGGAGTTGCTGTGTCTTCTAGATCCTGTTATGCATATTTCATCTTTTAAAAGAATATAATGGTTTTTACCTTGTTCGTTTAAACTAATAATATAATAATAGATATATGATATCAAAAATGACATAAGTGACACGTGCATATTGGGACCCTGATCTGACATTTTTGAATATCCCACCAATTTCAAGCGTTAATTGCGTCACCTGTTGGGATTAAACGTTCACACATTGCCTAATCGGCGCATACATTTTTAAACACCGTATATCATACATAGTGTTTGCCCGATTGTCGCCGACAATCGATAATCAGTCGGATAACTTCAACATCGGCGACAATCGAGTCGAATTTTTCAGAATCGATGTCGCTAGGTTAGGCGGATGAATTTTTTCTCTCTTTTCGGTAGTGGCTTGCTGGTAGTTTCTTTCCGTTTATTTCTGAAGGGAGGTAATCCATCAAGACATTAATTGATGTCAAAAATAACGAAGACCTTTTTCCTTACCCGGGAAAGACGACTTCCCTGGTCTGGAAGTGTTTTTACTTCCGAAAAATGAAAGATGGAGCTCCAGTTAAAGAAAATTTAGACATGAGCAGAGTCATTTGCAAGCTTTGCAGGAAATCCTACGCCAATAAAGGCATGAAAATAATACCCCACCCACAATATCACGCTTGTTACGGTTATGTTACCCATGATATTTTAAAGCCAATTTTGATTTGAGTTCCGATTTTTGATACTTTTAAACTGAAAAGTAGGGTTCAGTAAGCTCTGAAATTGTATGGCTAGTTGTGTTTAATCTTAGGGCCAAGTTTTGTGACTGTCAAACAGTCTGACCTGAAATACTGTAAGAAAGTAGTTTGTAGCATTAAACTTGTACAGAAACAGATTAACCTGGCTCATATTTAAGACAGAACGATAATACAGGACAACAGAAATTATAGCATTTTATTTTTTATTATTTCCATTTTAAAGTATATTAAATCAGTATCTACTGATTTGTTTATAACAAAAACTAAAACAGCTAATGAAACAACATGTTCCGATTATCCGATTATCAATCGGTTGAGCCAAGCCGATTTTCTCCGATAATCGATTCTGAAAAATCCAGTCGATTCCGAACACTAATCATACAAATTTAAAACAAAACAAGAATATTTCATTTTTATTAAAAATATCCGAGTACTCGAGTAGTAAATTTAGTACTCGATACTCGGACGATCGTTCGAGTACTCGGTTACTCGAATACTCGTTGCCATCCGTAGTTTTAGGATATCTATAGTTCAAATTATTTGATAGCACCGGTTACAAGTAGAGTCTTTATCAGGTTCTCGTGACTTGAAAACCGATTTGGAAAGACAACACGGTATTATACCAGCGTTCTGGAAACTTAAGTACTGGTTTACTAATGATCCTATGTAGATTCTTAAAAGCAATCAACTTAAAAATTAAAAAAAAAACATTCCTTAAACAATTACAAGTGAGATCATTACTATTTCGAATGCAGTTTTAGAGAAAAGGAGTTCTTAAGGCAACAGTTTTTTGCGGTTTCTAAATCTAATTGTAAGTTATATTACATGTACTCAGACCAGTGCATTTTTCTTTAAACCTTTGCAGACTTGGGAAGATCTTAGAAACAAGAAATATCTTTAAAAAAGATAAACGGCGTTGATGGAAAAGATTTATATATACATGTATATAAGAAAGATAGAAATACAGAGAGGCGAAGCAGACACAGTTTAGTTAGTTTATTTTAATTGTTATAGCTGTTGACGAACCCTCCCTGCCTTCTTAGTATGACCAAGAGATTAAGCGACCGAATCATGACAACTTATAAATTCATTTAAAGTGTCTTTCAAAAAAATGTTGAAGCTGTTGCAACAATTTCATACAGTGATAACAAGTCGATTAAGAAGCAATGTATTACATTAAGTCTTGATCTACATTTATTCAGTTTCAATAAAATACCTCTTGTAGAGTTAGAACTCAAGATGAATAAATGTCATTGAAATTTAATATAAATAAATAAAAACATCCTGTTGCAAGAGCGAAATCTACCAACCCTTACGTAAATTAACTTTTAAAAAGGTGTCAGTACTGGGTATTGAACCCGGGGCCTCACGCTTGCGAGGCGAGAGTGCTAGCCACTACACTACAATTAACTTGTATTTTGAACTTGAAATTAACTATCAGTATCAAAGGAACTAGAAAGGAACCAGTAAGAACTAGAAATATCTACACTTCCTTTTCGTTTAACACTGTGTACTGTACGCAAGTGTTTACCTGACACCCACGAATATTCCATATAAAATTGTATTTAAGCCATAAATATTGACTTAACTGGTTATTTAAATCGTAAATATGTTTTTCTCCAATACAACACCCACAAACAACCAATCGAAATAATCTATTTGATTTTTCCGCTGCATAATAATAAAAATCCCACGAGATACCTCTCCACCCTGCTAGATGCCTCTCTGGTGTAAATAGCTACCAATCGAAATAGTTTATTTCATTTTCCCTCTGCATAATAATAGAATACGGGTATTATTTACAACATTTCATTGGTCGAAAAACTAGGTCAAAAGTGAGCTTAGACAGCTAACGCCGAAAAAGAAACATGCCGATATCAAATGAAAGTGTCTCTAGCTGGGAGCGAACCCGCACCGTCACGGCGACAGCGCCTAGCCATGCAATTCCTGCGACGTAACCAACTGAGCTAACCGGGACAACGCCAAAAACGTTGATCGGATAGCCCTGATATACGTGACAATCATTGCATGACATCGGTAACGGGTTAATTTACTGATAACAGTACTGACTAAATGTACGGGGAGACTTTTTACGGCCGCCACACTGCACAAATAGCGCTACTGTGAATTTCAAATGAAAGTGCCAAATTTGTTAAACTGTTTGCTGATGAACAATAATTAAAATTACTTGCCTGTCACGTGACAGTCTAGTTATCTTTAACGTTCTAAAGACTACGTTTAATTCAAATTTAACGATATATGGCTCACTGCATGTTTTAACGCTTTGTTTGGTTTGGTATTGAACAAATTTACAACTGGAATTAACCAGTTAAGTCGTCTCTACGGTCGTAACGATGGATATGTTTACTTCCGGGTATTTGTGTACGTGATTGCAATAGAAGTGGTTTAGTTTAAACATGTTAAACTTATCTATTTAAAATCAATTGTGAAACAAGTTATTTCAGCTTACATTGATCACGATCGATTACTGCTTCCTGGGTTGCCATTGCCAACCAGTTCTCGCGTCGAATGTTGAATGAGGAGACTGCATACGTTGACGGCTACTTAAAACTGAAGGTACTGTTAGTTTGATTAATAAGATTAATGAAAAGGTAATGTCTTGTTTTTGTGACAAAGGAATGGATTATTCTGAAGTTAATTTGTTTTCGGTTTCATTTCTCATGTTTAATGGGAGATTAAGAGGACTTTAATTAAGTTAACGTGAATTAATTGAGTTGCATGGGATAATTTATTTTCCAAATAATTAACATGCTCAAATAAAATTGAATATGAATTTATACTTTGCTTATATACCACTTATGATCTTATTGCATATATAGGTAAGTTGTTAATTTTTCAAGAGAGTAATTCTTAAGAAAGGAACATGTAACTTGTCTGGTGTACTGGTTTTGAAGACCTCGTATATTTTGCATGTTTTTTGCCTAAGGATGCAAAATAATTCTGAAAATAATGTGTAATAAATAAAATATCATAATTATGCAATAAGTTTTCTATTACAGTATTGACAAAAGCAGTTAAGCATGATGATACAAAATTTTGCAATATAATGTATCTGCCACGTGACTGTCTGGTTACATTTAACGTACATGTACTATAGCTCCGATGAAAATCTTACTCGAGGCTGCTATTTGGGATAAAATCACTATTTGCTCCCGTGTTGCCTATAATTAAAACCACCCGTATCCTTCTGGATGGTGACTATTGATTAGACTACCACGAAGTGAGGGCGATAGGAAATCAATATTCACTGTCTTATGAATCAATTATTTGAACAGAACAGAACGAAACAGAAAGTTTATTTAGAACTGTACAATATACTTTTGCAACGTAAACCACACAACCAAACAAATTATATATGTACACATGATTTAAAAAGCGCTATACAAAAATGGATTAAACAGATTAATACAATACACTTGGCAGAGTCTGACATTCTAATCCCGCGTTATCACCGTTCTTTACAATATTACATGATTGAGTTTTGGAAATAACTAAATGTAACATGTAACTGAGATTATTAAAGGGTGTGAGGATAAGATTTTAATTAATATTGTATTTCATAGGGGATGTGGGGATTCATTATTGTGGGGATGTGTTGTGTTTTCGAGATTTGTCGTTTTGATACGAATGCTTCTCTTTTCTATAATTGATATAATTACTAGGCACGCCTCTTAAATGTGAATTTTAGAAAATGAAATAAATTACATGTGTGTTCTAAATTAGTGAAAAATTAAATGACTCAACCTATCATATATCAACTAGCAAGGACAATTATAATGACAATTAGAAATTTGAAAACGTTGAATACCGTATTGCGATAAATTAAAATTCCAAACCTGATGTAGTATATATGGGATATCAAACAGTATGCATTCTGTAGGTTCGTATTATTCGAATTGTGTATGTAAACAATATCACGCAAGACCGAAGGTCGAGTGTGATGTGGTTTACATACGCAACGAGAAATAATAATACGAACTTACTTAGTGCATACTGTCATAATGTTTCTTTTATAATATACCCTTCTCGCTCAAAACAAATTTAAATAAACTAAACAACAACATTTAAGTCAAGAACGTGTTTTATTAAAATGTGGAAATAAAAATATGAATGGCGTAAAAATATCGAAACTGTTGTAAAACTGAGACTAAAATTACCTATTTTGGAGTTTGTTATGTGCCGGAAAGTTACGACAACATAGTGTAACGTAGTATATGACGTCACATAGAAAACGGGAAGCTGTAAAATAAAGAATTGGAAAAACGGAAATTGACTAATACGGAATTACTAGTCTGACGAGTTGTATCAATTTTGTGGATTAGCCTTGCATTACGCTAAAATCATTCATGGGTATAAAATAAATTATCATATTACAATTTATTCTTACAGTATAGAGTTTAGGCGTGTTTATGTTTTACATATATTTTGAAAAAAACAACAACACTCAAAATATTTTATTATTTCATGGAATTCGTATATTATTAAAATGTTGTTGTTTCCTTTTCTATGATGACAGGATGTGTCTATTTTGATAATATTTTAATAGTAATAATAAATTGTACATATTTTATGTTCGTAATATTTTTTATTCTGAACTCTGTCGAACCATATTTTTTTCCTGAGAGCTAAGTAAAGATAACACAAAAGTACGAAGTGCCTGTCAGATTTATTTTTCTTGGACTAAAATTGCAATGAACGGGTAATAAATAAAAATTTAAAAGATTTTATAAAAATATATGAATAGGGGTCAGTCTAATAAAAATTGTTGAGACGAGAAATTGGATGCACGATTAAAATGAGATTTTCGTGGTAAGTGATGGCTATGTTGATTACTGTTACTCTAAAGGATGCGATAGAATGCAGTTATTAGTGTCAATTACCTCCCTTAATGGTATTATGCTATTTGCAAACCATGCAGAATGTCAGTCATTATGGGTTACTGTATATATGATTACTTTATTTATCCCCATTGGAGGATACGGACAATATGGATGATATGTTCTGTGTATGCGTCTTGTTCGTTTAACAAGGCGCTGCCACAATTTGACATGTCTAGGGTTGTTTTTGTCCGCACCTTTCAACACAGTAGATTGAATAGGTACTCTGAAACCCACCGAACACGACAAATAATCAAAACATTGCAGGTTCGGTTTTGACTGACCTTGTTCGCGAGCATTATGGAAATACATATTTTATTGCATTACCCCGAGTTGAGCGTTACTTATTATTTCACATATAAATGCATCTTGCCCAACGGCCTTAAAAGAGCGAAATTGATACCAGCAATGATTAATTGTACGGGAAGACTATTTTTCAGCCGCCAAAAGGCACAAACAACGCTACAGTGACTGTAATATTTAAATAGATTTAAAAAGGACCTTTAAAAACACCGAACCCGACTTAAAATTCAAAATATTGCTTGCCCTGTTAGACTGAGCAGTGTTAATCTTATTATGACATATTTTTCAGAGATGGACGAGCTAAACGATAACGAAGAGAATCCTCTACCTTTAACGGTACAAGCTCCAGCTACACCATCAACACAGATAGGTAATGTCAAAGCAAAACTTGAGAAAGAGAAGGAAAACACGACTGGAAGCAATTTAAAGACTGAAGACACTAGTGATGACAAAGCCAATGTAAGGAGTGAATTCGGAAGCTTGCCTTCTGGTCTTAATAAGTTGGCATTGAGTGATGAGGAATCATCAAGCAGTGCGGAATCAACAAGCAATGAGAAACCTCCGACTGATGAGGAACCACAAAGAGATAAAGAGCCAATAAATTATTTATCTTTTGAATTAATAATCATTTGCAAAACAACTATGCTTGGAGGCATTTGCTTTATGGGATTAGACACAAAACGCAATCGCCTTCTTAGGCCAATCTGTAACACCAATGAATGTTGTTGGCCCGAGAATGCTAGTACCGACAATATTCATGTTGGATCATTGTTAAGATTTAGAGTCAGATATCATCCAGATCAACCTGATAAGTCCGCCTTCAGAACGCCATATCCTCATCGTAATGATGATATGCTTGTTGACGAAAACATAGATGTCAAAGGACGTACAAATGTTTCGACGGATTCGCTTCGTGACTTGTCAAAACCAGATATTTATGAAATTTTCCCTAAAGAAATGATGGATGAGAAAAACAAATACATAATCCCGAATGCAAAATGTCCATCTGTTGGTATTCTGTTGACCAACGAAAGAAGCGTCAGGACTAAAGATAATCGGGTTTACATAGACAGCCGCCCGGGATTAACATTTGATTTTCCTAACAAAGCAATTTCTTACGATACTCCTAATAAAAAGCGCAACAGAAAATGTCTCGTGATATTGGGTTTAGGTAGACCATGGAGAAAAAAAATCGACAGCCCACTCGGATGTTATATCTTGGTAATTGGAATCATTCTTTTTGATGAAAGTAACTAAAATGCGAACTAGAAAGAAAAATAGTATTGAGAAATAGTGAATCATGATACATTTTTAGTCTATATCAGATATTACAAAATATCTATAGTGCCAGAAAAATACAATATTACATTATCAACACATAGAACAGAAGCAACTTAAACTTACAGAAATCAAGACAGAAATTTCATACAACTTGTACAGTCAAATGGTATTCATACACTGTTATTACTGATAAAAGTAATATGATTTACTGATTAGTGGTTATACATGGTAATGTTAAACAATTTTGCATGGCCTAAAGCATTTCAACCTACATATCAATACTATCAATTATATATTTTTTGGTGTTTTTAGTCTTTTTTTATGAACCGTTCTTACTCACGTGTAAAGACGGAGAATTAAACGAAAATATAATAAAATATGATCACAAAAATGATTTGTTGTATACGTAATATCGGCATGATCAGTACAAAAGAAATAATACATTTAATTATACATGACTTGACTAAACTAAGTCTGACTCAGTGATTTATATCTTTCACAGTAAACAAAAAAGTTACTGAGAAATAATGTATTACTTAGTTTAATTGTAATACAGTACTAAGTTTTTAAAAAGCAGTCAAAATAAACTATACTAAACAAATATCAAATACAGATATGTATAACCATTCTGAGGATTCTATATCGACAAACTACCAATGATTGTTTAAGATCTAGAAATCGACCCAATCTAAAATCTTTGCTGGTGTAACGTTGTAAACTGAACCCCATTGAAAAATGACCCCTCCCCGGTTATTTTATATAGAATAGTGACACCCTGTCATAATATTCTGGCAAATGTTTGGATGACACTGTGTTAAGAGGCACAATAATCCCCGTGCATCCAACATGTCCAACTCTGTTCTAGCAACATATATATTTATTTTAAGGTTTTAATAAACATAGTACATATATATAAATAAGTTAAACTGACAATATGGTATTATAAATGTATGCCTGGTTTAACTTATATAGGGTGATTCACAGAATCTGAAGTGTTATTTAATCAACTGACTCACTTTTTACATTAATTTATGTGAGCCACTTTTATTTATTAAAAGTCATGAATGTACATTGATGTAATATGTAAGACTACCTATTGTTGGTTTATCTCAAGAACAGAAGTTAATCCATAAATTTCATTTCATTTAATGTTAGTTCTATCGTACACTTACATGTATGATTATTATTGTAAAAGTCATTTTTGTTAATGGATTTTCAGCAGCAGTGTCAATTTAGGATTTTTCATTGAGCCCCCATATTGTTTAATACGGCGTCTGTAGAAACAAGCAGCGATTTTTCATTTAAGAACATTCACTGCTGTAACATTAGTTCAGATTAGTTAAAAGTGTATAACGTTGTTAATTTTTGCACTATTTTAATCAAATTACGCATGATGTCTTTATATCTTCACAAATTGCAGTGATTATTTTGTCACTGCACCTCGTAATAAAGATAGGAAATGTACATTGCCGAAATTCACTTCTACTGTAACTATTGTAAAACTTCTTTAATTGCCATAAATCCATATGACGATATTAATGCATGAGTATCTAGCTGATTGTTTTGTTAAGAAATGTTGTATGTTATACTTAACAACTTTTCTAAGTATACACTATTTTTCTCGCGATATATTTTTTATTTGTAAGAACGAAATTGTAAATGTTATACCTTTTATATGACACTTAAGTCTTTATTATACACTGTTTAATTATCGACTTCCAGAATGCACGTGCATTTCAAAGGCTCTCAGACTGGCAGTTTTAATTCAAGGGAACTTTAATTCTGAGGAATATCAGCGACAAGTACTTGCTCCGATTGTCCATCTTCACCTTCAAGCAATTGACAATCTGTGTGGTCTAAACTTGGAAGGCGTGTACGAATGAGCTAGGATTCCAAAAGGATTCGTTCAGAACTGCATAATCTCAATGCGACGAAGGTGATGACACGCGATATTAACTGATTTTGTGAATTTGTGTTCTGAGGGTGCCAGCATTATAAATGGTTGTGAGCAGTCAGTTTGCTGTTATTTTGAATAATGTTTTACAAGTAAATCAGTTAGTATTTTTGCATGTATTATGGAAAGTTTTAGAACAATAGCTCAAATATCAAGCCACTAATGCCCCAGTACGAAGGTGTATACTTAGAAAAGTTGTTAAGATCATCACACGCATAATACATGCACATGTATATGTATGTATTTTACTTTGTTAAACAGTGCTACAACTGTTTTAGGAACTTCTTTCATAGCCTAGTCAGAATGGTTTACCAAGTTTAACGACGAATCTGATTGGCTGCTATAGAAATAGAAATTCCTAATTCCTTAACTGTTCGTTATGATATATTTTGCGTTAGCCTCATGTCGTGGACAGTTGCAAACGCGCAAAATGTAACGTACTAAACAAAACCTAAAAACAAATACAACTTTGGTAAGGGCAATTTTGACTGTGGTTAATATTTTCTATGAAGATTAGATATTTTAGTAAGCACCAGTTTATGATATTTAAGCATCTGTCCTTGCCTTGCGGTGAAAGAGCCGGCGCACTTTATTGATACAAGACCATTTGCACTTTTTACATGTATTATTTGGCTGTATATATTACTGGTAGAACTTCAATATAGTATAAAAAATCTGACCGTTTAGTTATTATTTCCATTTATTTGACGTTTCAATATTATGACTCCCCCCACACGTAGAAAAATGACCCTCAACGAGAATTGTGACCCCCTGTAGAATAACGAACAACTAAGCCAATCACTAACCCTAACCCATCTTAGGTACATGTAAACGTACATTCATTATAATTGCCACCAATAGGCATCGTGAGAGAATGTGGTATTGGCACCCGTTTGTGCAACATTTATTGTCACCGCATCTCTTTATTCATTATTGGACAGAGTTGATAAACTTTCAGGGATTTCTACTACCAATGCCTTGTTGTACAGAAGGTAAATTGTGAAGTTAATCCACCTGCTCAGGAGTTATGACCCTTTGTTATATTTTTTTTCTTTTTTATAATTTAAAATCCATGTATAAATAAATTCATATGGCCCATTTGTTACGTTTGGCATTTTGTATATATACATTTTGACGAAATGTTGACCAAACTTAGGTCACATAATTTTTATGATATCTAAATCAGGTTTGAAACTTGTTCATGTAGAGTCTATAAATTCTAGTACCAATGAGGCCAACAACTATCAAACAAGTACGAGTATATAGAATGATGTCTTAGGTTATCACCGTTTATACTCCGTTAGTAATCCATTTGGAAATCGGGTTATAATCGGGATCATTTCATTTAGTCAGCCTTTCACAGAAAATGGGTTATTTTTCCTTAGAAGGATTACTTTTTTATCACAGTAACTCTTCGTCATAATTGAAGTGATGTAACACAAAAATAACGACTCTCGGTTACATGTACTGTTACTTAAAATATATATCTTGTTATCAGGTTAATATCATAACCGTAATATTATGACCGAGGTCATAAAATTATGACAGAGGTGTCATAATATTATGAACGAGATGTCATAATATTATGACCAGGAAATCATAAAATTATAACCCAGGGTTTATAACAATATGACCGGATTGTCAATATTTTATAAATAGAATCCGGCCGAATATACTGACCATTGAACATCCGTAATACTTTCCTCAAAATAACGGCGACAATAATTATTGTAGCTGTAACACCACGTTATAGTCCAAAAGCATTTTTATAAATCCTCCAAGCAATAAAAATTCTGAATGTTATTTATTTATATTTTCTTGAAGATGGCAGTGGAATAAGACTTTAAAAAAAGTTTCTAGGGAAATTGTGGGAAACAACAATTTCATCGTGTTCTTACTGATTTAACTCCAAGTGCTTGTCCCAGTAAGGAACTTGTGTAACTACGGATTACGCATTATAATGCCACTAGCTTTTATTGTTTGAACTTTTGATGTGCTTTTGCATGCATCTAGAGCACGAAACTGGAGCTAAAAATTAAACCGTTGTGATATTGTACATGTAACCCAAAAATCTTTAGTTAGGGTTACACTTTATACTCGCTACAACCGACATTTCAATAAGTTAAAGCTGAATTATTTTAAGCGGGTTTCATGCAGTTACAAATTTCTGTAATTTATTAAGATTACTTTGCCCTTAACTTGAAGTGACTAATATAATGTAATATGAAAAAGGGTCTCCTCCATTGCACGACTGCCATTCACGGTTATGCGTGAGAATCGATTACTGTTGCATCATTTAATTTCGCGGGGATCAAATTTCGCGCAAATGACATATAAGAGATATTTTCGCGAGGGCTTAAATTCACGCACTCGAATTATTCTTATAAGACGAAATATGCAATGGTTCAATTTCGCTAGGGTTTGATTTGACATAGCGCAAAATACGCGAAAATTAAACCACCGCGAAATATAATGATACCACAGTAAGTCTGTAAATTGTTAAAAACACGACAAAACTTCTCAAGAAAATCTGAACCTACCTGTATTGCAATGCAAATTTTGTTCTTCTGTCACCTGAACAAACTGACCGGTCAGAACAGAGACATTTCCGGCTACAGAATATGACCAATCAGTGAAAATGAGATAACACAGGGAAAGAACTGCGATGCCCATAGGATTGTTATTCGTTGCAACAAACTGGATTTACTTCCCATGCACTAAAAAAAATACACAAAATGACCCTGCCTACTTCATTATTATATTCATTTATGTGCCGAAAATGATTTTTGATTGATGCGAAAATGATTAGGGGCTTACATACAAATACACAAACAAAGACATTTCAACATAGATCTACAAAAGGAAAGTAATGTTAATATACAATCAATGACAATAAAAGTCTTAAGAGCTTTTCAACGACACACTGTAGTTTGGTAACATAGAAGTTACGTACATTTGTATAGTATTATAAAAGAAAAGTGAAACAAATATATCAGGAAGTCAGAGTTTAGGGAAACAACTGCTAAATAACAAAGGAAAGATGAATGTAAAATTATAATTAGATCTTAATATAAAGAAGACACCAGAAACATCAACAAAAAAAGAACATGAACAGTTACCGCTATAGAACCGCGAGTGGCAAATGTTATTGCAACCGGAGGTTTAAAACAGGTTTAAAACAGGTTCTGGTGTGCTTACTTTTAACGCGTATTAGTTGCCTTGGTTAATTCATTCTATTCCAATATTAATCAATATTGCATGCAAACGCTCATAGATACGTTCTTATGCACGATTCTCCTAGAAACCTTCATTAAGTCTTAGTAGTAGATGTATCAGAAGATGAGTTTGTAAGTCCAATATTTAAAATTGAATTCGACTTTGCGAATCTTATTCCTTATATTAAAGGAGTGTATGTCGTTTAGTAAATTTTACAAGTTAAAAAGTCAAGCGATGTTCATAAAATACCTAATGGTGCAAACTAATATCAAAAATAAAAAGTTGAAAGAAAAATTCAATCAAAACAATTTATTTAAAGATTGACTACTTTGAACTTTCACAGGCTCGATTTATTAAGATACGTGGCCCTTTTTATAATTTGATGAGCTTTTATTTTAAATCACACAATTAACACGGTGCAATGTCTATAAAGTAATTTCAGTATGTGGATAAACTTATCATAGAGTTCATGAACATTTACAAGTTAAAACTACTGTCTTAACCTTTAAAATTTGTCTCAAATAATGTTGTTGTTATTTTTATTTTTAATTTGCTATGATACTTCATGCTGATGCGTAAATATAAATCTCAGTAAAATAGAATAATGAAAAAGAATAATACAAACGTATACGATGAACATGAAGGCACGTATTATATGACAACAATAGCAAGTGTTAAGTTGTTTTTTTTTTTCATTTTTCAGTATGATTTTCGGTTGTTAATTGAATTTCATTTGGTATCTCAGGAAATAGTAGCGCCCGATGTGAAAATGATCGCTTTAAGTTTTGTGAATTTATACGACTTTTATAAAAATTAAATTAAAACTTATCTAATGTCTTTTATAGCAGCCTACTTCCTTACAATGTAAGGACCTACAACCTTACTTCATAACTTTCTTTCGGCTCATAATGGTGGACTCATTTTTATTTCCTACTTTTATTTATGCCCGTCATATTTGGTAAGAATGAAATCTCAATATATACAATGTTTTGATCTATAAAAAGGTACACAATTGGTCGCATTTTCACATATCAGTTAGCAGGGTTAGACGCCGGATACATAAAATAAATAATCTCACATAAACACATACATTTGTAACGGATGCCATTTTTAGCCGGTATTGAAAGTGACAATGGCTACGTAAAATGACTAATACTTTTCCACTTTGACCAGAAATAGATGAAAAGGTTTGAAAGCCACAATTATGAAAATATTGCAGGCTCAGTTTGATTAAGCCTGTTCACGGACAGTAATGGAAATGTGCATTACTTCCCATGCTTTAAAGTACAACTTAGTATTTTCACCAGTAAACAGTACAATTCTGTTCCATCCGAAAAGATGCTACATGTTAGCATATGGCGGTGAACATGGTACCTTCAATGTGTTAGTTTCAGATTAACACCGTTCCGTGATCAGCGGCGTAGGGTCCCCAGATAATCAAATGAGAAAACAATAGGCGTAACTGAATAGAATATAGAGGATATTTGTTTTTACCAGTGTAAGGTAGAAATATATTTCACCGAGTGAGCTCCGGAATTGGTATTTTCACGAGTGGCGAAGCCACTAGTGAAAATACATAATTCCGGAGATCACGAGTGAAATATATTTCTATCTTATACTGGTAAAAACAAATTTTCTTTTTTTTTATGCTTTTAGTGCATAATTTGTGTAAATTAGACGGAAACATTGCATGAAATGGCGCCTAAACGTTTGTCTTCGATGTGACGTCATGACGTCATAAGACCAAACTTGAGTCCGATTTCTAAACGTTCTCATTCGGAATGTTATGTGCGTTTGGGTACCAATGTCAAAAAAAAAACAGTGAAAATAAAAATGATATTCCACTGTTTGAAAACAGTGGAATACCACTTTTATTTCACCGGGAAAATTCTATATTTCACTGAAAAGCATAAAATAAATAATTTTCACATGGAATCCGAGAATATAAATTCTGCATATTACTGAGAATGCCAAAGGCAAAACAAACTTTAAGGTAAAGGCAATTAAATTAATATTTACATGTAGCTAATAAACCAATTATATCCTTGTTTCCTGCCTACTTTATATCTTATACGGGAGACAGTGTTCTGAATATTACTATTCCCATAGGCTATTATTCATCAAGAAATACATACTTTGCAATCAAATAGATTAACATGTGAACTTTGAAAGCCACCGATTTTCAAAGAGAAAATCAAACTTGATATTAACGTCATACGAGTACATGTACAGATTAGTATTAAACAATTTCCCAAACTTGATTATTATGTTGTGTATATTTCTGGTCTCATCTGCTTAAAGATTAAAGTTTTTCAAATTTTGACCGAAATAAATACTAATGAAAGGGTCTCCTTCCTTAATACGTTAAGACAGTCAGTTTGAACCGCTAACTAGCTAATTTGCTAGACAAACTAAAGGAAGTATTTACTTACAAAATCTGTACTTTACATACAAAATCTGTACTTTACTTACAGAATCTGCACCCACCTAGTGTCCAGCTGGATGGCAAAATAACGATGAATCATATCTGCTGCATTGTCAGCACAAGTTTGACTTGATCGAGTCATAGGTTAGACAATAATTTTATTCGAATCATTGATTTATATTTAAACCATCGTTGTTAATAGCAGGTACGCCAACCACACTGTTGATGGATTATATAATGTATTACCTGCAAATGAATAATTGATTTACATACATGTCACGTGAACACCATGTCAGTTATGTTCGACTTGGTTACAGACATACAACCAAGTGCTTAATTTGAAATATCATATACCCTAGTATGAATTTAAAGCATTCTGATTGGTCGAGAGCTCCGTACTCGCGAGTCCGAAAAAAGTGATAACTACCCCGGGAATTAATAACTACCTTTGCTATCATCATCATCATCATCATCATCATCATCATCATCAGAATGCTTTAAATTCATAGGGTATATGATATAACAAGTAAATACTAATGTTGAGGTCGATATGTAGTTTTGCGGACCTGGGTAGTGTGATATCGACCGAGGACGAAGTATTAGTATTTATTTGTATAATATATATAGTTACCGATATGTTAATTTTGGTTGACTTGATCGAGTTTCGGTTATGTAATGGGTAAGTTAAACATATTTCATCCGATCGATTTAAAGTTATGTTTACCATGGTTGATTTGCTGAGGTTACAAATATGTTAACCATGGTCGTCTCGGTCCATTTATAAGTATTATGTAAGCTTGCTTGATTGAATTACTTGGAGTTATTTCACTAAGACAACTTGTGCTGTTTTGTGATATGAGAACATGTTGGGGCAAGTGTGAGGTTGGTGCACCCTGATACCTGATTTAAACTCCCAGTGGCAATTTGTTTTGCCACTGACCGTTCCAAAGCGGCATCCCCAAAGCTTCTCTTTTTCGTTAATTGTTCGTAGCGTCTTATTTGAATTGACATACTTATAACAAACCTGCTCTCTCTTCCTCTTTTCTTTTTCGCTGCAAGGGAAGGCTGTGTCGATTCCTAATATGCATATTTTACTGTTAAAAATAATTTGTGGTTGTCTAGACTCAATATTTGGCACGATAAAGGTGGTCAATAGATAATCCGCAATTAATAAAAGACCATTACTTAAATCGTCATCGTACTCGCTTGTTCAATCTTATTCTGAAGTAACATGATAACACGTCCGATAACAAACGTGTGTCATAACAGTTATTGCTTATGGATATGTAGATATTCATGTGCTGCTCTCTTTATACAGATTGATATAGATAGTTAACTTACTACATATACGTGGAAGCTAGATATTTTCCTGAGAATTTGCAAAACCTACGGCTAAAACACTTGCTTCATACACCAGAAATATCGAAATACATAGATAAGTTTAAACACTTTCAATTTTTATTTCCAACCACAATTACAAAGTTTGTTAGTTCTTGGAAAGTATGTAAAATATGCATTGAAGAAACAGATATGACATTATTGAAATTTTGAAGATTATAAATCACTTTGAAGACATCAATTATCAAAAATTCTTTAGATTCAATGAAAATGTCACACGTGGACACATATTCAAAATTGAAAAAAAAATCAGATGTAATAAATCTCTAAAATTAAACAGTTTTCCTGCAAGAAGTATTGACCAGTGGAAAAGTTTAAAAGAAGAAACCGTATGCAGTGAAACAATTCTTAGTTTTAAGACCAAACTGGATAATGAATGGGCGTATAAACGGTTTAACACAGTCAGTATTTATGAACCGGACATAGTTAATAGAGTACACAGGTCATCAACTTTTTGAAGACTCCGAAGATTCAAGGTATTCAAGGTATAGGTGTAAACACCTGAGTTTTATCAGTGTATTGTTTATGTCGCTGTATCATTAAAGACCTACTTTCTGTTTGTCAAAATGTCTATTTAGGTTAGCTCTATATGTGGCATGCAATGGTAATAGGTATCGTCGGACATATTGTCTTGACAGTTTAGTTGTCAAAATGTCAATTTAGGTTAGCTCTTTATGTGGGCATGCAATGGGAATAGGTATCTTCGGACATATTGTTTTGACATTTTAGTTGTGAAAATGTCGATTTAGGTTAGCTCTATATGTGGCATGCAATGGGAATAGGTATCTTCAGTCATATTGTTTTGACATTTTTATTGTCAAAATGTCGATTTAGGTTAGCTCTATATGTGGCATGCAATGGGAATAGGTATCTTCAGGCATATTGTTTTGATATTTTAGTTGTAACTTTATTTGGACAGAAACAATAATCTTTCTTTTTATCAAAACTAGTTGGAGATTATTTTACATATCTTTACAACGTGATGTTATTTTTACCGCGAAATTCATATTAATAAGTAATTATCACGGAGAAGCCAGCTCAACCTAATGACGTCATTTCCGTGACGCTTTAGTACAGAGTTACACATGTTGTTTTATAACCTGATATCTTATATAAATGTAATTTGGTAGTTTTGACTGTTTTCTGAAATTCTAAAAAAGTCCATGCTTGCGAACTGTTGACCGGTCAATAGTTTCGACTGTTTCCCTCATGTGCTCTGACGTCATGACGTCATGTGGAACAGTAAAGAAACAAATTGACTCCAATGCTTATTTCTCCATAAATAAACCGTGGTGAAGTATTTAAACAAATTAAAATTTTGTCAGAAAATGACAGTTTCCTTAAGTTTTTAGATGGAATAACAGAGAAAAACAATATGAAAACCTACTGACATACAAAATGTTGGCAGTGTGACTTAGTTACAAGATTGTTAAATAAAAAAAGTTTAATTAAAAACATATTTGCAAAATTATTTTCTTGTTCCTTTTTTTATCTGTAAGTACTGTAAAAACAGTAATTTATCAGGTTATAAAACAGTTATTTCATATTTGATTAGGGAACAGTCAAACAGTTGTCCCTCGGTGTCTGGGATAGTGTTTTGAACTGTTGCCCTCGGCCGACGGCCTCGGGCAACAGTTCAAAACACTATCCCCTCCACCTCGGGCCAACATTTTGACTGTTCCCAAATCACATATGAAATAACTGTATACTGTCTTTCTAGATGATTTGTGCTGGACAAAAGGCGCCTTTGGCTCACGCGGAGGACGCGCCTAAAAGCACACCAAAGGTCTCATAACGCAGTATCTTAGTGGCTGTATGTTTGAAAAAAAGTTAAACACGGCAGCCGAATTACAGAATTTAAAAAGTTTATATAACATATAGATTGAATTAAGGATTGAATCGATATTTGATGGTTTTCATTTGGGTATGGAAAAAAGTTGGGTTGTTTAAAGAGTGTGAAGCCCGAAGATCTCTACTCGTAATTACTTTAAACAATAGAGCTGTTTTTCATACCCAAACGAAAACCATTAAATATCGATTCAATTCTTAAATTTGCACAGATAAATACTCTCATTAAAACAGAAATTATGTACGAAATAATTCGTGATATTACGGCTTTTTCGAATGTCTTTTGGAACAGCCACGTTGAAGACAAAACGAATGACGGCACGATTTTTCACAGCAACTCGTAGCAAAACGTGCGTGCAAGGCGACCTCACACGTCACAATATTGGGCAACGTCCAATAAATTGTGAACGGTTCAACTGTAGTCACGCCTTGAAAGTAATACGTCACACTGTGCACCATCAGAACTTATGATTCGTAAGATGAATAATAGAATAAGACTCCATCCTAGAAGACGAAGCTGAAGTGGAAATATAAAGCCGTTAAAACTAGATTTTTCACGGGGAGTACAGTAATGAAAATTCTGAAAACTAGTGAATGAATTGAAATGGGAATACACACTGAAACAAATGAGAATAATCACGATGGCTCAAATGGCCTAACATCAAATTGCATTTCTTTTCATTTATTTAACCAGTGCTATTATTAATATCATATACGCATTTAGAATGCCGTTTAGGCATGATACATACATGTATCTGTGTAAATATTAAGTGGCGCTCAACCCGAAGCTAGGCGGCGTTGAGAGTAATATAAATAATAAACATGTTCAATGAAAGAACGTGCAATGTTTTAATTATTTAACATGTTCAATTGCTTTCGGTGTTCCTTTTTATCTATTTGCATAACAAAATGTTTGCTTTTTGTCGGTCATCCTGATGACCGACATATTATAATGGACCAAACATGAGCTCTTTAGCCTGAACACCGGTTAACAGGGACACACGGTCCAGAACGGATACTTTAGACTATAGACTAAGACGCATGCAAAAGGATAGTGTATAGGCTGACGTTTGATTGCTTGATTTATAGAGAAGACGTTTAAAGAACAGACATTAATGTAGATAATCATGTTTCTTGTATACTTAATTTATAATTTTATTCAGGACGTGTAGAAATAATGCAGTTGTTTAGTACCGTTAAACTGGATGAATATGTACTAACATTAATGCCTCCTAGGTCATAGCGGTACCACAGAACTTTCCACAGTCAATGCGTATTTGTTCAGTGACCGTTAGGAGACGGTAAGAAATGTATTCGTATGTTGATGCATTTATTAATTTCACTTGAACTTTGTGCTTATCACATTAATTGTGTTTTGTTATTGTTAAGACGATTTTCTCTAAAACTGTTACAACGAAAAATTAAATGTTTTGAATTACTTCGATGACCAAAATATTGGCATTATGTCACTCTTTTCAAGGTGTTTCACAAGGATTCCTTCTTAGCCGGAAAATAAATTCAAAGGGTAGCTGTCTTGTAGTTTATTCTACACGATCGCCGTTTATTGTTCAACAATATTGACCTGGCACTCTTTCATTTGACCCCATATTCGTTATTTTTCGTAAATGTTACAATCGGTAGTCCGGCATTTATTCCAATACCCCTCACTGAGATGTAAATTGAATAATATATCGGTGTTTTCGCTGATGCCCGTGTTTATTCAATGACCTTTACGAAAATTAATGAAGTGCCAGCTCAATATTGTTGGACAATACATAAAGACGTTATTGCTTGTGTTGTCTATTTTACTGTACTTGTAAAAATAATGCGATTGTTTTACCATTGACTTAAGACCGAACAAGATCATAGTGTGTGTATGTGAGGTCAGACATTAGGGTAGGGGTTTCGCGAGGAACCGTTTACACGTTTAAGCTCAATTTTGATTTCTTTCATGGGTACGTTCATGTAACCCTCAGTAATAGACGATCTATTTATTCACGAATAACAAAACTATGTAAGCTTCATTTTAACAGGGGGGAAATATTTAAAGTATAAAGTACAATAATTGTAACAAAAATCTGAGATAAAAACATATATTTTTGCAAGTTTGCGTTTCAGACAAATATTTGCGAATGGCGAAACAGTAACTGTCTTATTTGCGTTAAACTTTTATAATATATCGACGCCACCGGTAAGCACTATAAGCGAAGCCTACAGAATTTCCATGTTTAATTATCATGTAAAGGGTATAACCTGGAAGTATTCCATGCGAGTGATAAGAAATTACCGGCAAAGTCGGGATACATTATGGCTGAGCCGGGACTGGCCAGTTCGCGCCGCTCCCCGGTAAATCAAAGTCGACCTGCATGTACGTGCAAGAGAAGACATACAATTTTAAGAGATCAGTTATTATATAAATTGCCGACAGCCAAGATTATGTTCATGCTTTATTCCACAGAACAGGTCGAAGATAATTAATTCCGTGAAACACAATTATTCCAAGTATTATAAAGTTTACGCTGATATTGTTATTGACTTAAACTTTCTATCAAAAAGTTCAAACGTTTTAATCATACTTTTGGTGTTGATCTGCATCATTTCTCCAAATATTATCCAAGTGAAATGGTAAACCTGAGACATTTTCAACAAACTAGCAGTCTTTAGATATAAAAATGTGAATCCGTACATTTTTCGACCGGTACTTGACCAGCCTTTCCTCGTTTACTGTATTATTCGTTTTTTCTTAATGAAGAGGATTATCACTTCGAATTTTCATTTAAAGGTTGCATTACACCAAAATAACGCAGTATTCCTCCGTGGTTCGTATAGTCCGTTTTAATATATGAGAACATTTCTCTACATCCGAGGGTCTCTTGTTTGCAGGGATTGTGGAACCGTATTTGCGATTCCGCGTTTAAAGTATGGTTTGAGATCAGTAATTTTCTTACAAGTAAGTTCACCCCCTGTGTGTTTTTGAATAGATGGAATGCAGATCTTCGCACCAATATATTGTTGTCTAGGAAGTAAGATGACAGAAATCATATTTAATTGGCATTGAATATTGGGAATTTGTGCCCTATGGGAATACGAAATATTTTAGTTGAAACTACATAAAGTTCCATATTAAAGCCATTTGAAAGGAACATAACTCTTACAATAACGAAATAGGAGTTATCATTCTTATTGTCACTGATGGCTTTGTTCATGCAGATAATATAAGAGGCGAAAGGCAAAAACGTCCGTTATGGTAATAATTTCTCGAAATGATTATTTTACGAAATTATTAAATTCAATCTCTCATATTGAAAATGGATTACATAACAGATTATGTTAATGAATAAAATTTTGACGTATTTCATATTTAAAAACACTTCTATCATATACGCCATGAAACGACAACGTCAAGATAAAGGTCGTGCGTTACATGTAAGACGTCGTATTTACACTTCAACTTCATCCTCTGCGTAAAAGTCTTATTCACCAAACGAATAATAATTCCTGATGGTATACAGCGTGAAGTATTACTTAAAGAGGCGTAGCTACAGTAAACGCTGCTCACAATATTTAGACCACAGCTACTGTCCACTGGCCAATCAGTGGCCAGTATTACCGTTGTCTAAATCCCGTAGACAACACTGGCGTTGTCTACGATGGTTCGTGAAGCACGTGCATCCCGTTTACTATCTCATTTTAATAAATGGACGACCGAAAGCTAAGTGTCATACTGTGCTCGATACATGTTTGTGACAATTGTAAGAGTACAAAGTGGACGTTTAAGCATACAAACTAAATAAACATACAACGTGTATTTGGTTTCAATTTTAAGAGCCTTCGTCAGTCCTCATGCATTAACAATAAACAAGAAATATCTTTAAAAAAGATAAACGGCGTTGATGGAAAATATTTATATATACACGTATATAAGAAAGAAAGAAATACAGAGAGGCAAAGCAGACACAGTTTAGTTATTTTATTTTACTTGTTATAGCTGTTGACGAACCCTCCCTGCCTTCTTAGTATGACCTAGAGATTAAGCGACCGAATCATGACAACTCATAAATTCATTGAAAGTGTCTTTCAAAAAAAAATGTTCAAGCTGTTGCAACAATTTCATACAGTGAAAACAAGTCGATTAAAGAAGCAATGTCTTACTTCAAGTCTTGATCTACATTTATTCAGTTTCAATAAAATACCTCTTGGAGAGTTAGAAATCAAGATGAATAAATGTCCTTGAAATTTAATAAAAATAAATACAAACAGCCTGTTACAAGAGCGAAATCTACCAACTTTTACGTAAATTAACTTTAAAAAAAGTATCCGTCCTGAGTATTGAACCCGGGGCCTTCGCTTGTGAGGCGAGAGTGTCATCCACTACACTACAATGAACTTGTTTTTTGAACTTGAAATTAACAATCAGTATCAAAGGAACTAGAAAGGAACCAGAAAGAACTAGAAATATCTACACTTCTCTTTCGTTTTACACTGTGTAAACTTGTATGCAAGTGTTTACCTGACACCCAAGAATATTCCATATAAAATTGTATTTAAGCTATCAATATTGACTTAACTGGTTATTTAAATCGTAAATATGTTGTTTTTTTTCTCCAATACAACACCCACTAACAACCAGTCGAAATAATCTTTTTGATTTTTCCGCTGCATAATAATAAAAATCCCACTAGATACCTCTCCACCCTGCTAGATGCCTCTCTGGTGTAAATAGCATCCAATCGAAAAAGTTTATTTCATTTTCCCTCTGCATAATAAGAGAATACGAGTATTATTTACAACATTTCATTGGTCGAAAAACTAGGTCAAAAGTGAGCTTAGACAGCTAACGCCGAAAAATTTTAAAAAATAAAAATATATGTAACGGCAAACCGCAGTTCAATAACATTTTGCCCAAATAATCGGTTTTAGAGTATCTTAATTTTACATATATACAGTTAGAACAGTAAAGAAAAAAAGCTCGACATAAAATACCCTAAAATTCTTTTTACATATCATGTCATGAGTAATGAGGAAATTTAGTTTTTGCGAATTTATGTTGATAGAAGTTTAGAAAATTGTTAGCTCTCGTTATTGTCTTTACTGTTCTAACTTGTCTTACCATATGCAAAATAAAAATACATTTAATTTAGTAACATTTATTTGTGCAAAGTTTCATTGAACGGCATTTTCCTTTTATTGAAATTTTGATAACTTTTTTTATCAATGAACGCGCAATGAGGACTGTGGACGGCCCTCTTAATATATGATAACAAGATTGCAATATTTAATATTTACAAGTTTTAACAATGCAAAAAAGGAAATATTTACTTATACAATAAATTTTCATTGTTTTCACAATTTCACGAGAAGTTAACAGTCAATATTTAGCAGTTCCCGACTTCAAAATTTATAAACGTACAGACATTATTATTATTATTATTATTTATGTTTTTGTTGTTGTTGTTGTTGTTGTTTTTGATGATGATGAAGATGTTGTTGTTGTTGTTGTTGTTCGTTATTGTTAGCTTACGAATTTCAAATTGACTGTTGAAAGGGTAAACTAATTAATTTAAGGATTGAATCAATATTTGATGGTTTTCATTTGGGTATGGAAAAAAGTTGGGTTGTTTAACGTGTGTGAAGCCCGAAGGGCTTCACGCGTCACGCGTACTTTAAACAATCCAACTGTTTTTCATACCCAAATGAAAACCATCAAATATCGATTCAATCTTTATATTTACACACATAAAAACTCTAATAAATATAGGAATTATTAGAAGAATTCGTGATATTACGGCTGTTTCGGATGGCTGTTGGAATAGTCATGTTGACGACAAAGTGAATGATCGCAGTTACTCGTGGCAAAACGTGCGTGCTCGGCGACGTCAAACGTAAAAACATTGTGCAACGTCCAAAAAATTGTGAACTGTTTTACAGTAGCCACGCCTTTACAAGTTATACGTCACACTATTTACCATCAGAAATTATGATTCGTTATATGAATAGGGCTATTCATATATTAAAAAATACAAACATTTGATTCTTTTATGGATGACAAAACTATTAAACTAACTTTAAAACTACTCAAGTTTTTAACATGATTAAATAATGACTAAAATAACAAAAACATTACTCACTAAATAGATGAGACTCCTTTTATATGAAAATGACATAAGTCTGTATAACGGCTTGTAAAGTTTGGGCAATACATTGCTTTGTGCACGAGAGTTTTGCAGTTGTGTGGTCTAAGTCGGATAGACACCTCGTGGAGTGGCCTATGAAAAATAGACCACTCCACGAGGTGTCTATCCTTTACATAGGGTGCACAACGTTTTGACGTGTGATGCAAATGAGCACGCACATTTTGCCACCTGTTGCTGCGAAAAAGCGTGCCGTCTTCACTGTGTCGCCAACTTGGCTGTTCCAACAGCCATTCGAAAAAGCCGTAATATCATGATTTCTTCCAATAATTTCTGTAATAGTGAGAGTATTTATGAGTGTTAATATAAGGATTGAATGATGGGCTTCACACACTTTAAACAACCCAACTGTTTTCCATACCCAAATGAAAACCATCAAATATCGATTCAATCTTTAATTAAGCTGCAGAAATTAACGTGATAAAGTATTGAACAAATTTCTATTAACCGTGAGATTCGTAGTAACCAAGACATCAAGATGCGCTTTTCTTGGTAGTTAAGTGATGTTTGCGAACTTCCGTTCTGTTTGCATCACTTAATTCAGAGAAACATTGTGTTACTTGATACAATGTTTCAAGAACAATAGCAATTCTAAAGTAGTTTTCTAAAGTAGTTTAAGTGAAAAAAATGTGTTCTGTGATAAGTAAGCCTAACAGGAAGATACTATACGATTTTAAATTGAGTAGACAATGCGGTAAGGAAAATAATGTAAGATTAAACGGGAAAACAATTCAGGCTGTGATAATGTTCCTTCTGTTGTATTTAGAGTACTGTGCAACTTCAGCAATAAAACATAGTAATGATTATATAGTGGAAAATATCCAACAAATTAAATTGTTCTTTAAATTTTTTTGCTCATTTGAAAATCCCAAATTTAAGATATCATCGCTCTCTCTCTCTCCCTCTCTCTCTCTCTCTCTCTCTCTCTCTCTCTCTCATTTTTTGTTTGTTCGGGAATATAATTAAGAAACAATTGTTATTTAGCGGTGATAAATCGTACAAATTATCTTATATTTGACACGCACATATTTTCACATACATTCGACGTAGCTTTTTCAACACTTAACATAAATTATTTTGTGAATACAAATATTGCAACAAAAACAAAACACTATTTTTGAAAGTCCTTTTTTCGCAGCAAGCCCTCGACTACAGAATAATTCGTCGGTATTACGTATTTGGGATCTTTATTTGTTCAAATATCATTCTTAAGTGAATTCAGTAAACAGCTCCATACTTTGATATGACTATAAAACGTATTAATGACCGATTCGTTCGGTAGGTTGGCCAATGCTTTTATTTCGGTGAAGTCACAGTCACATTATCATAACGCAGTACAACACAATCATATTTTAGGTTTGGGTCCAACTTAGATGACTCAGTAAATGTATTTACTATAAGCAGTCGAAACGACAATATCGCAAAAAGTAAAATGTAAAACCCCGTGTTAAAATATATTTTACAGAAACCCGTTTATTTTATCAGAACTTAGTTCGGTTAATTAAGATAAAAATACATTTGATTTATACATTGATTTAGTATTTGTTATATTGGTAATATACAACAGATATATTCCCCTTAATGATCTCACGAAATCTCCGAGCATTTGCGAATCATATATCTGAATTAGGCCGATATTCTAACGAACTCACTTTGACGTCATTTATGGCGGTAACGTCTTTTTTTACCGTAACGGATGTTCCTGCCTGGCGCCTTCATATCGTATTCAAACAATTAAGATAATAGAAGAAGAACTTTCAAACTTATAGGCAATATTATGTTTAAGTCTTTTAAAAGGCATAACTCGGAAATATTGAAGCAGGGGTTATCGATCTTGTTGTCAGAGATTGCTTTGTTTTTGGAAAAAATGATATATTTCAAGTATTATGATAAAATAGACATGAACTTTCAATGTTACATGGAACATTAAGTTCGATATGTAAGTCATTTGAAAGGGCATAACAAAAAATAATATAACAACAGTGATCATTTTTGTTGTCGGAGATGGCTTTATACATGCATATGATATATTTTAATTATTAAGTCAATAGGTCAAATACTTACAAACTTACAGGCAACATTAAGTTTCATATTTACGTCAAGGGGCTACAGGACAACGCAGCCGCCAACGCAGCCGCCGACGACGCCGCGGCCTCACAAAAGGATCCGTACGTGTATACATGCTGATGCAGGTGACACATTAATAAGCACTGTCATACAATGAATTTAACATCATTAAAAACCGATACAAAAATGTGTGACGAGAGCGAGCATATAAATTACACGGCGGAAATTCTAAATAAATACCAGGCGGGGCAGGACTTTTGATATTTCATTACATGCTTTAAGGTAACTATAAAATGTTTGTTAATTAATGTCACATTATATTCTATTGGATCATACTGCCATGTAAAAATTGTCATATTTGTATATGGTGAGGGCCAATTTTATAACGTGTTAAGCACTTGTGGCCCAAACCAATTTGCTTTAAATATTGGCAATAAAATATGTTTAAACTAAATACCAACATTCTAACGAAATTTTTTTGTTAAAATGTCATGCTAATGACCGACTAGCTTTTTGGAAAGCTAAAACTTGTATATTCCATATTCGGGATAGGAATTTAAGACAAACTGAATTTTGAACTTCAACCTGCACAATGTGTTCTGAATAGGGATGGGAACGGATACCTAAATCACTATTCGGATAACCGTATCCGGTATCCGGATAATATCCGAATAACCGTATCATTTTATCGACCACAGAAAATTTTGCTTATTTAATATTTTAAATTTAAAAAGCACAAACGTTACACCATACCGCGATCGTTTGAGTCCTCGGCCAACCTACCGGGTATATCATGGAAACAAAATATAAGTGAAAATTCGGACCCAATGACTTAACTTCTTAAGTCAATAACGAGTTGAAAAAAATTTAGCTACCGCGAAAAAGTACAAGAAAAGGTTCGATAAAATTGGAGTTTAATTTCACGTGGACGCTTGCAAGCGCATACATAATATTCTGTGTAACCAATTTATCGATAAATCACATGTATCGGGTTAAAATACGTGTAAAAGTTATGGTAATAGTTAATTGCATCATCTAATATTTTTGAATATCGGCGTCTAACGTTAAATGATTTTTTTCCTTTCAAGTCTTTAATGCGGTCATGTCAAAAAAACAAACTGTCAAGATTATATTCGCTCAAAATTCTGTTGCAATAAATTGTCAATAATCTGAGGTTTGTTCTCGTTAACGAAAATAATCAAGTTGTTGCAACTTGACAGGTGTCATTTAACACGTTCTGTTCAAGGTACACCAATCAACAAAACCAATCAACAAAACAAAAGATCACGGTCTGGAATACAGATCTCCCGGTCTCCCAATTTACCACTATACAAACAATTAACACCTCTTTGTCAACCCTGCTGAGACATCCTGGTCGAGTTACGCCTGGGGAAAACCATGTCAGTATCGAGATTAGTGCAAGCAGTGTAGCGTGGTTTAGAACGATTTACCAGTTATATTTTACAAACCTTGAACAAAATATTGAAACTAAATTCGTACGAATTTGAGGGTATTCGGATACGAGAATGGTATCCGGATACGATCTTCCTATAAGGATATTCGGTTATCTGGATAACCGTTCCCATCCCTAGTTCTGAAACTTAAAACCTTTGCAATATATGCATTGTTTTTGGCCAGTCTCTAACATTTTATGGTGATTTTATATGAGCACAGGCCTCGACTGAAAAAATGGAATTTTTTCGGTTAAGGCATGCACAATTCATGGTTAAAATTTTGAGTTTGTTCTAGAAGTGTCCTCATCCTAAAAGCTCACACAACATAAGCGATGAAAATGGTTAAAAATCAGATTAATTTGAATATTTTTTTTCTCATTTTAGGTTATTTTAATGACATCTTCAAACGTTTAAATAGTTGCCGATCTAAAAGTAAATATTCAAAGTGCAAACATTTATGTATTCATCTTTAAGATATATAAAACATAAAATTAAATATTTTAGGCCAAACATAGGCCTTCGTAAACCTGCTCCTTTATCTGAAATATGAAGCAAGTAAATGTAACATGATTGCAAAATTATCCACATATTTTTTGACTTCGTGAAAAAATAATATTGATTCTGATCAATGATCGCAAAAGCGTTGTTTGTGCCGCATGAAGACCATAAAACGTCGCCCTGTACATTCTATCAGTGCTCTTTTAGAGATTTTGAAGGCAATTGAGCTCGATATTTATATTAATTTAGCGACTTGCTATCAACCCAATGCTATGTAGCGCGGACAGTAATATGCATTTTTGTTACTACTCATGAACAGGCTCAGTCAAGCCGAGACTATTTTGATATTTGTCGTGTTCGGTTGCTTTTAAAACCACTTATACTTGTTTGTTCATATAATAACGTTTTGGGACAAGTTTGAGGTTGATACACCTTACAGTTTGTTTTATGACGGTTCCAACGCGATAACCTCTCCGTTTCTCATTTTCGTTACTTAATTATTTTTGGTTTCTATTTTGCATTTAATCATTTGTAACCCAGGCCCTCTGTTCCCCTCTACTTTTTGGGTGTGTGGATAGACTGTCTTCTAAAATTTGCAATTTTGATATGCAAATGTTACTTTTTAAAGTCCCCTTTTTCATCTATTGCAGTGCCTAAAACATATAACAGAATATGTTAACATAAAATGGGGGTTTCGCTGTGCAGTTAAATCTTATGTCGAACCTGATTTTATGAAAATACAGTAAAAATTATACTAAATAATTAAATAATTTTTTGTAAGAATATGGGCCACAGTAACTGATATTGTTTGTTTAGAATTGTCTAAATTTCATGTAAATTACAATATATACAGGTCTACATTTCGATAATTAAGTACAAACCAAAAATAAAACCAAAACTGTTTAATAAATCTTTGAAATACATCTTTGAAACTCTTTGTCATGAGTACTTTTAAAGTTAATTTCTGTTGTTATTTTTTTCAAGTATTCGAATTCTGTTCCACCTTAACGCGGTGTTTTGTTTTTCAGGGTCAGTGACGTCGGGGAAATAGTTGGATGATTAACGACAGAATGTAAATATTCAAAGACTAAATATATCCTAAGATAAGACTTTGAAAATGTTCCAAGGCTGCAGAAAAAAGCAAAATAAAAAAATGGATCAATTGAGTTTTGTAATTATATTGCTATAATTACCTTTTAATTGCCGAATAAATGTTTAGCCCAAATCTAATATTATCCCATTCTAGAAATAAATCATATCAGCTTTACCAGCCATACCATACCATACCATACCATACCATACCATACCATACCATACCATACCATACCATACCATACCATACCATACCATACCATACCATACCATACCATACCATACCATACCATACCATACCATACCATACCATACCATACCATACCATACCATACCATACCATACCATACCATAATAAAAGGAGCGCAAATATCGACGATGGATTTACGCAAAAGACCTGCCAGACGACCAATGCTGACCGTAGCTAACCGGAGACCTCGCTAAGACTGTGCCCAGGAACACGTAACTTGGCATCTGCGCCACTGGCGGCCTGTGCTCTTGATAGACGAGAACCCTTCCATGTTTCGATCTTTGAAAGGCGTGTGAGGGTATGGCGTCGCCGAGAAGAAAGGTATTCGGAATGTAACATTATTCCATATGACAGGTTTGGCGGTTGGTCAGTTATGGTGTTGGCAATGATATTAATAAACAGGCGCACAGTTCTTCATGTCATTCCAGGAGGTAGCCACGAGGCCCTAAGATATCGGTACGAAATCCTGGAACCAATCGTTCGGCTATATAATGGTGCAATAATGAAAGTTTTCGTTTCGTTCAAGATAATGCTCGACGAGTACACGCAGTAAGAATCGTCCGGAACTCATTTGATGAAGAAGTTATCGGGGACATAAACTGGCAAGCGAGGTCTCCAGACCTCAACCATAAAGAGCAAGTCTGGGACATGCTTTCTCGTAGACTTTCATTGCGTCCGAACCCTGTGCAGAACGTTCGTGAGCTTTTTCATGATCTTGTAGCAGAATGGGATACAATAACACTGTGACATGATCTGATCAGACCTGGGTTGAAGGTTATAAAACTGAGCATGGAAACCAGTCTCAAATCTCAAGCATCTGATTAGCTGAAATGGCAACTGGTCGCAATTTCAGCCAATCAGATGCTTGAGATTTGAGACTGGTTTCCATGCTCAGTTTTATAACCTTGGGCACTGTCATCAGGAGCATTCCCAGGCGATGCAGAGAGTGCCTTAACGCCAGAGGAGGATACACTTATTATTACTGATACTGGCTATCAAACTTTTTCCAGAACTGAATCTGCTTTTACAGACATTGCTTGTTCTCATGTAAGTCCATATTTTTCAAATTTAATGTGATAGTGTTTATATCCTGGACACTGTCTCTGTTCAGGAACGTGTCTGTTGGCTATGAAAATGCCGATTTGTTTTTGTGAAAGGAAATATATTGTTTTTTTCTGTAAAATATATTCATAAATTTACTGATCCTGTATGGTATTTTTACATTATATTAGCGCTCCCTTAATTATTTTGAGCACTGTACCAAACCCCACTAGAAGACACCGCAACTCAACATATCATACCAAGCCATACCATACTATTCCATACGTCATACGATGCCATACTATACAACATACGAGCATCGATCAATACGTAGTTTTACTATTCACTGTCTTAATATCTCAACCGCAATCTCCTTATTTTGTAATTTTTATTAAGTTAACCCTTTTCACTTTAGGATGTCATAAACGGTTTTTAGTCTACTTGTAAGAAAT
The DNA here is from genome assembly GCA_038501625.1 of Corbicula japonica. NCBI lineage: Eukaryota > Metazoa > Mollusca > Bivalvia > Venerida > Cyrenidae > Corbicula > Corbicula japonica. Next base: position 377,112 of record JAZAYU010000205.1, read on the forward strand.
ATTACACAGGCCTGTTTATCTTAATTATAACAGATTAAGTCAGAATATGGATTAATAGAGAATGTGTAATTCAATTGAAAGGAACACGACGATATAATTTTTTTATATAAAACTGCTGATTAACGATAATTTAATATTATTTGCCTGTCACGTGACTGCCTTATTATCGTTAATCTACAATATACTATTTAATTGAAATTGTTCGATTTATAGCCCACTGCAGGTATTTAACGCTCTGTTTGGTTTGCTTTAAATTTAAACAAATTTAACTCTGGTCTTAACCAGTGAAATCGTCCTATCGACGTAACGATGAATATGTACTTCCGGGTATTTGTGTAGTACTACGTGATTGCAATAGAAGTGGTTTAGTTTAAACTTATTTAATTTACATCAATTGTGAAACAGGTTATTCCAACATATTTATCTCGCTCAGTGAATGCCTACTGGGTTGCCAACCAGTACTCGCGCCAAATGTGGATTAGGAAGACTGCAGACGAAGTGTTATTATGTCGGCAGTTACTTTACTTAACACTTAAGGTACTGTAATTTGGTTAATAAGATTAATAAAAACGCATTATCGTTTTGACAAAGGAGTGCAAGTTAATTTGTTTAAGGTTTTATTATTGATTTTTAATGCTACATTAACAGGACAATTAATAAGTTGACGTGAATTAATTGAGTTAAATAGAAAAACAATATTTTTCAAATAATTAATAAAGTTACTTAAAACAATATTGAATATGGAACTTTTTGGAGAATTATCGGAATTCTTGGTTAGATGTATTAAGGTTTGATTGTTTTATTGACTACAAATAAGTAAACTCAAATTTTATTGTGTTTTTAATACAATATTACAATTAACTTTTAACTGATTTTGGATAAGATGACAATCACGTGATGCTTTGCTTATATAACAATTACTAAAAAATCCTAATTATTAACAATTTTTATCTTTAAGTTATTGCATATAGAAGTGAGTTGATAATTTTTTCCGGTGAGGTATTCTCAGTAAAGGAACATATTAATGTGTTTGCTGATGTAGAATATAATCTGTCAGGCAAGTGACTGTCTAGTTATCGTTTATGTACTACCCAAGAAAAATCTTGCTTGAGTAAGTTTTCTCTTTGGGATAAAATAACTTTTTGCTTTCCCAGGATGGCTATAAATACAGTAAATTCCATACAGTTTTCGACTGTGCATATTGATTAGACTACCATATACCATGACGATGGTAGGAGCGCAATATTTACAGGTCCCAAGGTTATAAAACTGAGGATGGAAACCATTCTGAAATCTCAAGCAACTGATTGGCTGAAATGGCAATTGATCGCCATTTCAGCTGGTCAAATGCTTGCGGAAAGAGACACATAAATTTATGATATTGTGTAAGAGGGCATTGCGGTGATTATGAACGTGATTTTATTGAAATGACAAGAAAACAGTAAACAAACAACGTTTAAACTCGATCTTATTTTTGCCACTGACCATTTAAGTGGTAAACCCTCGGGTTTCCTTTCTTGTTTAGGGCATGTCACGGGAAAAGGTACCGTACCTTCTGTCAATTTTAGTGATATTTTAGTTTTTAATAAATTTTGAAAGAACTTACAACTATAAATCAATTTCTTATGACTAAAATGTGATTTTGTTACACATGTTGACAACAAAATTGTATTTTTACCGCGAAATGCATAATAAATAATGTCGTCCGCTCAAATTTATGACGTCATTTCAAAGATGGTCGTCAACTGTCGGAAGGTACCTATTTTCCCGTGACGCGCCTCGTATATTGTTTGTGGTGTCTATTTTGAAATTGATTATTGTATTAACCATGATCTTTCTTCCTCTTCATTTTTTAGCCCTGTGGTGAGGTTGTGTCTTCTGTATTTGGTCATTCCTGATATGCATATTTCACTTTTTTGGCATAATTTAGAAAGTATAAAAACTTCTTTAATAAATCTGTGTATGTAGCAAGGGAGTAAAAAAATTGTCCACTTCATTTGCGTTTTGTTGAAAGGGGCAGTGTCCGACCAAAAACACACTGGATCCTGCACTATCTTCGAATATATTCAAGCAAGGTTAAAATAATAAATCATCTCTAAATTTTATGTTTACATATTTAACTTAATAGCCGAAAATGTCAAATTGTATTTTGGGTCAACAATGCAATTATATCCTAACGAATTCCAGCTTACATGTAACAAAGCAAACAATTCAGAAAAGAAAGCAAACTTCCTTGATCTTAATCAGTGTCCTAACGACTAAAATACGTGCATGATCAAAACGATGAGTTGTACTTGTTGGTTTATACTAGAACCTGTTGGAGACAACTGTGAAAGTTGTTTCACCCTGTAACCTGGGAGGAACCCCCAGTGACAAATTGTTTTGCCCGTTCCAAGGCGGCAACCCATTAGGTTCAAATTTTCGTTAATTGTTTGTGCTGTCTTTTGTTTTGACTTTTTTGAAATTGACCATTTTAATAACACATGCTCTCCTTTCCTCTCTGTTTTTAGGCTGCATGGGGAGTCTGTGTTTTTAGTGTGACTTTCTGATATGCATTTTGCACTTTTCTTTAATTACTAGGTGCACCTCTTTAGAAGTGAATTATAAAAAATGAAATAAATTAGGCTCTACATTAGTGACAATTTTTACACAGCCTACCATATATCAACCAGCGAGGACAATAATATTGACTGCCTTTTCTCTCGAGACATCTTATTTATTATTCATGGCTAACACTAAAGCAATTTAAAAACTGAGTATTATATTACAATTTATAACAATTCCTTACTTGATGTAGTGTATGATCATATTAACATTGAAATAAGTACACTGTATATCTATTCTTTTTCTATGAAACTATAGCTTGGCAAACGGCTACATGTTTCTATTTAGATTAATTTAATAATAATTTTACCTATTTTATTAAAGTATGTTCTTTTATTTTTTCATTATGAATTCTGTTGAGCCATTACATGTTCTGGGAGCTTAGGAACTTTTTAATGTAAAGACAGAAAAACGAATTGCCCGTCAGAGTTCGTTTTAAGGGGAGGGGGGTGTGGGGGTGGGGGGGGGGGTGGGGGGGTTAATTTTTGGATAAAGGATATAATATTATATATTACACAACATAGGGAATTGAGCCAGGCAAATAAAAATGTTGAGACGAGATAGTTCATGCAAGATTACAAGTTAGATCGTTAAAGTTAAATTTGCAACGTTACTGGACGGATAGGGATGGCCGACGTGCAAAGGAGAAATAACAACAATCAATAACAAATTAAAAAATACTTATATTCATTTTGTTTAAAACTCTACTTTTTTAACATGAATAATAATCTTTACCAAACACAACTTAAAATTGATTTTTAAACATTATACTTCATTGTCATATCTTGAACATTAAACGTACATGTACATGTAACCGCCTATATTTTTAAAACCGGGAAAATGGATTAACGTAAGATTCCTTCGGAAACTTGTTTCTAGATTCTAAAACCTAATTTTGACTATATACCTTTATGTACTTGTAATATGCTATAATTATGGTAAATAAATATTGTTTTAACTAAAAGTTAGATCATTGTGTGCAATGATGGCAATGATAATTGCTGTAACAGATACTGAAAATGTTGAGTATCCTTATAAATCTTATGTATTCCGTAAGATTGTAGCTTTTTTCAGCACCTCTCAAAGAAATTGATGAAAAATGAACTTTGAAAAGCAACCAAACACGATCAAAAGAAAACAAATATTGCAGATTGTAGCTTTTTTCAGCACCTCTCAAAGAAATTGATGAAAAATGAACTTTGAAAAGCAACCAAACACGATCAAAAGAAAACAAATATTGCAGATTGTAGCTTTTTTCAGCACCTCTCAAAGAAATTGATGAAAAATGAACTTTGAAAAGCAACCAAACACGATCAAAAGAAAACAAATATTGCAGATTGTAGCTTTTTTCAGCACCTCTCAAAGAAATTGATGAAAAATGAACTTTGAAAAGCAACCAAACACGATCAAAAGAAAACAAATATTGCAGATTGTAGCTTTTTTCAGCACCTCTCAAAGAAATTGATAAAAAATGAACTTTGAAAAGCAACCAAACACGATCAAAAGAAAACAAATATTGCAGATTGTAGCTTTTTTCAGCACCTCTCAAAGAAATTGATGAAAAATGAACTTTGAAAAGCAACCAAACACGATCAAAAGAAAACAAATATTGCAGGCTCGGTTTGACTGACTCTGTTCATGAGCAGTAATAGGGGCGCGCCACGGGAAAAGGTACCTTCGGTCATATTTTGTGACATTTTAGTTGTTACTAAATTTAGAAAGAACTTACAACTACTTATAAATTTCTCATAACTATCAAGTGCTTTTCTTTCACATCTTGACAATAAAATAATATTTTTAACGCGAAATGCATAATAATGAATGTCGTTTGCTCAACTTTATGACGTCATTTCAAGGATTGACGTCAACTGTCCGAAGGTACCTTTTCCCGTGACGCGCCCCAATAGAAATGCAAATTACTGTCCACGCCGCTTAGACCCGAGTTGAGCGCAACTCATTATTTCACAGATTTATTAGATAAATGCATATTTCTTAACGCCATTCAAAGGGTGCAATAAATAGCACTTATTACATGTAAGTGAAGACTTTTTCAGCCTCCAAAAGGCACATTAAACAGTGCTACTGCGATATTTAAATAGATGAAAAGAAAGACTTAAAAACCACCGAACACGTCGATTAATCAAAATATTGCAGGCTCGATTATAATCGGTGATTTTGATATATTTACAGAGATGGACGAGCTAAACGATTACGAAGAGGTACTCCCACCTATACCGGTTCGTGCCCCTGCTAAACCATTAACTCAGTCAGGTAACGTTAAAGAGAAGATTGACAGAAAGAAGAAAGATGCAACTGGTAGCAATTTCAAAACCGATGACACAAGTGACGACAAACACAATGTAAAGGATAAATACAGAACTTTGCCGCCTGGTCTTTCCACTTCATTGCCAGCAATTCATAAGCACAAATCGAAAACAGACGAACATGTTGGTTTTGGAGCGAAGCTGCTACGCGGTTTAAGGAGGTTGATAAGTTCTGATCCTGAGGACAAAACCAAGCAACACCATTCTGACAAAGAACATAAAACTGAAGTTAAACGACCGCAAAATGAATATCAAGTTAATCTTTCAAATAAAAATGCAAAGAAACCAGTGAGATCTAGAAGCCACCCAGACCTAGAATCGTGGGTGCTTCCAAACAGTGGAAGTGAAGACAATAAAGACAAAAATAGTTCGGATGAAGATGGTGTCTTCCGGTTAGATGGAATACCGGATATGACGTGTTTAGACAATCGTGCACCTGTTTCAGTTCCCGAGAAAAAAGACGAAGATTATATCAATGTTCAAGAAGAAGGTCTGGTGCCACCCAGAGAATATTCGGAGCCTTACGAAGTCTCAGATCTTAAATTGAAGTAAGTAAAACGATGAGCAAATTACAAAAATTTCCAAAACCATAGAAAGCGTATACTTGTAGCTTCATAAAATTCTTGATAATACTTATTATTTCATTATTAATTTTTAAGCACGATATCATTTTCAAAATGTTTTGCGACTGCTTTAAGTTTTGTTTAAGTGTGTAATTGAAAATTAAATATATCCCAATGTTGAACAAAAACAAATCTATTGTTGGAATTTTTCAGAAAAATTATTTATCTCCGTTGATATAAAACCCCGTGTTTAGATTTTTTTTTATAGAAAGATGATAAATCAGGAAAGGCCACATGCAGAAAATACAGCGTCCTCACACATTCAAAAAAGAAGAAAGGAAAAGAGAGCATGGTTAAATAATCAAATTCAAATTAAAAAAAAAACTTACTGGAATTCAGAACCCGAGGGACTAGAGCATTGGAACAGTCTGTGGCAAACAATTTGCCACTGGAGGTTTAAACCAGAATCTAGGGTACTTTAACCTCAAGCCTGACGCCACGATTTTTTAATGAAGGAAAGCGTGAGGTTGGTGTACCCTGGAACTAATCTTTTTTATTATCATTATCAGGACTAAAGACAATCCGAGGGGAAAAGGAAGTTTACCTAAAAGTGAACATGACAAAGGCACAAATCTAGATGACTATATAAATGTTCAGGAAAAAATCCAACCACCAAATATAAACGTTTCAAACGCTAAAGGTGGAAAGATAACCGCAACTTCCAAAGGTAGTACTGAGAAATCTTTGACAAAACATGTCAAATTATCAAATGACAGCGACAAAAACACAACCCTAGATGATTATATAAATGTTCAAGAAGAAATCCCAAAACCAAATATTAACGCTTTAAACGCTCAAGGTGGAAAGATAATCATGAATCCCAAAGGTAGCACTGGGCACTCTGCGACCAAACATGTCGCGTTATCGAATGAAAGTGACAAAAACACAAACCTAGATGATTGTATAAATGTTCAAGAAAAACTTAATCCACCAATTATAAAGACATCAAAACCCCAAGGAGAAAAAAAGGCAAAGAAAAATGAAACCGATAAAAGCCGAGAACGATTCTTGGAACTAAGATCAAAATTTTCCGAAACAAAAGCTTCAGCCTCAGAAACAAAGTCTAAAATGTCGCAAAAGAATCATGGTGAAATTGATGGGTCATCATCTGAACCAAAACCTGATGCACCACAAGACAAAGAATTACCTCCCCTTTGTGGAATGACTGAACAAGAATGTAATGATTCTAAAGGTGATAAAAGTGTTTTCAGTGTGAAAAACCTATCTATTGAAGAGGTGTGTGAAAAATTAGAACAGCTGAATCTTGGAAAGTACGTGGATGTTTTTAAGAAGAATAAAATTGATGGGGTTATTCTGTCTGTACTACAAGAGGAGGATTTTGTGTCAGAACTAGGCATGAAGAAACTTGAAGCTGTCCGACTGTGTGCATATATTAAATCGGGACATGTTCCTAAGTAATTTTTATAAAACAGTACTGTTTTTAAATTTATAAAATAATGAGTTTTGAATTTTACGAAACATACTTGCTGCCTAGATTGTATTAAAAAGGACATGTTTCAAAGTAATTGTAATCGGAGGTACATGTATTACGAAAAGTATTTTTTCAAAATTAGAAATTAATGAATTTCACGAAAAGTACTTGCTGGCTGAATTGTAGTTAATAAACGTATCCTCTGTGTCTATATGTACATATGCACACAATGCTGAGAAAAATAATGCTCTTATTATCATGCACACAATTAATAAAGCATTGCCATTTGTATTAAATTAATACATCTTATTTTTAGTGTTTAATAGATCTGATGAGGCCATTTGCTCAACAATAAAAAACTAAATTAGGGCATGTTACAAAGAGGGAATACAAAGAGTATTTTTCCAAATTTATTAAATAATGACGCGCCTACTTTAAGTTAGATATCTTTATAATCACATGTATGTTATGTTAATTTATTAGATCTTGAGCGTGTGTGCAATAGTTGTTTTATTCAACTTGCTTTTATCATCAATGTATAAATAGAGTACTTTTATTTCCTTAATTCTGATAATCGTCTTAGATGCGATAATTTAATGTTGTATTTTTTATTAAATATATTATTAGGTCACATGTTAAGGTTTCTTGGACCGCAATGTTTACAATAAAAACTGCATTTATACAATTTGCTAGTTAATTTTGTTTTTGTTCCGGATTGAAAAGTTAAACAGCAAATAAAACAAGCTTTTATAACAAAAATATCATTTAAATAGATTGAACAGATGATTAGCAAACAATGAGATTAGCTGCAATTAATTTCAACTTAAAAAAATATAAGCATCGCGATTAGAAAAGAATTCCTTGATACTTTTCACTTTTTCGTATAATGTATTAAAAAATGACAGTTAATACTCTTAAAATAAGAGGACATGTCATACTTTGACTTAACATACCCACACGGGCTAGTGACAAACATCACATTCTTTGTTTTAAAGTCAGGCTATTTTGATTTCTCTTCACACTTTTCTTAACGGATGTAAAATGAAGATATTAATTATAACATTTTTTTGCAATGTTTTATTGAACTGTATTCAGCCGTTAAGGTGATTTTTTGACATGTTTCTTTATAAGATTGACAGCGCAATGACGACTGTAGACGACCCTTCAGTTACGCTTGCCGTAAAAAGTCTCCCCGTTCATTTAGTCAGTACTGTTATCAGTAAAATAACCCGTTACCGATGTCATGCAGTGATGGTAACGTATATCAAGGCTATCCGATCAACCTTTTTTGGGTTTGTCCCGGTTAGCTCAGTTGGTTGCGTCGCAGGAATTGCAGGACCAGGCGCTGTCGCCGTGATGGTGCGGGTTCGCTCCCAGCTATAGACACTATCATTTGCAAAAAGTAAAGATGTGATTATTATAATCTAATAATTTTCATGAGAAAGTTACAACCATAAAGAGTACATGGGTCTTATGCAATACTTTCTGATTTCAATATCATGTCCATATTATTTATATTATTATATAAAAAAATTAGCTAGATTGTTAATAATTTTGATGGAATTGGATAACATAATGGATTCATTTTTTTCTTATGTCCGTTGAAAAATTGTTTTTTTCAGAGGATTGTGTCATGATTATTTAAACACGCAAAAATTTAAAAAAAGGATAAGAAGGAACAATGCACGAAAGACAATCAAATTGATATTATCGTGTTATAATGTGTCAAGTGGACGCACACTACATTTTATCATGCCTAATGATACCAGAGGACACTTTGTACTGTGTTTATGTAAACACATATCACTCACGTAAAGCAGCTTTATCATAAAGATTTTTAACGATATATATATTATCATGATTATAGTAGTTTCAATCGCTCTCAAATTTTGTTTAATGGATCAAGATACAGAATTAAACTAATTTCAAAATAAAACTATGTTTCAGTTATTTTTCGGCTTATCAAAATCTCAATGCTTGGTTCGGATTATAATTGCGATTAAAGAAATATCTTATAAAGTTGACATAAACGATTTAATGCAAGTCCTTTTTTATATTGAATGCATGTTGTATTTTTAATAGTAAGAAATAAGAAAGCCCTAGAGTTGTTTACTATTAGCTATTTTTATACCAGAATTGATTATGCTGTCGTATGTGATGGCAGTTCAATGCGCTGCACAATTATAAAGCCCTGTAGTATGCACTGTTTAAAAGGCGGTTAATTTTTATGTTTCGGGAATCTAGGTATAACTTGGCTTTGAGATATTTATTTTCTAAACCGATTGAATGTTGCAACTGCTTTTGTTTCCATCATATTTTGAGATTTTATTCAGGTTCACATTTTTATTCGAATTAACTTTGGCCTTGTTACAATTTAATTCCGTTAACATTGTGCTCAACAACTGTTCGACAAATGTTCGAAAAGATAAAATAAAAGTCATATCAAATCATTTTTAAAATTGTATTAGTAGTTAAACAAAATCGAGAACAATAGTCTATGTGAGCACTGTAATAGTAACTTAGTGGTGACTTCAATGCATTCCGACAGATGATAATATGTTGTGACGGTACACGATATATCTGCATGCTATAGTGAACTTGGATTTAAAACAAACCTGGGAGTTTTTCTTCCCGTATTTTACGACAGGTATGCATATTAATTCCTGCTTTTTGTTTACCTTTTCCATCATGTTAAGTTTAAAATGTTTACTTTTCTTCCTTAATCGTTGGCTAAACTCAGCTTTGAAATTATATACCTATTGTGCAAAATTCAGGATTAAACCTTACAGTCATAATTGAGATGAAGTGGGTTGGGTGTGTGAAATCATAATTTCAAAATGTGCGGCTGATACACTTACAGTGTAATTCAAAGCTTTTTGAAGCTTGATTTATCATTAATTTATAGAGCATGTAAATGAAATATGTCATGCAAACATTAAACTAATAAGGAAATATGTAGTAATGTCTCAAATTGAGAATATACTTTTTTGGATGACCGATCTTCCTATATTTCCACTGTTATCTGCAATAGCTGCCACATGAAGACTGTCTAAAGAAACATAATAGTAGAAATGTTCTATAAATCACCATGCTCCATGTCACTATAACCTTTTTGTTTACAAAGTTCATTAAGAAGAACTTTCCAATATATGGTGTTCAAAATAGAACATAGCTAGATGTATCAATGTTATAAAATTACCTTTCTGTTGTAGTGGAGGATAAGATTTACATTCTGAATTTTTGCGTTTCACTGATATATATTTTCTTACTGTAGTGTTTTTGAAGTGAATGAAAAACAATAACATCATCTGTATCTTATTTTCTAACCCGATATTTATATAGTTTGTTGGTGTTAATATTTTAGTAATATTTTTATATTTCATATTTATATATTTTCTATCCAATTTATATAACTTTGAATCAAAATCTAACCTCTACCTCAAATCTATGTTCGCAATGTGCTTTATGTTTTACATTGTATGTGTGCTTATTTTGTATTTCTGGTTTGTTGATAAGCAGAAACATTCAGGTGTAAGCAGTCATGATTGAGTACATAGAGCATTGTATATTTACCCTCGTTCTGGCGGTGCTGATCAGCATATACTACAGAAAGGGTCCTCAACAATTCTTTAAGGTTATCGTTCTAGCGTTAAAGGTAAGTGAATCGTTTTTAGCTCACCTGTCACATATTGACAGAGTGAGCTTTTGTGATCGCCTTTCGTCCGGCGTTCTTCCGTCCGTCCATCCGTCGTCCGTTCACAACTGTTGTCTGCACTCTAGCGGTCTTAATTTTTATCCGATCTTCTTCAAACTTGGTCAGAATATTTATCTCAATGTTATCTAGGTCAAGTTCGTAACTGGGTCATGCAACCTTCAAACTAGGCCACAAGGTAAAATATTAGAAAAAGCTTGTCCGCACTCTAGCGGTCTTAATGTTGGTGCGATCTTCTTTAAACTTTGTCAGAATATTTATCTCAATGATAACTAGGTCAAGTTCACAACTGGGTCATGTGACCCTTAAAACAAGGTCACTAGGTCAAATTATAGTAAAAGCTTTTCTGCACTCTAGCGGTCTTAATTTTGGCCTGATCTGTTTCAATCTTGGCCAAACTGTTTATCTCTATGATATCTATGACAAGTTCGAAACGGCATATGCATTTCGTTAACTTCCCGCAAACAGGCTCACTCGAGCCCGCAATATTTTAATTTTTAATTTGGTCGTGTTCGGAGGCTTCAAGGTCCACTTTACGTTTGTTTTATTATGTTGGTCTCGTCTCGGAGTAAACAAGTAAATAAACTGATTTTTGAGATTGTCTCGAAGGTTTATATGATGCATTTTAATGAATCCAACGCTAAACTATAAACTATGTGAGCTGGCAATATTTTTCAATGGTCAATTTATTTTGTGTAAAAAACAATCGGTGTATTCGCTGAAGTAGATAAAGTTTAACAAAGTTAATTTAATTTTATTCCGATTATTATACAGGAACTACCAGGAGTGAAGTCATTGATCGATCTTGTTCTGAAAAATGAAGTGAAGAGCTTTGTAAAATCGACGAGTCTAGCTCAAGACGTCGTCAAAAGCAAACCCCGTGTCCTGATACCGGATAAAGGTAGCTTATGACTATGTTGATCTCATATATGAGCAAAAGTTTCCGGATAAATATTTCCGCTGTGTGGCTTTATGGAATACCTTTTAATACCATGACGATAGAAAATGTAATTTATTCATTTAGTTTTGCATGGCGACGTGTTTGCTCCTCTAGACAGTTAGAGGGAACCAAATCTGATAAATAGCTTTCAAAATGCCTTCGTTAGTTTTCATTAATCTGATCTGTACATTTTGTATCTCAGGTCAAACCAACAATGTGTGTACTATTCCAACCATATTATAGAAATTGACTGATCTTAACGTCACTTAAAATTTGAATAAACACCGGGCGGTAAAACATCAGGTTCTTTTTTTGTTAATTGTCTGTTGTAAGCTTTGTTGATTGAAAATTTTGTAAACCTTTGCTCTATTTTATATCATGCAGTTTTTCTAGATGTGGCCAATCCTGATATATTTAACTATTTCAGACGATTGGGTTGTGAAAATTGTTTTTTAATCGTGCATTGACTACATTTTAGGTATCACAGCCGATGAAATGCGTACTGTAATGACGAGTTTAAAGAAAAGAAGTGCCGATCCTGACAGAGATGGCAACATTTTTGCTTACACATACACATTGAAGGATGACCATTTCAAGCTACAACAAGAAGCGTTCGATATATTCTGTGGTAAGTACACAGATCACTTGATAGAATGGCAACATTTTTGCTTACACGTTCTCCTTGAAGGATGACCATTTCAAGCTACAGCAGGAAGCGTTCGATATGTTTTGCTGTAAGTGCAACCGGTCACTTGACAGAATGACAACATTTTTTCTTACACGTTCTCCTTGAAGGATGATCATTTCAAGCTACTGCAGGAAGCGTTCGATATGTTTTGTGGTAAGTGCAACAGGTCACTTGACAGAATGGCAACATTTTTGCTTACACGTTCTCCTTGAAAGATGATCATTTCAAGCTACAACAGGAAGCGTTCGATATGTTTTGCGGTAAGTCCAACCGGTCAATTGACAGAATGGCAACATTTTTGCTTACACGTTCTCCTTGAAGGATGATCATTTCAAGCTACAACAAGAAGCTTTCGATATGTTTTGTGGTAAGTGTGAATAAATTCGTACATTGCAACGTTTAACATGGTGCTTTCTAAAAAGCATTATGGGATAAATTAACATTATGGTTTAATTTCTTTGTATATTTATTTCAAACACAACTTGAAATTCACTTTGTGATAAGAGCACCAGGTCACGTAATCAAATTCCTACACTTATCGGTTTATTTTTTTTTTGAAAAAAAAAACAACAACAAAAAACAAAACACCACGAGTCTGATCGCCTAACAGAAAGGCTTAATATCTTTGTATAAATACATGTTTTTCAGAGAGAACTGAAGAATCATTGGGTGCAACTGGAGATATGACCAAATTCGTACAATGATCTGTAAAACTTAAAAAAAAACAACACCACAGCATTACGAGATCGCCTAACAGAATGGCTAAAAACAATGTATCTATGTATTAATATATATATTTCAGAGAAAACTGGACACTCGGTAGAACATGACGAATTGGTTAAAGAATTTTTCCATGCATTTATGAATGAAAATGCATTAAACCCAATGATATTTCCTGCTTTAAGGTAATTAGTGTTTAAAATACTTAATATGTCAGTATTATGATAGTAATTGCATGTACCAAGTTCATTTAAGAAACTGATAATTATGTCGTCTGTTTCTTATAATAATAAACATAAATACAGAGTTGATAGTACAATTAGTTTTTCTAAAACATAACATGATATTTTTATGTAAAAAACTTGATAATTTCCTTTGACTTTACCCCCACGTGCATTTGTCTAAAATTTTATTATAAACGTTGTCGGTGAAGTACAGTATTAACCTGGCCGATAAGTTTTCAAAGAAATCTTTGCCTTTATATAAAAGAACATATTTTACTTTGTTTCAAAATATGTACATATTTAACTAAATTCGGGCCAAGCATTTTAAACCGCAGAGATAGTTTTGCTACCAAAACACATTGTTTTATAGGTTAATGGAAACCGAGGTAGTGAGTATGACTGCGGCCATGTTGAACGGAAATAGTGAGGTTGTTGGCTTTTTAACCTCCGGTGGCACGGAGAGTAATTTAATGGCGGTGAAAACATACAGGGATATGGCTTATGCTACACGACCAAATGTAAAAAGACCTAATATCGTAAGTTGAATATTACATTTTGAATATACACTCAAGTCGTTACTGTAATGTATTTAGAGCTCTAATACGACAGTTTTTCCGAATACACATTTCCCCGTGACGCGCCTCATACTTCTTTAATTACGTAACAGAGTCCAATCAAGCAATTTACGTGAACGTAATTTTAACAAAGAAAGGAAACGTTCACATGCAAAACATGAGTGAGATTTTAAAATTGCTTCTGGTAAAATAAAGGTTCAAATCAAAATTTAAGATTCAATAACATTCACTTTTGCAGGTTGCTCCTATAACTGTTCATCCAACCATTGACAAGGCAGCTCATTACTTTGGATTAGAAATTATACACACTCCAATGACAGAAGACTTTACAGCAGATGTTAAAGCAATAGAAAAGGTAGTAAACATTCTGCTTGATTACATAAGTACTAGGGACTTGATGGTATATGAAAGTTTGTGTTAACGTGCGTTCTGTATGCTTGAACAAGTATTACGTGCCTTGTTGCCTCGACATGGGTTTCTAACACTTAGGTATATATTAACTTAGAACATGTTTATTCAAGAAGACGCAAAATTGCTAAGGGCAAAAAGGATACAATTTCAAACATTAATCTTAGGAAAGTAAATAATTGTCAAAATGTTAGAGAAAAAATGCATTCACCAAGTGTATGGTGATGCACACCCGAGTCAAAATGTTGGCTGCGTGGTAGTGGATACGTGGAACAAATTTCACTAAGACACAAATATGCAAAATGTCATGTGTTGGAAGCCCTCTGCAACCTAATTTGATTTTAATTTTATTGTATTTGTTATTTAGACACATTATTTGATGGTGAAACCTCCATGAAGTTGATCGAATTAGGCACAAGGACAGATTTATGATAAAATATATCTCACGCGATGTTTTGCTGAAGGCGTTGCTCCTTTGTCATTGCTATGTCATATATAAACAATAAAAATATCAAAATCTCTTAGGCGCTGTCGCCGTGACGGTGCGGGTTCGCTCCCAGGTAGAGGCAATATCATTTTATTCGGCAAAATGTAGTTCAATCAAAATTTGCATAAATCAATGTTTTTTAGTGTATGTTTTTATTACATACGTTAAAATAGTTAGAACACTAAAGTAAAATATGTAGACCTACCTTTACTGTTCTAAAATAAACGTACATTTATATTTAATAACATTGATTTGTGCAAAGTTATACTAAACTGCATTTTGCCGTTGGAGAGATTATGATAATTTTCTTTTTTATCAATGATGGTAGAATGACAACTGCCATAGCACCTTATTAAGTAGTTTTTTGGAGATAAAGATAAATCCTATCAATCAAATCTGTGCAAATTTAAATCTCATTTAACATCTCAACATGTGCTTAAACATCAATTTGGTGGATTATAGCGTCTTTAACATGCTTTATAGCCTGTGAAAGGATGTAAAGATGATTTTCTTGCTTCCTTATGTTGAATTTTTATGCCCCCCCCCCCCCCCCGCACGACATCAACTCATCATTAACTATTGGATGGATTTTTTTTCAAACTTGCACAGATGATCAAGCAGGATATATAGGTTATCGTAAAGAAAAGATTTTTTCCGGCGACCACTTTTTACTAGAGTTATGACCCTTTCTTACAAATGTTGTTGTAGCAGTAGAGGCATCAGTATCCCGCGGACACAGTCTAGTTTTGTCTTCATCTTAAAACGGATTCATTCATTTTTCTTTGCAAATAAAGTTTAATAAACTTGCATTTATGACGTTTTCTGACATTTGCCGATTCAAGTAATATAAACAAGTAATGTTTACAAACTTGTTGAACACGAGAGGAGGCAAATGAGCAAAATGCAACATGTAGAAACAAGGTTCCGTAACTGGTATTTTATTTTTTCAAATCGTTTTAATTTGCCTGTTCACCGTTTGCAAATTGACGTATTTTAGAATAACTAGAATATTCTGTATGAATCAAGAATGAGTTAACTATGAGTTAACCTCTGAGATCGATAGATGGTTTTATCCCGAGAATATATTAACGTCGTCATCGGCTTGCAAGTGAGAGTCTTTCTCTGGTTAATTTCATTTGTCACAGTGAATAAACTGATGTCCGTTCACTTGGCAGAAGAACACAGTTCTTTTCCCTATATGTTTCATATAAGCATTTGTGAACGGAAAATTTTTATTGATGTCCCGAATTGAAAATCTCACCTAAACTTTGTAATACTATCCAATGCGACATATTCTAGCCGTAAGAAATGGTACCTTGAGCGGCTTCCCTTGGGAATAATTATAAAAGTGTGTCGGCTGGTTTGACAGGTAAACAATTTCGGCAAAAACAGGTCAAAATGACCCCTGTTCAAAGGCTGATTAATAACAATCTATCATTAAAATTCACTCAAAATTGACATTTACTTACTGATTCAGACCTACTCTAAACAAAAATGCATTTAATCAGAATCCTTCATTCAAATTTTAATCAGTATGTATCCTCAAAAAGAGGACTCATTTACTGTGATTGTAAGTACTTCGTTATTGTGGGTAACCAAAGGGCTAAAAACTGTGTTCTCATTTCACTTAACGACCGTTGTGTCGTGCAAACGATGCGCACGTAAAATCAAAACATTGTGAAATTAGAAACTATAAAAATCGTCTTCCAATGTACGGTTTTTGATATTGCAAATGCTTTACAAAGTTCCTACATGTAAATAAATGTTATGTTTTCTTTTTAGTCGAATTGATGTAACATATTTGTTACCTATTGATGAGTTTCTGTTGTCATTGAAGGCGATAAACTCGGATACAGTGATGTTAGTTGCATCTGCCCCACAGTTTTGTCATGCTGTAGTAGACCCTATCGAGAAAATTGGAGCCCTTGCCCAAAAGAAAGGACTGCCTTTTCACGTCGACGCATGTTTTGGTGGATTTATGTTACCTTGGTAATTTTTCATCATATCATAAAAATAGAAGCTTTGACAGTTTCTGTTATTCCTATGCTCGTGTTTTTGTTGATTTTACTCCAGGTTTTCTTGTCTCAGTAAGATCATCGACTCGGAACATCTACCCGTTTCGCCTGACTTTGTATTGTAACAAAAAGAGCGCGAAGGCACAGGGTTATACATTGTAGCAGACGTGCCTACACTGGTCTATGTTTTATTCCGTCAATCAATGCATTTGTTAAAGTATAAAGATTACATGACTATATCTTAACCTTTACCGTAATTAAAAATTTCGGACTTTTGTCCTTTATCAATTCAAATACATATTAATGAATATAACTTTATTTACATTTATGTTAATTTTCTTCATGGTCTTTTATGACATTAATAAATTAAATTTGATTTTACCTTGGACGTACCTAAAGATATGTTATTTCTGTATTTTTCTTAATAAAGGACAAGCGTCCGAAAATTTGAATTAAATTGTAAACATTTACATAGTGTTGTTACTGACTTCCCTTTTGGAAGATTTTGTGCATTTGGGAACATATCTTAACCTCCAAGCAAAAACGTCCAGTAATCATTTTTGATTAACATCTAAGTCGATAAGATATGGCTGTTACGGTTTCGCGAAAAGGGAACAGTGTTAATTCAGAACAAACGGCACATTCTTGCCGTTCGGTCTGACTCTTCAGTGTTTTTTTTTATTCACGACGTTATTTGGGGCGCGTCACGGGAAAAGGTACCTTCGGTCATTTTTAGTGATATTTTAGTTTTTACTAAATTTAGAAAGAAATTACAAACATAAATCAATTTCTTATTACTAAAATGTGATTTTATTACACGTTTTGACAATAAAACGTTATTTTTACCGCGAAATGCATAATAAATAATGTCGTCTGCTCAAATTTATGACGTCATTTCAAAGATTGACGTCAACTGTCCGAAGGTACCTTTTCCCGTGACGCGCCCCATTTATAACCAAGAAGCGAACAGATGTGCATCTACACTGTTTGCACATGTGATAGCACCCGTTGAGTTTAGGGTTATAATATGTTTTATTGCTGCTTTGTATGTGTGGTAAGGCTGTGCTCTCTGAAATAGGACTTAAGATTATAAAACTGAGAATGGAGAGGTCGAAAATCTCATGCTTCTGTCTGGCATAATTTGTCTCCATTTCATCAAATTTTATGCTCGAGTTTTGAGACTGATACCAAATTTCAGTTTAATATTGCCTGCCTTGGGCCCTGTCCTTCCTGATCATGTGTATTTCACTTTTTTTGCAGGGTTGAAAAGTTGGGTTATCCTGTTCCAAAGTTCGACTTCCGGGTTCCGGGTGTGACTTCCATTTCTGCGGATGTGCATAAATACGGATACTGTGTCAAGGTTCGGAATAAATCTATACATGTTCCTCTTGAAAAAACAGTGCTAGGGATAAATTGAAGGACTCCACATCCGGAGACTGCGGGTTCGAAACGCACTATGATAAGATTCGCTTGCAGTTTCCTCAATACCCATTCATCGCGAGTACTGGTCGGCAACCAGGAAGCAATCATTGAGCGTGATTAATATAAGTTGTAAAAACTTGTTTCATAATCGATGTAGAATAAATAAGTTATGTAAGTTAAAGCATAAATTATACAATAAAATTGCCAGTATTATTTTACTTAAAACCGACATTATTAAGCTTATCTAACAGTTTCTTGCATACCAGATCAGGCCATCCGGTGTTTTCACCCGTGGAGGAAATTTCGATTCTACACCCCTCCCCCCATGTAGAATGAGTCACGCGCTTTATATGACGTCACGACGTCTTATGCATTTATGAATGAATGATGGAATGTCTCTTATATCACTCCGCTACTATAAGAAGGTAGTGCAAAAAAAAATTTACAGGAAAATACCCCAAAATGCGCAAAATAAATACGATATGCAAGAAAAATTATCATTCACTTATGTTGGGTTAAGATCGCGTGATCCAGCCCTCGTGAAATATGCACTTAGGCGGTAACTCGGCAGAGCCTCGTTACCGCCCTTGCGCATATTTCACTCGGGCTGGATCACGCGATCTTTACCCAACACACGTGAATGATACTTATAATCTGCGCCAGCTGTAAATCCATCTAAGATTCTGGAAAATAGCTAAGCAAAGATATTTGGTGCAAGCATGCTTAAAGCAAACATTAAAAATAGCATCGGACCTGGAAATAAATAGCTTTATTATATTTATTTCAAGCCAACCGACTTTATTGGTTCTTATCTTAACTATCTCCAAATTACCGAAAAAAAAAGAATCGCACCATTTTGCGCAGATCCTTAAATAAAAAAGTTGGATAATACAATTAAAGCACGTATTATAGCAGCACAAAAAATAAAGTATTTTTCTGGTAAATATTATTTCAGATGTTGTGTTAAGTATAACTAAGTTTTTTATGAACATTCAGAAAAACTATCATGGCAATTATGTTCAGTTTGATGTGTCTTAAAGTAACAACCAAACGACTACAACCATATACTTATTATTTCTACATTGTAGTATCTGATTATTATTTTATACTATCTGAGCATGTGTTTGATTGTTTTTGCAGGGAGCAAGTGTAATCTGTTACAAAAATGCCGATATTAGGAAATACCAAATATATGCTTACTCTGAGTGGCCTGGAGGTCTTTATGGCTCACCGTCGATGGCAGGCACCAGACCAGGTATTATTTACGATTGTTTGACGCATAGGAACAACTGTTTGTAATAATAATAATAATAATAATAATAATAATAATAATAATAATAATAATAATATTCTTTTATTTTTAGAAGTTTACATATTAAGTTTTAACAAAAGGATGCCAATCTTATTTACAATATGGCCTTCTTAACAAAATAACAATTACAAAACAATTCTATAAAAACAACAACATTAAATGTTAATTAAAACAAAACATTCGACATTCACAACAGACAGACACTCATTAAAAATATGAGAAGTTGTATATAAATTAATTTCATCAAGATTGCGACAGATTAAATAGATATCGTTCAAAAGATGCTTAAAGGAATTGAGTGACTTAACTGAACGTATTGTTATTGGTATATTATAAGAATGAAACACTTTCAAATCCTAGTCGTTACATATCGAATACCACGGTAAACACTTCCAGCATCTTTGGGTCTTGTCCAAATTTTGCTGTTATTGTTTTTAGTCCTTCAAAGATTTGAAAGTTAAAGATTCTTTATCTGACAGAATCGATCATGGCGCTTGCAAATGTAACCATTTATTCGATGACGTAGTGATTTATGTTTTTTATGACGTAATTACTTATATATCATTTCACTATTCATTATTGATTTAGTGCTCATTTAATTGAAAGTGAAATAAGGGTATAAATAAAAGGAACATTATATCAGTATGCAATCTGTAGGTTTGTATTATTTCTCGTTGCGTATGTAAACCACATCACATATACATATTGTTTACATACCCAACTCGACAAAAACAAACCTACATTTTGCATACAGGTATAATAGTCCATATGTATTTGCACAAAATTCACCTATAAAAAAACTTTAAATTGTCTCAAAGCAAGAAAAATGCACATCAAGTTATGCCCTTTGCAAGAAATGAACTTAAAATCAATCAATTGAGTAATTTAAAATGACAAGAAATGCTCTATAAAGTCAATCAAAGGGGAATATATCAAAAGTGGAACAAGGTAGAGTTAGGGTTCTTGTGCACAGCCTTTTGAGTCATTGCAAGAAACATGCATACCAATTTTAGAGTCATTTGAACATATGGTGACAGAGTTATGCTCCGCACAAGAAGTGCTCTATAAATATCAAAGCTGTTTAATACAAAAACGGAACGAGGTAGAGTTACGGTTCTTGTGCACTGCACTTCGAAACATTGCAAGAAACATGCATACCAAGTTTGGATTCATTTGAACCTATGGTGACAAAGTTATGCTCCGGACAAGAAATGCTCTATACAAATAAATCAAAGGGGAATAATTAAAAAAACGGAACAAGGTAAAGTAACAGTTCTTGTGCACTGCACTTCAAGTCATAGCCATAAACATGCATACCAAGTTTGGAATCATTTGAAACTATGGTGACAAAGTTATGCTCCAGACAAGAAACGCTTGATAAAAATCAAAGGGGAATATTTTAAAACCAGACAAAGTAGAGTTACGGTTCTTATGCACTGCACTTTGAGTCATTGCCAGAAACATGCATACCAAGTTTGGAGTCATCTACGGTGACAAAGTTACGTTCCGGACAAGGAAATCCGGAAGACGCCGACGGGGCGGACACCGCCGCCGCCGACACCATCGCCGCCGACGAAAGTAATCCCTACATGTCGCCTAGTCAGGCGACACAAAAATGTGACAAAACGTGGTTTGAATTGTCTTTGTCATTTATGCGTGCAACAACTATTAGCTAACCCGGAAGACTTCCGTGATTCACTCTAAACAAATGAAAAGTTAACGTGACATTGTAAATTACTGCAATCCTGAGATCATCTGATGATTAAACGAGTGGTTTTCCAAAAGGCCAATGCTAGCTGAAGTGCTTCGTGAGTTTGTTTGTTTCCGATCAAACCTGATTTATTGAATCATCGCGTTTGCTAAGCTGTACGACACTGTTGATTAGGGGACCGAGTTTAAGTTGGCATACTACCAGTTCAGATATCGAACAGAAGAAATCAGAAGAGAAAAGGCTGAGCACAGAATAGAACGTGTATTTCAAAAAGGTTAACATTTAGAGTTAATTGAAATAGCATAATACTATAAGGCAGATGTGAATTACATACGTAACAAAACCGAGGGTGATGAGTATAAAAAACACACAACAGCAACAAATCTTAAAACCTGACAACTCAGTCTATAAAATTTTTTATCAGTATTGATCAATGATTAAATATTTTCATATTGTATGTGGTTTTCATTTATACCAGATTAATATTTAATATGTCTAATCTTTTTTTAAGAAGTTTTGTCAATTCAATACAAAGCTGACTTGGTATGTACGTGTATGGAAGCTTGATAACCCTGAATAAATTTAACCCTTCTTTTGTTGGATGTTTGAATATATTCCTTGTGCAGGTCGTTAAAAGCTGTATAAACAAACTATAAAAAAGTGATATTAATCTTTTATATAAGAACAATCTATTCTTGGAAGGTACTGTAGCAGAACGTACATTCAAATGTTTATTTTGTATGCTGAATGTTTCAATGTCTGGTACTGCTTTTTTAAATTAGTTAAAAAAATCAAAAGAAAATGAAGACTGAATCCGAAAAAGTTAGATTTTTGATTAAAATGAATATGATGAAATGTTTAATAACTCTTTGCTATTTCGTTGTTTTTAATGCCAATGTAATTTTAGCCGAAGCGCAACATAGAAATATAGTTATATTTTAGCAGGACCCGGTAATACATAGCTATGTAAACGTTATGTATTATTTGTCATTGTATTTTTATTATAGTTTCTTTTAAATCAGACATCAATTCAGGATATCATTTTGTTTTGTTCTGGTTCGAAATGTATGACAACAACAAACAATTTACAGATATGGTGATACCAATTAACCTTTCAAGTTTTGGTATTTTTATGTAAATATACCATCAGATTTAAATTAATATTTTTCTACAAAATACCTGACAAAATTGCTCATGAGTTTAGTTTTTAAAAAGGGATATCTCGTTTTTTTTTTGTCCGCGATACAGATTTACAGATTTCCAGTATGCTGTTCGTTTACAACTTGCAAAACGGATTTTTCAAACAATTATTCCGTTTGTCTTATTATGTAACGACAAACTATTTTTGCGATGAATAAACAATGACTATGCAAAAGTTTACACACTTCGTGTGAATATGAATACGGAAAAAAAGATGTCGTTTTGTTTATGAATCTAAACAAGGACTCGAAATCAAAACGGAATTTTATCGTAATTGGACATCTAAACAATTTGAGGACAATGCCTGGTCAAATTTTGACGTTATGACACATAGGAAATCATTCCTGGGACCAGGAGATAGAAAAACATAACACATTTTAAAACCAATTTTGATATCAGCAAGTTGAAAATCACAAATTTAAATACCCTTGAAGATTCCAATTTATCGATAACCACGAAATTTTATGGCCCTGAAAATAAATGCAGTACAAGTGTTTCATGTGATTTCTGATTTGCAAATATTTAAAAAAAAATGAAATATGCTTATCAGGAATTTCCACACCGAGACATAACCCCAACCCACTTATCCGTTCCACAATGTTGCATGCAAAAGCGCACAAACACATAAAACAAAAACAACTTAAAGGATTGTATAGCAAAAGGTGGGTACTTTATGACCTTACCAAGACCAGAGCTCCTAGTGTCAAAACTTCGTAATCCTCCATTTGTGTAAATATGTCTCAGGGTGGTTCTTTTAAGCATTTCATTTTTTGTAATTTTGAGAAAGTTTTCAAGTTTTCATTTCATTTATTGTATCTACACATTGAATATTGTGTAACAATTCACATATTTCTTATACTATTAGTAAAACATACACAATAATCAATTTCCTCTGCAGCTACACCTTTTGACTTCTTGAATATTCACGTGTTGATTGCGCGGCTTAACAATTCAAAAATTAATCAATTACTATATGAGTTTTCTGATGTTGCAGGTGGCAACATAGCGGCGGCCTGGGCTGCGATGAAGGCTCTTGGTACAGAGGGGTACATGGCGAAGGCAAAGGTATTGATGGATACCACTACAAAAATGACCAGCAGGATAAGGGAGATTAAGGTACGCAAAAAAATATGATATGTCAGATGTTAAATATCTTCATTAGAAGTAATAGTCAAATTATATATCGAAAACCCTGAACTGAACATGTTCAATCTCTTTATTTAAGTTCTATAACATAATACATATCCTATCAGATAACAAAATATAGATCACCAGTAGGCTGTGTATGACCACTTTTATATTGCATTTAAACTAGGGATGGACCAGGTCGTAATTAACAAAGTCGTTAAAACCCCTAATAACGTTAAATGCAATCTAATGGAAAAAAATGAAGTATTATAATCAGGAATGGCAACATCCAGCATACACAGCCTCCACACACAGCCAAAAAGTAGAGAGGAAAAGAGAGCATAGTATTACAATAATCAGTTTCAAAATGGACGCCACAAACAAATAACGGAAGTGAGAACCAGAGGGGTTACCGCCTTAGAACGGTCAGTGGAAAAACAAATTGCCACTGGGGGTTTAAACCAGGTTCTAGGGTGCACCAACCTCACACTTGCCCCAACAGGTTCTCGTATCACAACCCAAGTACAAATTGTTTTGGTGAAATAACTCCAACCACCCAATGTTGCATGCAAAAGCACACATACATATAAAACAATCATAAGAAGCCAATAGCATTCCAAAGCCAAAGGGCGGGTACTCAATGATCTTACCGAGACCAGAGAACCTGGAGTAAAATCAGCAAGAACACGATGACAGGAATAAAAGTAACAAATATTCTTGGTACAAATTCAGTGTTACTAGCTTAGGATCAGTTACAACAACAGTTTTAAGCTTCAAAAACAGTCACATATAAGTTTCTGTTTTTATTTCCTTCAGTCGTGGCTTCCGCTAAAAAGCACCGAACTTAATTCAGGAAATTTGTATCATTTGACAGCTAAGAGTTTTATTGGTTTAGAGTAGATAATTACAGAACTACAAACCCTCTACGAAGGCCACCAGGAAGGTAACACTGTGACAACTGACAAAAGACAACACCGACGACACAATGACATACATGAGTTTTCATTATTTGACTGGTTCAACGAACATTTGATCAAATGTTTAATCTCTAGCAATTGTTGGATCGAGAGAAATACTTATCGCTAATCGTTTAATAATTCTGAAACGCCCTGTGACAGTTTGAAATGTTAAAATATATACCCATACACATGTATTGACATATGTTTCTGTTCCATATAATATAGGGATTGAGTATTTTGGGAAGCCCGTGTATGACAGCATTCGCAATAGGCTCCAGCGACCCAAACATTAACATCCAGGCTGTGGCGGATGTGATGGAAACCAAGGGCTGGAAGATGGAAAGGAATCAACTTCCAGACTCAATACACTGTTCTATTCTACCTCACCATGTTGGCGTTGCTGATAAGTTTGTGGATGACATGGAAGAAGCCACACAGTTTTGTCGGGTAGGAAAACTAAGCTTAAATTTATTTTATATAAAATCGCGTTTGAAACAGGGCCTTAAAAAATGCTAAATGACTTCATCCAGTGTTAAAACCAGATTTCGAATGGTAGGAGTGGTTTGAAAAATTGCCAAATAATTAAATCGTTGGTGGGATTCAAACCTGTCGCATGAGTATAAAAAGTCTCACCATTTAAAGTAATGTAAAAGCAGAGCCCAGTTGTTTTGTAATTCGGGTCTTAATTCAAGTTTGATTCCTTTTAATTTCTTTTTTTTGTTATACAAAGAAAATATCAAGAGAATATTTAGCACGATTTCATATATTGGTCGAATTTTTGGTTACTTTGTAATTCGCTCTTCTGCAAAAAATTATGGGTTGAAGGTTATAAAAAGGTGAAAGATGCATATCAGGAATTGCCACATTCAGAAAACAACAGCCTCCCCACACAGTCAAGAAGAAGAGAGGGGGAGAGAGCATGGTTAATAAAATAATCAGTTTCAAAAAGCTGAGATTGGAAAACATTCTCAAATCTCAAGGATCTGATTGGCTGAAATGGCGACTGGTAATGGAAACCAGTCTCAAATCTCAAGGATCTGATTGGCTGAAATGGCGACCAGTCGCCATTTCAGCCAATCTGATCCTTGAGATTTGAGACTGGTTTCCATGCTCAGTTTTATAACCTTGGGCACTGATATTCCCATTTTCAGGATAATAAAGCTTTAGCAAAGAAGGGGACAGCAGGGGTGTACGGTATGATGGCAAGTATACCTGACAAAGGCATAGTCACTGATTTCCTTGTGGAATTCTTTAGCGAGGTCTACAAGTGCAAGTGAAATAGATGCAAGAGAAGGATGAAACAGAAAGCAGGCTCAAAACGTTATTGTGCTATTTAGACAAAGTTTTCTAGTAAACATAATTAAAAATGATATATTAGAGATTGGTATCTCTGAGAAAAATATATATGTATAGCGTACTTTTAAACATTAATTGTAAAAAAACACATACGTGCAATATTGAAAAAACATCGACAAGAAAAGAAAAAGACAACAATGAATTAGTATTACTATTGCAATTTACTAGTACACTGTATTTGTTTTTTCTATATAGTATTTTTGCTCATGTTATGACTATTTTTTACAGAATTAATTTGGTTATTATTTAACGGTTTCAAACTTTTTTTACTGATTTGGTTTTAAGTTTTATAGGTTTTAAACATTTATGACTGGAAAAGTCAGAAACATAATGCCCTGACTTAGGGTATTATCAGAAACACGACCGTTAAAACTACTTTAGCGTTAATCCTAAGTATCTGTATTAATAGTATCTGTTTATATCATATACCCTATGAATTTAAAGCATTCTGATTGGTCGAGAGCTCCGTACTCGCGAGTCCGAAAAAAGTGATAACTACCCCGGGAATTAATAACTACCTTTGCTATCATCATCATCATCATCATCATCATCATCATCATCATCATCATCAGAATGCTTTAAATTCATAGGGTATATGACTTCGTCCTCGGTCGATATCACACTACCCAGGTCCGCAAAACTACATATCGACCTCAACATTAGAATTTATTTGTATAATAATGACCTAATGTTGATTTTACCTGAGAGTGATAGCAGATTACTTTAAAGTTCACTTTTGAATAGAGTGCTTGTAATGTTTTTCCAGAACAAATGTGCAATATTTTCTATTTATTTGGCTTAATAATTAAATTGTATATAACTGAGCCAAAACACGTTATTTTAAATCTTTATGTACAAGTATACAAGTAGCCATATGAAGGATCTCCGTTAAAGCCACATAACACTATGGATTCTACATTTATAAAGAAAATTTAAAAATATCAAAGCCTTATACACAGTAAATTCAGTCATTTTGAAGAGAGACTGAGCGTGTGCAACGACTTAGAACATGACCGATTTCAAAAATTGTAGCCGTGACTGAAGTGAAGCTTATGGACGAAATACTCATATTTTGTGTTTTAAGTGTTTTTATAAGATGCAAAATCTGATAAGTCAAATTTCAAATCAAATTTACCAGTTTTAGGTATAGATGTTTAAGGATGACAACTATTGCAGTTTTTCAACAACAACACCTACATAAAAAGTAATATCCTCCTCTCTAACTTTTGACTTCATTTTCTAAAAATAACGTCAGCCTAGGAAAACACTATTAACAGAATTATCTCATGACTGATGGAGATAGTCGCACTAATTGGCCTTGTCTTGGCTAGAGAAGTTGTCTTTTTCGGAAATTAATTCTATTCGAAATGTGAGGAAACGTTCCACGTTGCTTGTTGAATCCTAGGTACCTTAGTTTCACACATAACGTTACAAATAGCAGGTCGTTGTCAAAGCTACTACCCATCGGCATTTTCATCAAGGCTATGACATGCCTTAAGGGAAGGAAGCTTAGGCATTAAGACTTAAGAAGCTAATAATTAACAACCAATTACGCTACTCACCACTGTGGATTCCGCACGAATTGGATAATTGCGGAAGCTTGCTCATGGAAATTGGAACTCTACATAGATACCTTTGTTTCTTAAATTATGCCTGGAAGCGAAAAGGTCTTTCCTCGCCATCCAAAAAATCGATTAAAATAACCTCTCCCCAACCGACAATCTTCTAGAGGCTACAGTCAGCCTTCGCAGTATTCAGACGCACCTGTCCATTAGAATGTCAACAAGACTCATTTCTAGTCTTGAATAATAAGTTCGCAAAGGTATACCAAAAAGGTAAACATTGAATAGTGTTCTTTATTAAAGTAAACATTGTTTAATGATGATGTGTTGTGTTTACCTCCAACTTGGTTGATCCAGGCAATACTATTCAAATTTGAATTTCATTGACACCGCCATGTTTGCAATTTACTATATTGTTGGCAAACTTTCGTTGACTTATTCAATCGATTGACCTCTTAGAGATTCCAATTAATAAGCGTTAACTACCATTATACTTGTAAAAAACAAGACAGCTGTTTGACATTTTGGTTAACTGTTATACATCAAGACAGCGTTCAAAACTATTTTGCACTAATCGACCTCGGCTTCTAGTGTAATGAAAATGTACAGGCATGTAATAAGAAGAGCTGTCAACAATAATAACATTTGTATCAAAATAGATGAATAAAGAACTTTGAAATCCACCGAACATGACGAAAATGAAAATATTGCAGGCTGGGTTTGATTGAACCTGTTCATGAGCAGTAATGGAAACGCATATTACTTCCCAAGCCGCCTAGGCACTGGTTGAGCACAACTCAAGATTTCGAATCAAAACATTCTCAATACTGCGATATCTGTTCATTTCTGCTAATCATTATGGGGAAAAATTCCAGCTCTCGACTTGATGTGGATTTATTCTAGCTTTCTCCTGAATACATTTGTTTTTATTGCCAAACTTAATAATTACCTCCCTTTTAATTGAATACTGTTCTAATTTTGAGCGTGTACTGAATTAATTTTAGGAAACATTAAACAAAATTTCAACCATTTTGACTTATTAATTCCAAGGTTATGAACTTACTTTAAACCCTAAACAAGACAGAAACGAAAGTATCATCCATGGTTAACTTGTGGAATTGATGTTCAAGGAGAACTTTTTGCGGGTATATGGCTGTGAAGGAAACAAGTAGAAATTTATTTCGATACTCAAATTTATTCTAGCTTTTAAAAAAATGTAATGTTGAAAATTATATCTGGAAAAACAACACATAAAAACCCACAAAAATACTGTTTTATGATAACATCACAGATCCAAAACAATCCCATAAGAAAGCAACATACTCTGCGAGTGATAAAAACTAACCAAACTCCAAGAATTCCTGCAAAAAAGGGTGAAATATGCATATCAGGAATCGCCACATTCAGAAAAAACAGCCTCCCCACACAGTCAAGAAGAAGAGAGGGAGAGAGCATGGTTAATAGAATGATCAGTTTCAAAAGAGACACCACTAACAATTAACAAAAATGAGAACTAGAAACTTACAAACACTTATGTTTGTGCAAAAAACAACAACAGAATTTAAGCTGGTAAATAAAGCAGTAAATTAGTACTTTACAAAATGTATTATATATTATATATAAACTAAAACCATGAAAACAAGATTCTAGCGTCTGAAACATACACTTTTCTAGGTTCAGTCAGGTGATGTACGATCGCCTCTGTCATCAAAAATGGCAACTAAGTACATGTAAAACAATAAACTATTTTTGGTTTTAACTTCCTCGTGTGATATGTAAGACGAAGCAAGCAGACAAACACAACAATTATTAAAATAAGAATACAGAATTAAACAGGGTCATACTTGAATAGATATTGCAGTGGCTTTGACACGGTCGCTTCATGAACTAAAATGATACTGGTTATGGTTCTACCACAAGTTTTTACCTAAATAAGTTGCTTCTCTTTGTTTTAATATCATACCATTGTATTATGCCAGGGAATAACAAAATGTTACATAAATGTATCAAACAACAGTTCACCGCAAGGCCTTGAAAGAATAACATTAAGTCACTGCAGAGTGCGAAAGTTAATTTAACATTTACTTGAGAAGCTTGAGTTCCGCATTTCGGTCGACATGTTCATTGCTTCCTCAATTTTGGTAAGTGACCTTCTTTTGCAAATTTTATCAGTCTTAAAGCTTCGATTTTTTTCATTTCAAAATCCCCCATCAGAACTTCTTCATCAAGCTTAAGTAACATTTCACCGTCAACCATGTTCACCAGGAAACTGTCTGAATACTTCTCAAGATTAAGTTTGGCTAAATATTCGCAAACATCTTCCACGGAAAGATCAGCTACGTCGATCGTCAATTTGTCTTCGGATTCAGTTGAGCTTTGCTTGATTTGACTTTCTTGTGGGTTTTCGCTTTTTTGTTTTTCTTTTTCATCTTCAACAACCGAGTTTGTTGTCTGCTGCTTAGGTTCCGTTTTCACTGGACTTACAATTTGCGTTGGAAGATTATTTTCATATAACTTTAGCCCAAACTCGTCTGCATTTGTATGTATATTAATTTCTGGCTTTGTTGGTTTGTTTGCGGTTTGCTTTGGTGTTGACGGTACTAAGTAGTCATAGCCATCATCAGCATTAGGTGGATTGTTTTCATAAACATCAACTTCTACATAGACATCTGAAATCCTGGTGTTTGCCGACTGGTTTTGATTTGAAGTCAGTTCCATTTGATTTTCACTGGAGCTACTATTCTGTGTTCGTTGTACATTTGGCTTTGATGCTTTTGGTGGAGGTGCGGACTTCTTATTTACTGGAGCTGACTGCAACTGACCATCAATAATAACATTTGACCCATCTTTTGATCGCCTAACATCTGCTTGCATTGGAATATAAACACCTTCGGTCGTCGATGATTGAGCTATTGGTGATGATTCGTCTTGAGACACCGATGAAACCTGAAGTTTAGGTTTCGCTAGAACCGGTGGCTTTGATTTAGAAAGCAGATTTGTTTTCAGCAAAATTTCTTCTGCTAACTTTTGTGCGTGTTTTACTTGCGGTGAATGATAAGCTTTAGTATTTTCTCTTGCATTTGGTAGCGGAGGTCTGAAAGATTGAGGAGATGGGGGTAGATTTGCATCCATCGGAGGAGAATTAACAATTGGTTTATTGCGTTGCAATTGTTGTGCTTCTTCTGTTGAAGGGAGTTCAGTGCTTGGAATCGATGGTGGAGGGCGCTTGTTGACTGCACCGTATGTGTATTTATTTGTTATATCAGGTTTAACGACTCGGTCTTGATTTTGTCCAACTTTATTTGGAGTCACACGCGGTATTGGTTCATCAACCGGTGCCTTTTTATGTTTGAATGGTTTTGGCATAAGTTCCGGTTTTATATCTATTTCTTCATAGTCATCATCTACAAAATTCTCCACTTTCGCAGTTGCCTCCTCGGCAGGTGGTGGTTTATATTCGAAGTCTTTGATAGGAGGTACAGGTGGAGCGAGTTCAACCAATTCTTGTAATTTGACGTAGCCCTTTGGTTCAATTCGAGCGTATTCTTCTCTATACAGTATATTGTCATGCGAATATTCAGCAATTTCTGAAAATAAAATCAGGGTCACATTCTTTTCTGTATTTAGCATTGACTATGCCTCTTGTTTTATTAAAATAAGAAACATATAATCTCCTCTTAGATATATTATAACCAATTACTGAATTGGACCAATTGCTCTAGTACATACATGTAAATACGAAAGCACGTTATTAAATGTTCTCTTTCGCATAGCCTTTTTACCTCACAGTTTTTGTGCTGGTGTACCTTTGCATACAGCACTGTTAGTTAATGCATGAGTAAGAGTGTCTTGACCAGAGCGATCTTTACTTATTTGTTGGTACGGGAACCTGACGGGGCAAATATTGGGTTGGTGAACCCAAGAGCCTGGCTTAAACCCCACGTGACACGTGTTTGGCCTTGACCATTCCAAAACAACTTGAATTATCTTTTTTTTTCATTGTTTCTAGTGTCTGTTAGAGTCTGATTATTATTAACTCATGATCTCTTTAAATTTACTCTCTGCTGTTTGTCTGTTCGGTTATTCCTGATATGCCTATTTCACGTTTTGTTTCTGTTACTTCTGTTTCCGGAAACTTGTCATCATATACCTCTCTATTCTTATCACATTGACTTTACAAATTGTATGTATGTATTAAGGTTCCTCATTTGATTATTTCAAAAACCGGTTTTAGAAATGCCTCGACATTGACTGACTTGATATTTAGACTTGGTTAAAATACGGAGTAGTCTCAAAACGTTTTTCTGCGCTTACTGAATATTTGAAAACAAGAATTCATTATTATATGCTCTTGGCAAAATTAATATGCAGAGTTGGAAATCGTAGTTCAAATGCTAAAGTAACCTAATAATGTCGTTGTTCCCAAAAATCAAGGTCTTACGTGTACTTCCATATTCAAAATCGTACGGAACATTCGCGCAAATCCCTCTCAGTTTTTCTTGATAATCGACCCAGTCCTGTTTTTTCTTCCCTTTAATACCAGAGACGAGTGAAACTCTAAGCTCGGTCAGGAATAACGGTACTGCCAGAATCTCGTCTTCATCTACTTTACCTGCAAAATTAACAACATTTACTTAATTATATGCTGTGTTCAACACAAAAAATAATGGACTGTTATAAGACTTAGTTTTGTTTATGTTGTTTTAACAACAAAGTGAAATATTCAATCCAATAAGACAAACGGATTTATTATAAGATAAGTTTTTGTTTTAATAACCAAGTATTTACAGTTTAGATGTATTTTTACGTGTAAAATCTTGCTAATGCATCACTCTAAAAACAGTTCGATTTTACTTAAATATACAGTATGATCTTAAATGAACAGGATTTCTAGAATTTATCAGTTAATTATTAAGCTCAAAATTACCCCCCAAAATATTGGACCGACTAGTGTTTACCACAGATATTGACCGGGCAGTCGAAAGCCACTGTAGCTTTTTTTGGAATGCAGAATCAGTAAACCGATAATGGCAACACACTTATAAACTAATTGAAGCTAACACGTCTCATGTAGTCCATGTTTCGAAAACCATTACTACCCCGTTTGACACAGTATCAAAGATAAAACAATTCAAAACAATCAAGTAACTAACTTTGCTCGTCGAAAACAGCTTTGCACATTTATTAAAAATCACAAAACCAACCATCAATAATCAGGTTTCCCAGCAAGTTCACTTCTTCAAACATCTTTTCGAAATAAAAGCCCGGGATATCATTGGTGCTGATGTGCTTATGGTCGAAATAGATGTTTTGGTCCGGTGGCAGACGAGCCTCAAGGGGCAGCCGGTGTTCTCGGAGAATGGTGTAAATGTAACCCTCACGCCCATCTGAAAAATAAAATTTAACGGGAATATCAATCGTCGTTTATATGCGAAACTATTGTAACTATACAAATGTATGAAAAATATGGTTATACAATAGCTTCGCATAAAAATTACAAAATGCTGGTTAATTACATGGGCACTTTTGAGGTTTTGCATATGAAAAACTTATCTAATTTCATGGAGTGCTATTAATCTCGGTCTGAATATTAAACATAATGGATAACAATGACTGATTCTCAGTGGAATACTAGAAATCTCAAATTTGAACTCCATTAAATCAACGTGTGTATATTATGTGTTCTAACGGGTTTCTCGCATGATTTAATTTGGTTTTCATGCAGTCGTTTGGGTTTGAGTGCTATACAATACTGTAAAGAATTATCTGTTTAGAAAAGGCATTTGGGAAAAATGTGTATCGAAACCTAAAGCCATAGAATTTTTCGTTTACCTTTTCTCTTTGATCATTAAAGCTATCAATACAATAATCTATAGTAAATGGTTGCATACTTATTCTTTGCGACAGTTTAAACAAAGAAGTCTTAATCTTAATCATAGCAGTTCCTAAGATGTTCATAGAAAGCAATACAAATTCATATTTGTAAAAAGTCTTAACTAGCAGTTATTTAAAAAATATCACAACAACTTCATTTTAGAGATAAAGTAAAATGACGAAATGTCTGGCTAACGACAATTCTGCAACACAAAATCCTAAGTTAGCTGGTTACTATATATATCCTATAATAAATCAATGCCGTTTTGTTGTTTAAGGTACACACATGAATATCTATAATAATTATAAATTATTGTGTGTCTCTCTGTCTTTAGCACTAGTGTGCACACAAACTCCAACAGGTTGTAGTACGATACTAATTATAGATGTCTCACATGTGTTTATGTAAAATGTGTGTATGTAAAAGTATTCGGAAGGTCATTTGTGGATAGTTATGGTAAAGGCGTTGCCTGAAAATTTCGAGAACTTGGATGGCATGTTCTGTTTACATGAACAGAACTCTTGGCTAGGCGATGTCGCCGTGTCTGGTGCTTGAATCTGTTTCTTTATGTTAGAAGGTTCGTTTGTTTGTAACTAATCCCACCCATATAAATAATATATAATATGTACTGACAGACTTTAGAAACGCATCTGAAATATATCTCTTAATGTTTACCATGTTATGTAAAATTTGATCATAATAATGCATCAAAATAATTGCAAGTCCCTCTCAATTTTTAATTGGTAATGACACAAAATGATATTCTTATTGGCAATGACAAATTGTTGGTCAAAATATCACCTAATTGTGTGAATTTCTTCGTTTTCTTCATACTGACTACTTTAAGGAAAATACGTGAACAAATGGTTGAGTTTTTTTTAAATTTCTATCGACATACAGTCAAACCTGTCTATAATGACCACTTAGGGGAGAACCCAAAAGTGGTCTTTAAAGGCAGGTGGTCTTTGTTCACATGTAAATATGTTTTATAAATCAGTCAGTGGGATAAATAAAGTGTGGTATTTGTCCACAGGTGGTCTTTGTGAACAGGTGGTCTTTAGCACAGGTTTGACTGTATATATTCTAGGTCATCGATCATGAGTTTGTTATTAAATATATAGACTTGTTTTTTTGCGA
Organism: Corbicula japonica; assembly: GCA_038501625.1. Taxonomy (NCBI): domain Eukaryota; kingdom Metazoa; phylum Mollusca; class Bivalvia; order Venerida; family Cyrenidae; genus Corbicula; species Corbicula japonica. Next base: position 411,526 of record JAZAYU010000205.1, read on the forward strand.
AAGCATTTGATGGTTTGTACAATGTTAGTGTGTGTAAAGTGATACTTAATGACCAAACAAAATCAGGAAGTTTAAATTTGAATCATTTGATAATCAATGTGCTTATCTACGAAAAACACAAACAATAAATGCGTATTTTGCTATAGTATATTACAGTTATTACATGTTAACTCATTTACTTTATCATAGTAAAAGCTTTATTTCCAAGCTGTTATTTGTAAATGAAAATTGATGCCTAAGCCTAAGAAATTAAGATGATGCTAAAAAGTCTTTCTGACAGGGTATGAGAGGATAATTATATTGCCGGTCTGGATGTTATTTTACCCGAGCCGTTATTTCTGTGGCTCAGGTAATATGACATCCAGACTGACAAACACTATTAATAAACTGAATAACAATATATCACTAAATTCCCGTACATGTTTCAGTTTGTATTCCTCTTATTGTAATAACTGAACCTTAATGCTTTCATAACGACATTTGAAGTGTAATTTTGATATATTAGAATTCATTGAGACAAATTTGGTTCATATTTTTTAGTATTCATGTGGTAATTTCATTTTCAAGACCAATAAATTTCAGTTCATGGTGGTTTTCATTCTTCTGTATTCTAAATGGTATCGCAAGCAGCTAAAGACTATTTCAAGTATTAATATATGGTTTGTCTTGAAATATCACAACCCAACAATGTTTTAAAGCATAAACATAAAATAAACCTCTTCACAGATTGTTCAAGTGATTATCTGCAGTATAATTTATTTGTTTAATGTAAACTTGTTCTTTCAGCGCTATTGGGTACGGCTTTATTTTATACATCTATCCGCATTAATAAAAATAAAGTCAACCCTCTCTTCGAAGACCACTCACAAAAACAAGTTGTCGTTGATGGCATGTGGTCTTCATTTACAGGTGATTTTAATCTTTGAATCTGTCAGTGCGCAAATAAAACATTAGTCTTTATAAGCAAGTGGTCTGTATTAACAGGTGATCTTTCGCGCAGTATGATCAAATGACAATGTCCCTATCGAACCTGTACAGCGTCAACGCCTAGCCATGCAGTTCCAATTACTCTACCAATTGAGCTAGCCGGAACAACCCTAAAATGGTTGATAGGATAACCCTGATAAGCGTAATCATCACTACATGACACAGATAACCAATTATTTACTAATTACGGTACTGACTTTATGTACGTGGAGACTTTTTAAGGTCGCAACACTGCACACATCAAGTCTACTTACAAGTGACCCCATCCTCATCCATCACACACAAAGTCTCCCCAAGTGAGGTAGGCAGGCTCAGGATCCTTGGCTTGATATAGGACAGAAGCCTCGCTACGACTCGGCGTTGGGTCGAAACCACCGCAAGAACGATAATCTGAAGTTGAGAGACGTTTGTTCTAATTATCCGGACTAACATTTAATCAGCTTTTTAAAAAATTAATGTGACTGTATACTAAATTCGACATATTAAGATAAAAAGATTTACCCTATGGCTGGACATTGCAATTAGCTTCTTACTTTCTATTGCGTGCAATATATTCGAGATGATTGGAGTCGTTTCAGTTTTTTCTCAAAGATAACGTGTACATGTTTGTTTAGATGAAAACATGTTTGGACAAATGTGAGGTTAGTGCACCTTAGAACCAGTGGCAATTTGATTTTACACTGACCGTTTCAAGGTGGTAATCCCTCGGATCCTCACTTTCGTTAAGTGTCAGTAGCGAACGCCAAGAAGAAGAAGAAGTTAAGTGTCAGTGGCTTCCATTTTTTAGGTGGAAGGACACGTTGCTTACCCAGTTTTGACGGCAAGAAATTAAATATTATCCAAACCTTATACAATTTTGCCAGAATAATGTGTGAGGATCGCTTTATTTAAGTATGCAAACTATTTTCACTTGCCGACGACGGTTATTTAAAAACGACGCCATATATGAAGGCACCCTGATTTCTTCCATTTTCCCATAAACGTAGAGATTTAAATATGTAGTGTACACCATGATTATACGAAAGTTACATTGAACATGAACCGGTACAAGTATAATATGATTTAAGTAAAATCTTTGAATTGAGACATTCTATGTACTTGAAATATCATAATTATCTGCGTAACGCGAGCTTTTTGGCACCGTATTTAGAGTACCCCTACTGTCTTCGACGTAATATAAGCGCGAAAGCAGACGGTGAACTCTCGTTATTTTTTAATATGTTATTGCCAGATGTTTTTATTTCCGAGATATGAAATTAAAAAATATGTATCTTCGGGTTACTTTTCGCGTAAAAATGAAAAGATCGTTAATTCAGAGTTTTTTCGTTCGGATCAACGCCGACGTCATATTTAAGTTTATATACGACACCGTAGTTGAAATTTCTCTTTGCGAATAATCGTTTAATTCTTTGGTACGCGATGCCTCGTAATTAAAACAAATTAAAATCGCTTAATAAAATATACTTCATTCATTGTTTTATCCAGACATTTAAATTTATCAAATTTGTATCATAGGACAGTGTACACTTTCGCGTTTTTGTCTATGTACATGTATGTAATGTATGCTCACTAGATTTTTTAAAAGAAATTTTATCAACTGAAATGAAGTAAAGAATTCAACAAAGTATGTTAAAAATTTAGAAACGGTCTTTGGTGGTTTAGCCATTTTGTTCTTTATTGTATTTATTATGTTGAAAGTCCGTCAATATACACTTGTCAAAAGTTAAGTGCACACTTTTCAATTTTGAATATCTCAAAGTAAACTTATCCTAATTAAAAGAAAGTTTGACACTATGTTAAACATGATAAATCAATAATAATTATTTGAAACACGTGCATAAGTTTTACGTATTGCGTCATCCACGTTGGCACACGCTATGTATACGTAATCCCGGTGCGGCAATCGAAATTAAGTTTTTTACAATCGATTTTGTTGTCCACATGTTCACCGACACCGGACAAGCTAAAAAACACATCATTTTATAACAATGAAACGTTTGACACCTGAAGACATTATTTTCTAGATTTATAACGTTGCTTGCGTTGAACGTTGACGTTACTATCGTACGTTGTTAAATATTTACGTTAAAGAACGTAAACATGAAAATGTTATCATTTAATTTGTTTGATGAGTGTCGACTTATCAATTATCTGACATTAAAATTAATATAAGTCAACTTAACTTCACAATCGACTTATTCGAAAATGACGTTAATTTGTTCAGAAATGTTTAAACACGTTTCCGAACTACTGGTATATTTTATCGAAATGAATACATTTTTTTCTCTTTGAAAGGCTGTTACATATTTACACAATGTATTACAGATTATCGCATCTTCCTTAATTGCTAAGCCACTCAGAAACTTTTTGCACAAAACAGTGTGAGAAAATTGGAATTTTCTCTTTCAAATCCACGAGAACACGTTATGGATAAAATAAAGAAGAACGTGTTGGCTCCACGTGCCCAACAGACCATTACGAAGTTATTTCAATGCAATAGAATTGCAAACCACAACATTCTCTTAGATTTAATGATACAAAGATGAGAAAATAATCACGACTGATAGGGGATGCAATGATTTTTTACTTGAGAATTGCTTTCTGTATACCAGTGAGCTTAAATGTTATTATTTTTCAATCACGTTAAGCAGTTTCAAATATGTTTGCGTGCTTTAATAGGAAATTTATATTCTTTCATTGCAATTTACAATTGTTTGAAAGATTTAATCAATAGTTGGAAAAATCAACATGTATCAAGTGTAAACTCGGAACTTTTGACTAGTGTAGTCAAATCCTGTAGGAACCTTCTATGTATTCCGCGTCTAAACCCATACCAGCGAGTACCTTCGCCGCTGTTTTTTTTTCACCAACTTTTTGATGACAAACATGTCATATGTAGATGGATTGTTTCTTTCGTTTTTTCAATCTTTTTCTTTTAATTGTATGCAAAGACCAACGTAAAATAGACGTTAAACGCCTTCGTGTATTATTTTATATATGACGTCGGCGTTGATCCGAACGCAAAACTCTGAATTAACGTTCTTTTCATTTTTAAGCGAAAAGTAACCCGAAGAAACATATTTTTTAATTTCATAACTCGGAAATAAAAACATCTGGCAATAACATATTAAAAAATAACGAGAGTTCACCGTCTGCTTTCGCGCTTATATTACGTCGAAGATAGTAGGGGTACGCTAAATACGGTGCCAAAAAAGCTCGCGTTACGCAGATAATTATGATATTTCAAGTACATATAATGTCTCAATTCAAAGATTTTACTTAAATCAGATTACACTTGTACAAGTGCATGTTCAATGTAATTGGTGAAAGGGAACTTTGAAGACCTTCGAACACGACAAATATGAAAATATTGCAGGCTCGGTTTGATTGAGCTTGTTCATGGACAGTAATGGAAATGCTTATTACTGCTCACGCCGCCTAGCCCCGGGTTGAGCACAACTCAATATTTACATCAATGACCAGTAAAATTTTGATCCATCCTAAAAGATGGTATGCATATGGCGGTGAACATGGAACCTTCAATGCGGTATTTTCAGATTAATACCAATAAATTTTGTATCATTTTGGCGTAAACTACATATTTAAATCTATACGTTTATGGAAAAAAATGGAAGGAATCAGGGTGCCTTCATAGATGGCGTCGTTTTTCAATAACCGTCGTCGGCAAGTGAAAATATTTTGCATACTTCAATAAAGCGATACTCACACATTATTCTCACCAAATTGCATTCGATTTGGACAATATTTAATTTTTGACGTCAAAACTGGGTGAGCAACGTGTCCATCCACCTTAAATCAAAATATATGTCGATTTGTTTCTGTTTTATAAGGAAGTTTAAACAATTTAACAGGTGATTATTTTACGTTTACTTAATTAGTCATTTTCTCAATCAATTTTCTTTCCAAATTTACGGGACGGGTTTTTTTTTATTCAGAGCCTTTGAACAACTATAATAATAGGGTTTCGTGTGTGTCTTTTGCCGCAATGCAAAGTGATTCTGTTAGTGTTGTTGGCCTAATTCACTGACAAAATTAACGCGGAAATACACAAGTTCATCAAATGAGATGTGTTATGGCCTCGACTATCTAATTTTACTTTTTATTAGACTATCTAAGGCTGACTCTCATTTTTGTTAATTGGTTGTTGCTGTTACAATGCTATGAGCTTCTTATATGTTGTATGTTTGTGTGCTTTTGCATGCAACAATGTCGAGTGGATGGGTGGGTTGGAGTTATTTCACAAAGAAACTTGATGAAAAACTATTGGGGAAAGTGTGATGTTGGTGCACTATTGGACTTGGTTTTCCCCTTTGCGCACTGACTCTTCCAAACTATTGGGGGAAAGTGTGATGTTGGTGCACCATTGGACCTAGTTTTTACCCCTTGCACACTGACCCTTCCAAAGCGGCAACCCAAACGGATTCTCTTTATCGTTAATTGTTTGTGGTGTCTTATTTGAAATGGATTTTGTATTAACTGCTGCTCTCTTTTCTTTTCTTATATTTTGCTGCGTGGGGATGCTGGTTTTTCTGGTTATAGCAATTCCTGATAATTATGAATATTTCATTTTCATTGATCCTAAATGACTTTGTACTATTGTGAACTGATGTCTCATTTATATTAACCGGTATTTGTCTATTGTTGGTTTATTTACTGTTCTGCAATATACAATAAATATACCGGCAAGTGTTGATCTTTTTTTTTAATTTATTGCAACCTTTCTTGAATTTTTTATTGGTAATTTTGTAAATCATCGCTACAAATTGGTAACTTTATTATTGAAATTAACAATTTTCGTGATTTATTTTAATGTCTCCGAGATTGGTTATTGTGATTTGTTTTCTTTTAAACAGATTTGGAATCTTAAAATAATATAAATTTTAAAAAGGTGTACAATAATTGAAACATCTGTTTTAAGCACCATTGCGAGATTTCAATAATAATTAAATGATTGCAATTTGTGACATGAATATCACTGATATCTCTTTCGAAACACTTCTTGTCGTTAAATGTGTAAGACCTAGGACCCAAATAATGGTCTGCATTCGACTAAAAACCCTCAGTGCGGCCCTTTTACCATTTAATGATCAGCGGCTATTCACTGTTAATTGTTCCCTTAGTAAAATGGATTTCGAACAGCTAATGCAATAGTCAAAAAACAACAACAAACGAAGAACGAGCAGAAAATACATAGCATGATCAATCCAATCGATTTCTAGGCTGAAGATTATAAAAACTGATATCGAAGACCAGTCTCAAATCTCAAGCATTCGATTGGTTGAAATGGGTCTCCATTTTAGCCAATTAGATCCTTGAGATTTGAGACTGGTTTCAATTTTCAGTTTTATAATCTTGAGATCTGTTTATTACTAAATAATGCCTTTTGTTCAATATTTTCTTTCTTTTTTCAAAGGTTGCCTTTCATTGACATTAAATGCTTATTCATGTTTTACAATTTTCACACAATTCAGTATACGTATTCATAGGAAAACTACATGTATAATTAAAATGCTTTGAAAGGTAAATATTAAAACTTTATTTCAATATACAGATATAATATTGTAGTTGTTTTGTTATGCTATTTTGCGACAATTTATGTATATTATGCAAATGTCAATTTTATAGAAACATAAAGAACACTTCATAGATTAATTTGTTTTTTAACATTAAGTAAAAAGGATTCAAACCTGGTCTTTTTCGAGTGGTTTGTCCAAAAGGTCACCGGAGTAGCCTTGTCTTACTTTCAGCACAAGCGGTAAAGATTTCTGTAACTTGTCATATATATCAGTAATCGAATACTGCTTTCTGTCTGAAGAAAACTCCATGATGAATATTTTATTTTGAACGACTCGGTAGTTTACGATTTAATCTGACAGTGTACTTGCCACTGTATCCAGACCTACGAATTTCCGTTAACGTTTTTATGAAAGTTTGTTTTTTCAGAAATTAACTATAACCCTTTAACTCTGAGAACATTATTATGGTTTATGTGGTAATGCCTGTTCTTACATGTCACACAAAAACCACGTCTGTGTGAAGACAGATCAAACACTGTGTTGACAATTTCCAACCTATGTAAGACAGGTTAAACATAAAACAGACTTAAAACCGTTTAAGACTTAAAACGAAGTCACCACTGTGCAACATTTAATTACGTGTCAGCGGATTCAACATTGTAGATCTGTAGCAGCTAAATATGAAATTTTCAAATCACTAGGCGAGAAAAACATGTTTACTTGTTGACAAAAATCTTTCAATACATATTTCTTTTCAATCGCGTATTGATATATATCACTGCTCTAAACGTAGTAAAATCCTTAATGTAGTGTATTTCTTTCCAAACGCTTGCTTCAGCACATTTTACAAACTATTTGTGTAAAATTTAAGATGAGTTATTTTATTTAACACAATAATATTAACTTAAACATGCATATCAAACGCTTCATTGCTATCAGCAGATATAATTACATAACATTAATTTGTACTGATTATCAGTTTACAATAAGGAAGTTTGAAAAGCATACCTGACTACCTGTGTATGTTTGTTTTTCTCATCCTTGACAATATACCCTGTGTATCAGGGTCATAAATCGTTACTTCTGTTTATATTTTGAAGCATTACAAACTCTTGAAATAAACGAACTCAAAGTTTCCAATATCAGACAATAAATCTCATTTAGTCGCAGTGACGTTGACATAGACCTTGACTATATTTGGCAATATATCAGGATCATAAACCGGTACTTCTTTTTATTATATGCCGCATAATAAACTCTTGGAATTAAAAATAAAACACCTCAAAGTTTCATAATTTCGAAATATCTGACAATAATTTAACATCATTTAGTCGCATCGACGTAAGACCTGTGTTCTAAGTTGATGGTATGAATCAAATGAGGTTTTGCTTAGTGTACAAATAACTTCCTTTTGTCTTTTGCTAAACATATAAATGTAAATACTTTAAATCAGGTAATAAAATAATTTGCTGGAACAACAGTTTTGGCACTCAAGCGAAATTGTCTCTGTAAATAATAAAAATATTGAGATTTATCCTATCTCATGATGTGAAGTTTGCAGGGGTTTAGAAATTTAAAAGTGAAATATGCATATCAGGAATGGCCACATCCAGCAGACACAGCCTCCACAAACCGCACAAACGTAGAGATGATAACAAAGCATGGTTATGCAATCACTATTTCAGAGTTTGCGCCACAGTAAGAACCGGAGGGGTTTCCGACTTGGAACGGTCAGTAGCAAAACAATTTGCCCATGGGAGTTTAAACCCAATATTCAGTGAAAAATTCTCTTTAACTACAAATAGCAAAGGAAATATTCAGTGAAAAAGAATCATATACTACAAATAACTAAAGCAGAGTAGGCAATGAAATATTCTATTTAACAGAACTGTGCCCTTCAAATGACTAAATCAAAGTTTACAATGAAAAATTTAGGACTAAAACTTTGTTAGCCAAACAATTATTCTTAAAATATTGCAAGCTAAGTTTGATTGAGCCTATTCATTGACAGTAATGAAAATACATATTTGTAAAACAACGACGGAACTTTCCTTTTTAGGAGTTCGGCATGTGCCGAATAATTAGAACAACATAGTTATGACGTCACATAGAACAGCGGAAGCTGCAAACTAAAGAATTGGAAATCTGCATTGTCTAATACGGAATTACAAATCTGACGAGTTGTATCAATCTTGCGGATTCACGCTGCACTTTGTTTAAATCAATAATGGGTATATAATAAAATTTGAATAAAAATTAAATAATGTAAGGAAAATGTATCTAAGAAACATATGAGAATGTGTCTTCTGGATGTGGCTATTCCTGATATGCATATTTCGTTGTATTCAGTTTTAATATTAATGTAGTATATTCCTCACATATTATAATTACAGTATTTGATACAAATCTGTAACAGAAGTACTAAAATAACCCTTTTCAAATGACGAAAGTTAAAACAAGACGAGTCGGTAATAAAACTACGTTTTCGTTATGAAAAAGATTTACAAATGATATTGCCTCTTCCTGGGAGCGAACCCGCACCGTCACGGCGACAGCGCCTTGCCCTACAATTTCGACAACGCAACCAATTGATCTAACCGGGAAAACCCCAAAAAGATTGATCGGATAGCCCTGATATACGTTACCATCACTGCATGACATCGGTAATGGGTTATTTTACTGATAACAGTACTGATTTCTATGTACGGGGAGACTATTTACGGCCGCCACACTACACAATGTGTCAAATATTTTTATTATTTCTATTTTTTTCAATTATAAAGAGATTTAGGCAAGTTGTTTTCTGCACTATTAATTGCACAAAACGTTTAAAGACTCGGCAAAGTCAGTAAGAGAGTCTTAAAACAATCCTCGCGGGATTTTTATTCGGGGCCTTTAGGAATTAAATAATTACGATCGGGAGATTTTGATAACTTTAAGATCACCTGTAACGATATGAATTTTGGAATATGAACAATCGTAAGATGTTGATGTTTTTTTTCCATTATCAGTAAACCAGGGATAATTTTATTGCAATTAAACATTGTGTTTCTAGTTGGATTGATGTACCATAACAAACGATAATTGTTTTAAAATTCTAAAATAATTATTAAGAGCCGATGTAAATGTTTAAATACAGTCGGACTTCTATAATTCGAACTCGACTGGACCAAGAAAAAAGTTCGAATTGAATTATCGGCTGTTCGAAATATCGAAGTTCTGTTGAACGAAGTAAGCGGATACTATATGTCCAGGTAGTCTAGGTCTGTTTATCCATTGTTTCATGTTAGAAGTGAAAATTAAAAAAAAATATGTGAATCAAAAATGTTGTTCATTTTTATTTTCGAAATATATTTAAGCTTGTTTAAGACATACAAGTGTGTATCTCGAATGTTGTTGAAAAAAAAACACGAAAAAGTACACAATCAACAGCTATAGATGATCATAAATATGTGGTCTCCGCGTTTGGTATTGATAGGGTATGATTAACATTCATTTTGGTGTTCGTTATATATGCAATCATAAATTATTCAATCACTCAATTTTAGTTTGCAAATATTAATTATTTTACATTTTCTTTAAATATATTAATCATGTTCTGTTTACATTTTATGAGATCAAATAAAATTAATATTATTTGTTTGTTACAGAGATCATGTTGTCCAATTCAATAGTTATGTATGTAATAGTATACTTTGAAGGTTAATACAAATCATTTTTCAGTGTGATCTTTAAATATACTTGGAAGGTCAATAAAATAAATTACTTCTATAAATAATCAATAAGCATAATATACGTTTGTAAAGGGAAGAAGTAAATGCTATATAGATAGGCCTAGATACATAGATTCTAGCTTTCTTAAAACTTTTAGGTTGGAATTAAAAGTTTGATTTTGGAAAACAAAACGAATATGAAAAACGTTAATAAAATACAAATTGTAAAATGTATTTCACTCACTTATACACTGACCTCTTCATCTGAGAGTGATATTGTAAATGCACACACTCAAATTACTAAATTTAGAATCAGTGTTCAGCCGAAACAAGACAAATAACCTACTATGTTTTGGTTTCCTAAAATGCACAAAACACCGTACAAAGCAAGATTTATTGCAAACTTTAGTTCTTGTACAACAACAAAATTATCCGTGCTCTTAACATCTTGTCTCACAGCTATAACAAAACATGTAATTAGGTATTGCGAAAAAGGTTTCGAAACCACTGGCAAAATTTTTTTTGGTCTATAAAAATTTCAAATGACCTTTTTAAGAAGCTTAAATCAAATAATTTCAGGCGTTCTGTTTGTCTTCTAATGATTTTTCAACTCTATATACTTATCTCCCTCATAATTTAATAAGAGACAAGCTAACCAGTCTCATTGAAAAAGCTTTAAAATTTGCTAGAGAAAATAAAACATTTATCGCTTGTAATGAACATATTGCATTCTTTACAGATTGTTCTTGTGATAATTATACTTTATGGACCTGTCCAGGCGCTCACATTTTTATGGGATAAAATTTATTTGAGATTTTGTACCTCTGTTTTTAAACAAGTTATAGGCATTCCAATGGGTACTTATTGTGCACCCCTTGTTGCCTTTCTGTTTTTATACTGTTATGAAATAGTCTTTATGTTATCTCTACCGGACATCAAGATGATATTATTACAGCTTTTAATGACACCTCGAGGTACCTTAATGATATATTTAATATAGATAATAACCGTTTTCCATCACTGGTTTAAAAGATTTATCCTAAAGAACTACAGCTTAATAAAGCGAACACTTCAGAAAAGCAAGCAAACTTTCTTGATCTAAATCTGTCCATTGAAAATGGTTACGTCACTACTAAAATATATGATAAAAGAGATGATTATAATTTTAATATAGTAAAGTTTACGTTTTTAGACGGCGATGTTCCTCGTGCAACATCTTACAGGTTTATATCTCACAGCGTGTTCGCTTTTCAAGAGCTTGCAACGATGTGAATGATTTTATTGAACGTAATCTGTGCATTACAGAAAAAACTTCTAAAACAGGTTCATCGGTATCAAATTAAGGAAAACCTTTTGCAAGTTTTATCGCCGATACTCAGATCTAATTCATAAATACAGATGCAGTTTAAAATCACCATTGCAACAAGGTATTTCACATCCGGTTTTTTATGGAGATTTAATTTACAAACTTAAGAAGATAAAAGGCAGTGTTAATTTCTCCCGGTTATTAAAAACATCTGTAAATTTAACAAGAAATATCTTTAAAAAAGATAAACGGCGTTGATGGAAAAGATTTTTATATATAAGAAAGAAAGAAATAAAGAGCGTGCAAAAATTTCGTCTGGTGATAATACGTCGATTAAAGAAGAATGTCTAACATTAACTGTACATTTATTCAGTTTCAATAAAATTACTTTTGTAGAGTTAGTACTAATGACGAATAAATGTTATTAAAATACAATAAATGAAAATAATAACAACTTGTTACAAGAGCGAAATCTAACAATTTTTACGTAAACTAACTTAAAAAAAAGTGTCCCTCCGGAGTATTGAACCCGGGGCATCCGCTTGAGAGGCGAGTGTGATAACCACTACACCAAGGCGATTTGGATGTCTGAAATTGAAATTAACAATCAGTATCAAAGGAACTAGAAAGGAACCAGTAAGAACCAGAAATATCTGCACTTCTCTGTCGTTTTACACTGTGTATTGTACTCGAGTGTTTACCTGACACCCATGAATATTCCATATAAAATCGTATTTAAGCCATCAATTGACTTAACTGGTTATTTATACCGTAAATATCTTTTTCTCCAATACAATTATCGCTTTTAAAAACGAAAATGCCGAACATATAAGTGCCATGTAAATACTAACACACAATATAAAAATCGTTACGGTAATCATTAACGAGACCCACTAATAACCAATCAAAATAATCTATTTGATTTGATCCCGCTGCAAAAAAAGTTTTATTTACAATATTTCATTGGTCGAAAAACTAGGTCAAAAGTGAGCTTAGACAGCTAACGGCGAAAAAAAAAGGTTACCAACATGATATTTTACAGCGCTCTGCAGGCCTGGTGATTAACCCATCTACAGTTGATCATTATGCTTACCTCTTTGGTTGCACGACGGTGGCAGGGGTTTAAGAGTTTTTGAAGGTTTATGGGGAAATCTTTTCTTAAAAGAACCTAGAAGCTCGATTCGTTTCTTTTATCGCTGTCATCGTGTTCTTGCTGATTTTACTCCAGGTGCTCTGGTCTTGGTAAGATCATTGATTACCTGCCCTTCGGCTTTACAATGCTATTAGCTTCTTATATTTTATATGTTTGTGTATTTTTGCATGCAACATTGTTGAGCCGATGGGTGGGTTGGAGTTTTTTCACTAAGACAACTTGTACTTGTTTTGTGATACGAGAACCTGTCGGGGCAAGTGTGAAGTCGGTGCACCCTTGAACCTGGTTTAAACCCCAGTGGCAAATTATTTTGCCACCGACCGTTCCAAGGCGGTAACCCCACGGGTTCTCACTTTCGGTAATTTTTGTGGCGTCCATTTTGAAACTGATTGTTGTAAAACCAGGCTCTATTTTCCTCTCTACCTTTTCGCTGTGATGGGAGGCTGTGTCTGCTGCATGCGGCCATTCCTGATATGCATATTTCACTTTTTCACTTTTAACCGGTTATGTTCAGGCTGATACGTCAATAAAAATTATGATAACGATTGCACTACACTCTGCTATTGCTTCTTATGTGTCAAATATCGGATCAAAAACAAAATGACAACAAGTTCAAGTTCAAAAGATTTATTAGGCATAAACATTAACAGTTTTTTGCCCTTAACAATGGCGGATTTTTACAAACATAATACAATACAACATATTCAAAGAAGTAAAAGACATGTTCATAGCAACATATATACTATATAACAGGAGATAAAGCATGATATACGTATTTACTAATTTACATAACATGGGTAATATTTTGTTTTCTTATATCTATATAGATCTACTTTATTGGGTTTAAAGTAAGATACATTTTCATCAAGAATATAACTACTTGTTTTGTTTATTACATAATAAGAAAAACCTACCAGTAAAACAAAACAAAAACGCTGAGTCAGTGTCTCAAGAACTAGTGTCTTTCCGCTAGAATCATTTCTTTGGGTTATATTACTAATAAAGATTAATACAGTCTATGTTTACACACGTGTGTAATCATTGATCATCAATAACAATGTTTTATACCGGTTTCTACAGTAAGTGTATATTCTGCAAGCAAAATATCGGTTGGGATTAAATGAGCAATCAATTGACTGCATTATAGTGACATGTACCCGAGATAATAATAGTTCGTAGTTGGATTAAATGTTTTCTTTGGCAACAGGTATAATTTGTCTACTGTTGAGTGCTTCGAATGAAATGCCGATATGAATGTTCTATTTGCTTTGACCGGATAAGTCTTTACAATTTTGTAAATAATGGCAAGTATGAAAAATATTTTTATACTATATCAAAGGGACTTAATTATGCATCATAAAATTGTAATGCTAGTTTAGAGTTTTAGCCCTTGGATAATCGAAATTTATAGATTATATTTATTTTTGAATGTTTAAACTTTAATCCAATACTTTATGGGTCCATGATTTAAATTTGTATATTCCATACATATTTATACATGTTCAATATCATATATTTTTCCATTTACAAATACATACAATATAAACATAAGAAAAAATAACAACAAAAGAAAACAAACAAAAACACTATGTGTGTGAATCATATTAAAACATCCAATAGCAGATACATGTGTAAATAAATTTTACATAAACCTTATTATATACATGTGTAAATAACTAAATATTTTTAACATAAATTTCTTATTATAAACCTATAGGATATTTTTATTAATTTTGATAAATCTCATTATACTTGATTTAAATAGTTTTCTCTCAAAATGTTTGCTTCATGAATAAATTTTCCAGTTTTTACAAGTATACTTTTTTGATTTGACTTCATTATTGTAATAAATTTATTAGTATTCGACCAGGAACAATAATAACTAGGAAGACAAGTGGTTCGTAGTTCCCTGTAAAATGGACATACTAACAAAAAATGATATTCCGTTTCAATTTGATTCATATTGCATAATTTGCATATACGTTCTTCTCTTCTCTTCTTCTCAAATAATTTTAAAATTTAAAAGAACAAATCCGTTGCGAAGCACGAAGAATGTCCACTGCAAAGCGTTAAGAAAAACAAAAAGTCACTGCAAGTGTTTCTAAGAAAAAAAAAATCGAATTTCACCGCGAAGAATTTAATTAGATTCCGCACCTTGGCGGACATGTATTTAAATTATGGCCTCCTCAACTTTGGTAGGTGACCTTCTTTTGCAAATCGTATCAGTCTTAAAGCTTCGACCTTTTTCATCTCGAAATCCCCCATCAGAATTTCCTCATCAAGCGCAAGTAACGCCTCTCCGTCCACCATGTTTTCCAGGAAACTGTCGGCATACTTCGCAAGGTGAAGCTTTGCTAAATATTCACAAACATCTTCAACAGTTAGTTCAGCGACGTCTATCTTCAAATTTTCTACGACTTCAGCTGAACTTGGTTTAGTCTGACTTTCTTCTAGTTTTTCGCTTTTTTGGTTTGCTTCATCCTCAATCTTTTCTTTAGGTTCCGTTTTCACTGGGTTTACAATTTGCGTTGGAAGATTGTTCTCGTATAACTTTAGCCCTAACTCGTTTGCATTTGTATTATCATTCACGTCTGTCTTGTTTGGTTTGTTTGCGGTTTGCTTTGTATTAACTGGTACTAAATAATCATAACCATCTTCAGCATCATCTGCATCATTATAAAAAACATCTATTTCTACATATATATCCGAAGTCCGGGAATTTCCCAACTGATTTTGGTTTGAAATCAGTTCCATTTGATGCACGCTGGGGGTTGTATTCTGTGTACGTTGTACATTTGGCTTTGCGAGTTTTGGTGGGGGAACGGACTTTTTATTTGGTGAAGCTAACTGACGCTGACACTCTGTCAATGACTTTACATCTGCTTGCATTGAAATGTATTGATCTTCTGTCGTCTGTGGGCAAGATGATGGTGATTTCTCTTCTTGGGAAACCAATGAGTCATGTAATGTAGGTTTGGCAAGAACTGGTGTATTTGTGTTCGAAAGCTGATTTGTTTTCAGCATAATTTCTTCGGCAATCTTTTGTGCGTATTTTACTTGCGGTGAATTATATGCACTGGGATTTTTTCTCGCTTTCGGTAGCGGTGGCCTGAAAGTTTTGGGCGACGGGAGCTGATTTGTGTCCAACGAAGGTTTATTGTGCAGCAATGACGGTGCTTCTTCCGTTGGCGGAAGTTCACTGTTTGGAATCGGTGGTGGAGGGCGCTTGTGTATGAATGGTTTTGGCATAACATCTGGGATACTATCTACTACTTCGTAGTCGTCGTCGACAAAATTGTCCGCACATTTAGTTGCCTCCTCTGCAGGTGGTGGTTTGTATTCAAAGTCTTTGACAGTAGGTACAGGTGGAGCGAGTTCAACCAATTCTTGTAATTTGACGTAGCACTTTGGTTCGATTCGAGCATATTCCTCCCTATACAGTATATTTTCATGAGAATATTCAGCAATTTCTGAAAAAGAAAGCAGAGGTCGTTCTTACTGTTCTTTACATCAACAATGAATTTAAGAGAATTCAAATTTGATAAATAATTAAATAACAATTTAGTTGGAAAAAGTATTCTATTTAACAAATAAGAATTTTGTGTTTTCGATTGTTTAACTGTTCTTCACTAGCTCCTCATATTGTTGTTTTTCTGCGCAAATGTGAAATTGATGCACCTCAGAACTTGGTTTAAACCCTTAGATGGAATATGCATAGCCCCTGACATTCCAAGGTGATACTTTCTCGTGGTCTCAAATGTATTCCCTGTTAATAAAATGTCCTTATGACCTCGATCAAATCTTAACAAATTTCTCTCTTCCTCTATACTTTTCTGCCGTTTGAAATACCCGGTGATGCGTATTACTCTTTCTTTGTCGTGGTTAAATAATTCAACGTGAATTTCCTACCCATATAATAGGCATTCCATGACGACGATGTCGAGAATGTTTATGCTTTTAACGTTTTGATCGTTCAAGAACTATATAACGTGCTTAAAAGAACGATTGGAAGGCTTATGATTTGCGATCTAAATGCTTCAAATTATTAAATTAATTTAATAATTTCCCAAATATCAAGGTCTTACGTGTACTTCCATATTCAAAATCGTAGGGAACGCTCGCACAAATCTCTCTCAGTTTTTCTTGATATGCAACCCAGTCCTGCTTTTTCTTTCCTTTAATACCGGAGACGAGTGAAAATCTAAGCTCGGTCAGGAATAACGGTACAGCCAGAATCTCGTTATCATCTACTTTACCTGAAAAATACAGCATCAAGGAAACGCCGTATTTTGAACAAAACAAAATATAAATAAAATTAAAGTAAGATTTTTTCCTGAACTTCAGTTCACTGTTTCAGCCTTTTGAATGTGTTAAGCCAGATATAATAATCCGTAAAACATAAGGAAAGTAAATGTAACCCGCCGTCGGGATAGTCACTACTAAATTTCGCTAAATTCAAAGACATACACCTTTATGATAAGATTAAATGAGATAGGATGTCGAGTATATTTTTTTCCAAACTGTTCGACCAAATATTGGTCAGGCAATGAGATATTGAACAGGCAAACGTTGATATTGGATAGGCAATCGTTAAACACCGATTTCTTTCACTTGAAATCATAAACTGTTACAGTTAATTAATGGGAACTCATAAGAACATGTAGTTTACGGTTACACGTGCATGTTTTAGTATACAGTTATTTCATATGTGATTTGGGAACAGTCAAAATGTTGGCTCGAGGTGGAGGGGATAGTGTTTTGAACTGTTGCCCGAGGCCGTTGGCCGAGGGCACCAGTTCAAAACACTATCCCCGACACCGAGGGACAACTGTTTGACTGTTCCCAAATCAAATATGAAATAACTGTTTTATTACCTGATCAATTACTGTTTTAACGGTACTTGCAGATGAAAAAGGAACAAGAAAAAAATTGCTAATATGTTTTAACTTTTTTTAATTTAACAATCTTGTAACTATGTCACACTGCCAACATTGTGTATGTCAGTAGGTTTTCATATTGTTTTTCTCTGTATTTTTCATAAAACATCTTAAGGAAACTGTCATTTTGCTTACAAAATTTTAATTTGTTTAAATACTTCACCACGTTTTATTTATGGAGAAATAATAATTGGGGTCAATTTGTTTCTTTACTGTTCCACATGACGTCATGACGTCAGAGCACGCGAGGGAAACAGTCGAAACTAATGACCGGTCAACAGTTCGCAAACATTTTTTTAGAATTTCAGAAAACAGTCAAAACTACCAAATTACATTTATATAAGGTATCACGTAATAAAAACCAATATTATGCTTCCAATATGTGAAGAATAAAAGAATGACTTCATTATAAAAATAACTAACTTTTATGATCGAAAACATGATTGAACATATAGTGAAATACAAAACATACCATCAATTATCATGTTTCCCAGCAAGTTGACTTCTTCAAACACCTTTTCGAAATAAAAGCCCGGGATATCATTGGTGCTGAAGTGTTGATGGTCGAAAGATATCTTATGGTCCTTCGGCAGACGAGCCTCAAGAGGGAGTTTATGTTCTCGAATAATTGTATAAATGTAACCTTCATGTCCATCTATAAATATATAGAAGGGACTTTTGAAAGCCGCTAAACACGACAAATATTAAAATATTGAAGGCTCGGTTCGATTGAGCCTATTCATGGACAGTAATAGAAACGTATATTACTGCTCACGCTGCCCCGGTTGGAGAGCAATTTAGATCAATCTCAAACGATGGTATGCATATGGCAGTGAACGTGAAACCTACGGTTTTCAGTTTTAAAAATCAACAGGTCTGGAATAATCATATATGGTGAAGTTAAGGAAGAAGTCGCTTTAGGCTGCCTAAGTGTGAAATTATAGTAATTCCATAAAGTAAATTTTTGGAACGTTCCATAACCTTGCATAATCTGTTTGTTTTAACCACAATTGACTACAGTTCTTATTTAACTGACATATTTATATGGTGGCATATTTTTGTCCAAAAGATAACCAGTTAAGGTTCGCAAATAGTTTTGACATTGCGCCAAATTGCAATTATTTTTTATCTATGAATTATCCATTCAAGACCGCAACGTTTCAATGAAAGGAGTTTCTTTATCCTTCTGTATTATTAAAGGGTATTTAGAGCAGGAATAGGCAATTTATTACAAGAACTGTGATGGTTTGTCGCAAATCATCACGACCCTTTAATGCTTTAAAATCATATACACTTAATTCTATGCAAATAAAAATATCAATTTCTTCACAGAAATAGAAAGTTATTTGTTTATTTTTTACGATAAATGACAATGCTTCTTTTTAACAAGTCTGACTGTATGCCACTGGTGTGGCACCGGGGCAAGACAACTCAATTTTTCTAAATATTAAATTTGTTGCATTTCAGTTCTTACTATAGTTTCTGTTGAACCCTCTTACTTACGTTCCGGGAGCTACGGTAAGTTTCAACCACGAAAATGAAGTACATGAAAGAGTTATTGTTTAAGTATAATATTTTGGATGACAAGGGAACACAAAAATAAGGGACGGGTGTGCATTCGACTTGGACGGGAACCAGTGAAGTCCATTGGCGTGTTCCTTTTAATGGGACGGAAACCAATATAGTTATTCAATACACGTGTTCCTTCTAATGGGACTGGAACCAATATAGTTATGTGCATTCGCGTGTTCCTTCAAATGGGACGGGAACCAATATAATTATGTCCATTCACGTGTTCCTTCTAATATTAGGACGGGAACCAATCTAGTTATATCTATTCAAGTGTTCCTTATGTGGGGACGGAAACCAATCTAGTTAAGTGCATTCTACTTGGACGGGAACCAGTGAAGTCCATTGGCGTGTTCCTTTTAATGGGACGGAAACCAATATAGTTATTTAATTCACGTGTTCCTTCTAATGGGACTGGAACCAATATAGTTAAGTGCATTCGCGTGTTCCTTCAAAAAGGACTGGAACCGATATAATTATTTCCATTCACGTGTACCTTCTATTAGGACGGGAACCAATCTAGTTATATCTATTCACGTGTTCCTTTTGTGGGGACGGAAACCAATCTAGTTATGTCCATTTACATTTTCGTTCTGATGGGACGGGAACCAATTTTGTTATGTCCATTCATGTGTTACTTCTAATGGAACGGGAACCAATCTAGTAATGTCCATTCACGTGTTCCTTCTAATGGGAAAGAAGCCAATCTAGTTTTGTCCATTAATATGTTCCTTCTAATGGGACGGAAACCAATCTAGTTATATCAATATACGTATTCCTTATAATTAGACGGGAGACAATCTAGTATATTATGTCTATTCAAGTGTTCCTTCTAATACTCAATATTTGGTCATTTACGGGCACGTCTTCCGTTTACATATCTGTTCACATTGCTAGAACTATTATCATTTATTATATGTTTTCCAGTGAATTATAGAGTTTACTCAGTAAAATAAAAATGGTATTACACTGTTTTGAAACTGTAGAATACCATTTTTATTTTCACTGATTTTGCCGAACTACTTTTTTTAGCTTTTGACTTCTCTTTTGTACGCCATTGATGGCATTATGTTTCTATTGAAAATGATGTAAATGTAAATAAAATTAAGTGTTTTTTTCAGTTTCTTTCGATAATAGTGATAGATAAGCTGTTTAATAACCTTAAATCTGATATGAATTTCAGAATTACTTTCTATTGCTTCATCAGTTATAATTGAAAGTTAAGCAGGGAACAAACAAATATCCGCTATGTATTACCATGTCTACTTACATGTGACGGAATCCTCGTCCATCACACACAAGGTCTCCCCAAATGATGTAGGCAGGCTCAGGATCCTTGGTTTGATATAGGACAGAAGCCTCGCTACGACTCGGCGTTGGGTCGAAACCACCGCAAGAACGATAATCTGAAGTTTACAAACGTTTGTTATACTCATCTGGACTAAATGAAATCAGCTTAAAATAATGAGACTAAATACTACAACGGTATATAAGAGATAGTAAGAGCACACGTGGCAATAATAAGTCATTATGTAGCCATTGGTCCCTGTAAAGATCTTCTTACCACCATCAAGAGGCGCAAACTAAAATGGTTGGGCCACGTAACAAGAGGAGAGGGGCTTGCCAAGACAGTGCTCGAAGGAACAGTCAGAGGAGGAAAGAGAGGAAGACAGAAGAAGAGATGGGAAGACAACATCACAGTATGGACAGGACTGATGCTGAGCAAAGATGTAAAATGCGCGAAGGACAGGGACGGTTGAAGAGGACTGATTGACAGGTCATCTGCAGCGCCCCAACGGCATCCGCCATGGGACAGGTGAAGATGAAGGTGATACATGTACGCAACAATGTTGGCATATTTATCACGAGGATTCTTCCAGTGTTTATGGGATTATTTCACAATGCACACACTTCGAACGAGTTTTTCTTTAAATTAGAAGGTAAAAAATGAAATATGCAGTTATGGCCATCTAGTACATGTAGACACAGCCTTAACACAACAAGATAAAAGAGAGAAAAAAAACATTCTGGAAAGGCCAGTGGCTTAACATTCTGCCACATGTGGCTTTTACCAGGTTCCAGAGTACACATACCATTCTGTTATTTTCATAATAAAATATAAAAATATTGCAGGCTCGGTTAAATTGAGCTTGTTCATGTGCTTTAATGGTAATGCATACTGTGCTGTAATGGTAATGCATATTTTCCTGTTATGGTAATGCATATTTAAATTTAATTTCCACGCCGCCGAGTCCCAGGTTGAGTGCTACTTAGTATTAACAGATTATTTATTTGTTCTTCTTTCCAGTGCAAACTAATGTCTGAAGAAACTTACCTTGCAAACTTTTACTGTTTGTTTACTATATTTTATTGAAGCATACAATACAAATAAGATTTTCAAATTTATTGCAACTTTATTTGTGTTTTATTAGCAGTAGGGTGAACAAGAAATATCTTTAAAAAAGATAAACGGCGTTGATGGAAGTTTTACATATACATGTGTACAAAAAATATAAGAAAGAAATATAGAGAGGCGAAGCAGACACAGTTTAGTTATTTTATTTTACATTTTTTAGCTGTTGACGAACCCTCCCTGATTCTTAGTATGACCTAGAGATAAAGCGACCGAAGTATGACAACTCATAAATTCAACGAAAGTGTCTTTCAAAAAAAAAATGTTGAAGCTGTTGCAACCGTGATACTAAGACGATTAAAGAAGCAATGTCTAACGTTAAGTCTTGATCTACATGTACATTTATTCACTTCCAATAAAATACCTCTTGTAGAGTTAGAACTCAAGATAATTAAATGTCCTTGAAATTTAATAAATATTAATAATAACAAGAGCGAAATCTACCAACTTTTACGTAAATTAACTTTAAAAAGTGTCCCATCCGAGTATTGTACCAGGGGCCTCCGCTTGCGAGGCGAGAGAATTAGCCACTACACTACAGAGAACTTGACATTTGGACTTGAAATTAACAATCAGTATCAAAAGAACTAGAAAGGAACCAGTAAGAACTAGAAATATCTGCACTTCTCTTTCGTTTTACACTGTGTATTGTACGCAAGTGTTTACCTGACACCCAAGAAAATTCCATTTAAAATTGTAATTTTGCCATCAACATTGACTTATCTGGTTATTTAAATCGCGAATATGTTTTTTCTCAAATACAATAATCGCTTTTAAAAACGAAAATGCTCGAACATGTAATTGCCAGGTTAATACTTAAACAAAATATAAAAATCGTTACGGTAATCGTTAACAACATCCATTAACAACCAATCGAAATAATCTTTTTGATTTTCCCGCTGCATAATAATAAATCCCACTAGATACCTCTCCGCCCTGCTAGATTGTTTACCTGACACCCAAGAAAATTCCATTTAAAATTGTAATTTTGCCATCAACATTGACTTATCTGTTTATTTAAATCGTGAACATGTTTTTTTCTCAAATACAATAATCGCTTTAAAAAACGAAAATGCTCGAACATGTAATTGCCATTTAAATATTTAAATTTAAGTAAATACTTAAACAAAATATAAAAATCGTTACGGTAATCGTAAACAACATCCATTAACAACCAATCGAAATAATCTTTTTGATTTTCCCGCTGCATAATAATAAAATCCCACTAGATACCTCTCCACCCTGCAAGATGCCTCACTGGTGTATATAGCTACCAATCGAAATAGTTTATTTCATTTTCCCGCTGCATAATAATAGAATACGAGTATTATTCACAACATTTCATTGGTCGAAAAACTAGGTCAAAAGTGGGCTTAGACAGCTAACGCCGAAAAATTATAACAAGTCTGTAACCGGTTTAATAAAGCAATACGATGTGACAAAACTCTCTCTCTATTACACGATATAGCACGGAGAAACTTAAAATAAGTTTTCAAGTTTATTTCAACCAGTCTCGAGTGTTATTGGCAAAGTCGGTAAATCATTTCAACAGTTTCGTACATGTAACTGTGTACTGAAATCGAAAGACACCATAAATTATATGAAGGCCTCCATAATTGATAACAATTTTTACCGGGTTTTGGGGCAATTAAAATATTGTCTTAAGGCGATATTTAAACATGTATGTGTAAAACAATCGAAAACATCTCTTTAAAGAATCATGGCGAAAGTTTTTGATAAGGTGTTTGCAATTTTATTTGAAATTACTTGAAATTCATTCGTTTAGCTAAAGATTGAAAGGTAAAAATCTGAACTGCAAAATAAACACAAATACAGCCTCCCTACATAGACACACATCAGGAAGAAAACAAAAGCAAGCATGGGTTTATAAAAATCAATTTCAAATAAGACACCACTAACAAAGAATTATTAATTAAAAGAAAAGAGATCCTGAGGGGTTTTCGCCTCGGAATGGTCATTTACAAAATCAAATGCCACTGGTTTCAATCAAGTCATAGGTGCACCAACCTCGGGTACTATGTGTTTTGGTGAATTGACTTCAATCCACCCATCAACGCGATGATGTTGCATACAAAAACACACAATCATAGCGTTGTCAAGCAAAAAGCTGCATAAGAGTTTCTACTGCTAAAACAAAACAAGCTTTTAAATAGTAAAGATTTAAAATTTCATGGCAAAGATAGGAAATTTGTACGATTGTAAACGGGAAAAAGGTACCTTCGGTCATATTTTGTGACATTTTATTTGTTACTATATTTAGAAAGAACTTACAACTCTCTATACATTTCTCATAACTAAAAAGCGCTGTTCTTACACATTTTGACAATAAACTGATATTTTTAACGCGAAATGCATAATAATAAATGTCGTCTGCTCAATTTTATGACTTCATTGCAAGGATTGATGTCAACTGTCCGAAGGTCCCTTTTCCCGTGACGCGCCCCAATAATATCAATTATATATAGGGGAAAATTTTTATTAGCTGTTTTGATATGGCATCAATCCATATCGCAAAACTATCAATTTATAATCATAAGATATTTTAAAAGGTTTTTTCAGTTTCATTTAAAAAAGTCCAAACCTGGTCTTTTTCCAGTGGCTTTTCCAACAGGTCGCCGGAGAAGCCTTGTCTAACTTTTAACACAAGCGGTAAAGGTTTATGTAACTGTAACTTGTCATATATATCAGCAACCGAGTACTGTTTTCTGTCTGAAGTAAACTCCATGATGAATATTAAATGTTGAACTCCGAATCTTATGATTTAGTCTGTTAATTGTTCTTTTGTCGCTGTGTATTTATAAATTACTCATGTGATTACTGAAACATTAAACATCACATGTTGTTAAAGAATTTCAAACAAGTTTTATTCGCAGTATTTATCGTCAACCGTTTAATTAAAAGATATTTTACTGTGTACTATTGCCTGTTCTAAGTAAAATAAATTGTTAATATGTCAATTATGTTTAGACGGATCACACACTGTGTTGACAATTTCAACACTATGATGACAGATTCAACACAGTGAAGACTTAAAGCCGTTTAGAATATGTTACCACTGTAGAGAAAGATTATTCACTTCCGTGTAAGCAGATTCAACACTGTGTAGAAACAGATTATTTACTGTATAGTTGTTGATATTCCATTCTTAAATCACTTGGTGACACAAATGTTCACTAAGTGAGTAAATATTTTGTTAAACACGGCAATTCTTTTAATACATATCTATTTCCAATCGCGGTATATATTGATAGGTCTGTCCAAACGCGTATTCAAGCACCTTTTACAAACATTTTTTACAATCATAATTTTTCTTGATTAAATTTAGAATAAGTTTTTAAATACAATACCGACAATTTAAAGTTTTTAAAGTGTATACCAAACGGCTCCATACTGTGATATAAAGTTGGCTTGAAGTTATCCGTTAACAAATAAGGAAGTTTGCAATATTACTTCAATTCATGCACCTGACTACCTGTGCATGTTTGCTCTTGATTTGCAATTCGCAATTCTTTCTCACCTTTGGGCAATATATCACAGATCATAAAACATTTTTTCTGTTTATTTTTGGAGAAGGGAAATGATTGTTTTATATTAAAAAGTTCGGAAAACATGCATATCAACAATAGCCTCACAATCAGAAAACATATCCCCCAAACAGCAAAAACATTAAACATGATAGTGCCTCTAGCTGGGAGCGAACCCGCACCGTCACGGCGACAGTGCCTAGCGCTGCAATTCCTGCGACGCAACCAATTGAGCTAACCGGGACAACCCCCAAAAAGGTTGATCGGATAGCCCTGATATACGAAACAATCATTGCATGACATCGGTAACGGGTTATTTTACTGATAACAGTACTGACTATATGTACGGGGAGACTTTTTACGGCCGCCACACTGCACAAATAGCGCTACTGTGAATTTCAAATGATAGTGCCTCTAGCTGGGAGCGAACCCGCACCGTCACGGCGACAGCGCCTAGCCCGGCAATTCCTGCGAGAGGAATAAAGAGCATGGGTTAAAAAATATATCTAACCCCGAATTCGCAAAAAAAGTAAAAGAAGGCAACTTCGCGCATTTTATATATATCTCAAAGGTCAAGCAAAGAAACCTTTAACTTTTTATCTGTTCCGCAACTCCCTTTGACGTGTTCAAATAACGCAATGAAAACCTTCCGAATTAAGAGATTACACCAAGCTAATTTATTTAAACCAGATGGCATTTAAGTCTTAAATAGAGTTGTTTCTGATGTTGAATCTTTGAATTATTGTTATTTATCATTATCTCAAAGAATCAATCATTCAATAACCATACCGAAAAAAAGATGTTTGGTGGAAAATGTATAACTTAAACTGTTTTAGGCATAAATTAAGCTTTCATTTCTTTCTTATAATATGGTACGTCTCTTGAACAATTTGTTGGAATTCATAAGGCCATGAACAGTTAATTGGTATTCAATTGACGCTGCTGTTTTCGGTAATGAGTCGAGCTATTCTTAAACAGAAACTAACAATCAATTTGGGAAACTAAATAAAAAAGGATTGTAAAATTGTTATCATGTTTTATAATCTGGTAAAATCTGAAGAAGGTTATTAATAGGAATCGAAACTCTTACAAACGAAAAAATAGATTGTTGATAGGTAAACGAATAGATAACCTGAAACAGAAAAAATAGATTGTTGGTAGGTAAAAGTATAGATAACTTGCAAAAGAAAAAATAGATTGTTGATAGGTAAACGTATAGATAACATGCAAAAGAAAAAAACAAACTGATATCCTGCAAAAGAAAAAATAGATTGTTGATAGGTAAACGTGTAGATAACCTGCAAAAGAAAAAATAGATTGTTGATAGGTAAACGTATAGATAACCTGTAAAAGAAAAAGTAGATAACCCCAAGGCCATGCAATTAGGGCGGCAGCACCTAGCAAATCATGCAAGAGACGAATACAGTACTTGCCATCCGAATATTCAACCCCTCCCCAAAATGTTTCTGTATGTTAACCTATATACTGTCATCCGCAATGATTGGCATTCTGGATGGTTTTAATAAGTATATTACCATCAAGAGAGGTAATTGAAACTAAAACGACACTAAATTGGAGTATGGGGGGACTTTCAATTCCAGACTGTTAAAGCTACCTGTTCTTAGTTAATTGTGGAATACTTTAATATCTCAGGTAAGGATAATATCAATTGTATTACTGTGTTATTATTATTAATGACTAAATAGGAGTGAATTTCGCCGAAATTTTTGACAAATCAGTCAATTAGGACTCGTTGTAAGGGAATTTTATTACGTTAAAAACAATAAAACAACGTCGACTATAAATACATTCATGCGTACGTTTACTGTATAAAATATCACATCAGATTACTTTGTTTACAAGTATTCTACAGTTTAAATGGTAAATTTTGATATAAGCAAACATTTAACAGGCCTGTGCCAAAGATCATAAAACTAAATCTGGATATCAGTCTCAAATCTCAAGGATCTGATTGGCTGAAATGGCGACTGGTTGAGATTTGAAACTGATCTCAAATCTTAGTTTTATGATCTTGGGCCCTAGTCACGTATCAGGGCGAATAAGTTAAATTTTTGCTAATATTAAAATTTATATAATTTGGAATTATTATAATAGTTATATTTTGGCAGCACATCTTGCATACTATAAAACAAAAAAACAAAAACAAAATTGCTTTAAATTTATATTTCAACATCGGATTTACAGATCAACCGGAACTAGTTGACCAATTATACAAGGAAATTTGTTTTAAGATATTAATATTTCCTTCTTTCCATTCATTTTGGTACTGTAGAGGTCAATACAAATTCATCGGTGAGTGATCTTCAGATAAACTAATACTTATTGTTTGGAAAGGGATTAAAAACTAAACAGTTAATAGTGCATCCTTACATTTACGTAAATATTGAAGATCTTAATGATCTAACACAATTTCTAACAAAGCGTAAAACTGAACATTTGCTTTTATAAATTTCATGCATATCAAATTCATATCAAAACACTTTAAAGATATGCTAACATGTTATTTGTCAGAATATCATTTTGGTATTGATTGCACTGATCGTTGCACAATCCTGACGGTAATGTTTTTTTTAAATAGATGAAAAGGGAACTTTGAAAGCAACTGAACACGACAAATATGAAAATACTGCAGGCTCGGTTTGATTGAGCCTGTTCATGGGAAGTAATGGGAATGCAAAGTGGTGGTCAGATCAGGATGAGATTAACTGAAATATAATAAAAATCTAGTCTTGGAATTCTCAATAGTATTTGAATTTGCTGGTGCAGAACATCTTTAATAAAAAAATTATTGTGTCATGTTAAACAATTCTGCTAATAAAAGAATCTACTAAATATTATTTAGCGATTTTCACTAAACCGGAAGTAATTTTAGGTAGTGTTTTAGATATCTAAATAATATACAATCTTACCTGTACTAAAGACCACATTGAAACATAAATCACATGAGGTTAAACATGAAAAAGGCCAGGCTTTAGTTTTTTTTTCCATTGGCTGCTTTAAGGGCTTACCACACTTCTCCCAACCACGTTCATCGATAAAAAGAAAGGTATCAAAATCTCAATAATGGCAAAATGCTGTTCAATGAAACTTTGCAACGTTGGGACGAGTCTGGTAAGCCCTTAAAGAGCAATTCACTTCATGTTACAAAGGCCATCTGCCTTTAAGACAACTTTTGAGGTATCGCCTGAGTGGTCTTGAAGACAGATTTGACTGTGTACAAACTATAACAAAAACATTATTTAAACCATTGATAACGAAGCGCATAATATGGGGCGCGCCACGGGAAAAGGTACCTTCGGTCATATTTTTTGACATTCTAGTTGTTAGTATACTTAGAAAAAATTTACAACTACCTATAAATTTCTCATAACTAACAAGTGTTTTTCGTACACATTTTGACAATAAAATGAGATTTCAACGCGAATTGCATAACAAATATTATTATTAAATCATATTGGTTTGACCTTTCTCATTGGATTAAACGTGATCACATGATATGCGATAAATTTCGATATTGACTCGTAGGCGGAGTCTAAATCAAATATTGACCTGGGCGAAAAATTTCACGCGCGGATCGGCTTAGGTACGAAATACGTCAAAGCGCTGTTACGTCACAACGAATACAACCGTTGTAAACAAATGGCGTCGACTGTGGGAGACAGAAAAGTAAAACTGCTGCTAAAAGCACTGAGTGGTGGAAGACATAACTGGCTTAATTTATGATATCTGGGTGTTGCAATGTGTAATTATATCAGGCAATGCTTCATGGTAAAGTAATGTCGCCAGTTGCAGCAACGAAACGGACAAAACATACTGTATCGGGCACAAAGGTATGTGACAATTTTGGAAATTAGAATAATTTTAAAATTAAGATTTAATAATAAACCATTGTTGCATTTCAGTTTCGGTCAATATGGTGATTTATCGACCCGACGAAGCAATATCGACCTCGGGCTACGCTTTCGGTCAATATTGCTTCATCAGGTCGATAAATCACCATATCGACCTCACTGAAATGCAATAATTGTATAATGTCGTCTGCTCAACTCTATGACGTCATTTCAAGAATTGACGTCAACTGTCCGAAGGTACCTTTTCCCGTGACGCGCCCCATATTATGCGTGTACATTTCATTATGTATGTGAACTATAGCCATTTTGACGAATGTTTAATCATACGCCATCGTCATACAGAAACTGTTACAGTTGTACTAGGTTCAGGGTCCAAGATAATAAAACTAAAGCTGGAGATCAGTCTCAAATCTTAAGCATCTGATTGGCTGAAATGGCAACTGGTCGTTTTGCCCAGGTGTTTTGAATACGCGATGATTCTACAAAGTTCATTGTGTTTTAAAAGTTGAGTTGAGAGAAAAATAAACAACTTTTTGTTAATAATATGTCCACTCTAGACATGAACGTGATTCAGAAATGTTTTAAGCATTTTAGCTTACATTTAAAGTATATTAGCAAATCTTGAAGTGACTTAGAAAATATGCTTAGATCAATCAAATTTCAACAGAAGCATTGCCTAAACATTTAAATAACTTAAATAATAAATATTCAATAAATTCAGATTTATTTCGGAATGTGCCCAAATTCAACAAATTTCATCAAACGTACTGCTTCCAGCTTTTTCAAGCCAAGTTCAGTAATCAAGTCTTCCACCGATAGGCCTGACAAGATTTCTCCATCCACTTGATTTTCTCTGAACACTTTAACATATTTCTCAAGTTTTAGTTCTTGGAGTTTGCAGGCAAGATCTAAAATAGATAATGACTTGACACTGAAACTTGAGGAGGTGTCTTTAGCTTTGTCAGGTTCAACTGTTTCAACTCTTTCAGCTTCCCGCACTTCCCGCACTCTTCCAACGGTGTAAAGTGATGACGTGTTTCCAGGCTGCACAGTTTCGTATCGTGTTAGAACAGAGTTTGGGTCGTTTAGGCTAAAATAAAAGAGTTCAACTAATCAACGCTATACAACTGATTTAACAATGCTTTGAGAAAGAAAGGTAACACACAAGATACTGTGGTGTAATTATA
The DNA here is from genome assembly GCA_038501625.1 of Corbicula japonica. Taxonomy (NCBI): domain Eukaryota; kingdom Metazoa; phylum Mollusca; class Bivalvia; order Venerida; family Cyrenidae; genus Corbicula; species Corbicula japonica. The sequence goes on from JAZAYU010000205.1 coordinate 441,745, forward strand.
CTTTGCGTGGGTTTAAAATTTCACGCATTTCGCGATAGGATTGATCGCGAAATCACAACATTTGATTATTTGCCTTCATAGAATAATACAGTTTCGCAAAATATGAACGCGCGAATATATTAGTTGGGACTGTTGGAAGATAATTCGTCGCCGCGAAATTTAATTATTACACAGTAAATATGTTCGAGTTGTTCAATATTGTTGAATCAGGCGGTGAATCATCATTTACAGAATACAATAAATGCAGGAAAGTGCTAAAAACAAAACTGACAAGATGTTAATTGGTATCCTGGTTCCTTATTCACTTCCGGACCAGCATTAAAATTAATGGAAAAGGAACAATAACTTGATGTTTAAAGCATTTTCAAACAAATATTATTTTTTCCATTATCATCATCATCATCATCATCATCATCGTCGTCGTCGTCGTCATCGTCGTCATTTAATAACCAGTTTTTCAAAATACAACAGGAAAGCGAATACTAGAGAAATAAAATCATTTAATAACCTGTTTTTTTTTTCAAAATACCACAGTAAAGCGAATACTAGAGAAATAAAATAAAATCATACAGGATAAAAGCAAATAAATCTTAGTTCACGTCCATAAGAATGGAAATGAATGTTGAATAAAAGTAATTTCAAGATATGTTCTTACTCTCATAAAGTTATCTCTACCCCACAAAAATCAATAGATTACTTACTTTATCTGTTGTTCCATTGCCTCGTAAAGCTGTGTATATTCTCCAGACTCATCCTCTTGACCTTCTGCTGAAATTTCCTCATTAGCTTTTACGAACTCTGTCCTATGCTGATCTTCGTCCTCTGTCTCACATGGCTCTTTTCGCATTGGCTTAATTGTTGCCCTTTGCATGGTGTTTTGATAGTGTTTGTTTGTCATGGTACTTCCTACTTGGGATACTGAAGTGCTGTCAAGTGTTTTCATTGGTTCCGCCAGCCTCGGTGGCACGGCTGGTTTTTCCGTATGATTACGAGCTAGAACATGGATAAATTTATGTTATATTTTGATCCGAATAATTTGAGATTCTGGAAAAATATATCGATTTACCTCATTTACTTTTTAATTAAAATATTTTTTATGAAATAAACATCATTAATAAATATATGCGCTATCAACAGACATATTATCCCTATATTGTTGTGGTATGCACGAAAAACTATGAATCATCCATATATAATTTTGTAGGTTTGAAGACTTCTGCAATAGGTAGAGAACATTGAATGGGCTGCTTTTTAGATGGATAATGACCTGTTCTGTTTAGCCTTAAACTTTACTATTTGTCGGCTCCATAACTTCTTATGCATTCCTTTAAATAAACGTTACGATTCGGCGACACTTGTATATGGTTCATTTTAGGATCGGCGCATTTGTTGATGGCCTAAATAACCGAACTTTAATAACCGTCAAATAACAACGAATACAGTATTGTGTGAACTTAAATTATCACCTGGGCGTTCTACCGGCGGAGGAACTTCATTTTCGTCAGCTTCTGTGTTTGCTTGAATGACAGAATCTTGCTCATTTAGCTTTCCATAAGCAGGATTACTTTGTTGTTTAGGTTGAACTTCATGCTTTGGCTTTTGCTTAAAAAGTGCGTTAAATAAAGTTGTGCGTGTTGGAGTCTTTGGTGACATATTATCCGGCGTTCCGGATCGGTCTTCGGACGTCGTACTTTTCTTGTAATGTTTTGTTTGTTTAGTAGGCGACTTGGAAGGTTTTGATGACGATGTAGCTGCTGGCTCGCTCGTTTTTGAGGATGAATCAGGAGAATTCGGCGTCTTTGGAATCCTACGAGGGACTGCAGGAGTGTACTCCGGATATTCATAGTCCCCATCCCTCTCTTCGAATTCGTCTTTAAAGAATACATAGGAACAAACTCTGTTCACATACTTGTATTTACCTTGCATTGATTATTTTTACAAAATTAACGACACATGAATATTCTTTAAAAAAAAACTTCTGAAGGTTTCGATTCCTTTATTAACAAACAATAGGAACAAACTCAGTTTACATATTTATATTTACCTTGCATTGATGATTTTTATAAAATTAACAACAAAAATGAATTGAATATTCTTAAAACTCTTCTGCAGGGTTATACCATTCCTTTTTTAACAAACAACCATTGCATTTTATGTTTGTTACTAGCTTGTCGCCTGTCACTATGAAGTAAGAGGTTTGCAATAAATCTTATGTCTCTGATTTAAGTCATTAAAATGATTCAAAGATGAAGAAAATTATAAAACAGTAATATATTTAAAAATATTGAAGAATGTTGTATTCTAGTCTTCTAGATTAAATTTCGACAACAAACACAACACTCAGTACGACTTGATTGAAGATATTTTCCAAGAAAAAAAGTTCAGTTCTGGCATTAAAAAGTTATAATTTATTTACCATTTCCGCTTGAAATTAGACAGGAAAAACAAGTTCAGTTCTGGCATTAAAAAGTTATAATTTATTTACCATTTCCGCTTGAAATTAGACCGGACTTGTATTCACAGACTTCTAGTAGATCCTTAATTTCTTCGAGTGTGAATTCGCATAAATCTACAAACAAAATAATGGGCCCGTTTCATTAAGAATTTACGATCGTGTCGTATCGTAAACTGCGATCACCATTTACGACAAAATTTACGAATGTGACAAACGCGTTTCATAAAGACCGTCGTAAATCTAGCTTACGATCGTAAGATACGACGCGTCGTACGACATAAAATACAGTGATCCAGTCCAAAACAGCCGTTTCCGGGCGCGAGGTTTTTAGCGCGCACCTGTCAATCAAAAAAATGGCGACTTCCATAAAACCGAATTTTGTTTAATTTTGCTATTTTGATGAAACTTTCGTCGTTTGCTACATGTAGATAATATAATAATTAAGGACAATGGTCATTAAACTTCATTCCTACAGGGTTCCAGAACCTGTACTCCGAGACAACACGTAAAATACTGTCAAATTTTAACTTCTGTCCAATGGCATGGCATTTTTGTTCTACAACAAATACAATGAAGATGGAGAAATTACAAGAAAGAGCACTTCGTTTTGTATATTCAGACTATACATCAACCTATGACCAACTTCTCGCTAAGATCAATCTCCCAAGCCTACACATTAGACGCATGCGAACAATGGCGTTAGAAACTTTTAAAATTTTAAATGGTCTAGCTCCAGTTGTCTTGGAAAATATTGTTCAAAAAAAGAATGTCAGCTACAGCTTCAGATACTCTAACATCCTACAAATTCCAAGCGTTAAATCTACCAAATTCGGTAAAAACTCATTTAGGTTTGCTGCTCCTGTGCTTTGGAACTCTTTACCAGAAGAATACAGAAACACCACAAACTTCAGCCAATTCAAAAATCTTATAGCATCTTGGAATGGTAAAGACTGCAGGTGTATTGCATGTAAACTGTGAATTAGTAAAAATAACGATTGCACCATATCAACTTTATTAATGTGCAAAGTCTTGTCAACTTCCTTTTCAATGGTAATTGTTCACCATGCTACTATGGTCACTTATAACATATGACTTAATATTTGTGAAACTGACTATTACAATTTGTAAAACTATGCTTGTATATTTACGACTGTTTTGTTCTTGATGTCTGGAATTTGTTAAGAGTGCTCTCAGGCTCTAGGACTAGCGCGTGAAACAAAAGTGTAATAATTATTATGATATGTTCTAAATAAAAATTATAGTTATACTAAGATGCAAGCTGAAATGTATAAACTTTAGGCTAGTCATAAAAATCTTTTAATGAGTCACTATTATTTATTATCTTATTTATTATATCAAAACGTGACTGGGTGGCAGATACTCGACGCACTCCGTCACCCTCTGTTGTCAGGTGGTACGTCTAACCCCCTGGACAGGGGTGACTTAAATGGAGTAGTGATACTTTCAGGCGGATGTTTTGACCTCCTGGGTAGAACTGGTATTCAAACACCGGCACGAGTGAAGCCAACCTCCTCATGTGTGATAAAATTTTAAATAAATCTTAGTAAAACTTCTGTGATAAATGAAACTTTTATTAACTATTAAGACATGTCACATTTTAGAAATCCTATATAAATAATGAATGTATTATCTTAACTATTTAATGTTCATTAGCTTTTAACTGTCAGAATTTGACTTAAAATGTGTGTTTTTTTTTATACTATGACACACTGTTTAACATTTAACTATGCTTTTATTACAGCCTCTTTACACTTGTTTTTACCCTGCTTACATTTGTTATTATAGTCGGTTAAAAAGCTCCTGAGAGCTTATGTTATTCTATTGTACTTGTCTTGCCGACTCAAAATAAATCTTATTGTATTGTATATTGTATTGTAAAATAACCGGTAAGTTAAAGTCTAAGAGGAATATTAGTGTTTACATAAATTAATCCAAACATCGGTCTTGTAATCAATAAATAGTTAAGATTGGCTTATTCAAACATAATTTTATCGGAAAATGTTAAAAAAAAATTATGTCGAGCATTGCAATCAGCCTGACAGTGGTGGGGTCAATGAGTTAAAGGGTCGTTCTGAATGGTATTAAGTCATATAGCCTTATAGGCCACAAGTCAAATGGGCCTCAGAAAAAAGTCAAATAGGCCACACATTTTATTTTCCAACCCAAATAGGCCTCACAAAGGTCATATAGGCCACAAAAATGTCAAATAGGCCACACATTGTTTTTACAAAAAAAACAAAAACGGTTTTCATTAAATTAATTTGTGTAATATAGTCTTAATATGTTCCCTACACTGTAATGAATTACCCAAGGTGTTGATTTAATCAGTTTTGTCAGGGTTTTACATTGTTATATAAGATCAAAATTTACAAAACTTGTAGTAACAGTCAGAGGTGCTTATGCTATCAAAGGTGTCATATTTCATAAATACATTGTAATTAAATTTATTTCTAAACCAATTTCCATGTTGGACCATGCAAAATACACAGCTTATGTTGCAAGTGCATCAATAATAGATTCTCTGCCAGTGTAGACCAAGTGACTTGTGAAGACTAAGGACATTGATCAAAAGAGCATATTGACATATAAATGGTGGTTAATTGTAGTTCTGATAGATAAAAATGGAAGAGTTTTCAACTTATTTTGTTCATATAAAACATTTTTACATTGCTATCACAAAAAAAAGGAATAACTGTGTTCTTTTCTTTTGTTGTAATATTTTTTGAATTGTTTTCCCACTTGTTGAGTCATGATGGTAACTGGTTTTGCAAAAAAAACAGAAAAAGCACATGTTGCTTTGAACAAAATACCCAATAATGAAGCAACTTTGAAGCAACTTCTTAAAAAATATATAAAACATCATAAAGTGACATAGAACATATTAACACAATGATAATAAAGTCTTTATTTTTATAAATAAAATAAAAATGTGGCCTATTTTGTGGCCTATTTGACTTTTTTCAAAATCATGTGTGTCCCATTTGACTTTTTTGTGGCCTATATGACTTGTGGCCTATTTGACTGTCATCTGTTCTGAATTGTACACAATATTGTTATGAAGGTGATGAGGTGTGAAAATAAAATTATCGTCTTAAAGCGTGGTAATATGTTCATTGTTAGGTTGAAGCTGAACATTTTGACCTGGCCATGTGCGTCATCCAATAGGTTGTCCCGGAGAAATATTCAACATTTAAAAAAATTAAAGATAAATACTTAAAGGTGCAGGGGTTCCACTAACCGCTGAATCTCAAGAGTCATATTTATCATTTTTTAAGGTATATTGCCAATTAGTAGCCAAAATACCCACAATTTAAGGCTAAAGTGACCCTTCTGCTAATATTTCAAAGGACAAAATGGCATTTTGGAAATTCCAAAAGTCAAAGTGCCATCGCTTGTGTCAAATGGAACCCCTGAAAGGTGGTTAATCAGAATAGTAGAATCTGTGAGACTTGAGTTTTTATGAACTTTATATTTCCAATCCATTTTCTACATGATTTTGGTGTAAATGGAACCAAAACACAGGGTTTATATCGAATCCTTATTGAATTTTTAGCATGCTCGGTAAATGCATTGGTGCAATCTCATCAAGGTCTACATCACTTTAAGATTTACTGGATTGTGTTTAGGGAGGAAATATAGGATCACTTGCTTGGGATTGTATTAGTTAATGACATGTATTATAAACAAATATAATATAATTAATAAACATATTTTCCCGTGTTTTGAAATACAAAGAATCATGTAACACCAGCAGCAAGAAGTAAAATTATAATAATTATTTTATAATAATCAGTCTGATCAATTCAAATGGTCTTTGGAAACTACATGTAACTATTAAAACCTGTCATGAAACTGATGTCTTTATTTTTCCTTACATCTTTTTTGTGTCAAAAATCGAGTTCAGGATTGAAAGATTGAAATCACATACTGTAATAGCATGCCTGAAACTTTTTATTGAAATGACTGGTGGTTTTATTAACACCTATATAGTAAATGTATCTTGTATTTTAATGTTTCTTCAGTTAAGAAGAAAAGACAAGTGGAATGGTATCATGTCGAAACCCTGCAGCTGATTATAGTTGCTGTTTAACTCGCAAGATCTGGTTACTACAAGGAAGGACATTTTATTGATTTCAAGGTATTTCTGATAATAATTGATGTTCCTAAAATTAAAGTGACCTCACAGAATGATGTCCCGAAAGTTGCCTGACCGAAGGGCCAGTCCGGTAGTATTTGAGCCGGTTGTTGTGATTTATTATGTTATCAGACCGAACTACTTATAATTGCTAATACCTTTTTAAAATGTTTTGGTCCGACAGAATTTGTTTCAGTCGGACAGATTTTCACATCTTGTCTGACCAAATGTCTGACACTTTTTTTCAACTTTCGGGAAGTCTGAGTCCTCAATACTGTAAATTGGTATATTTTGGCATCATGATATTTTGGCCATTTTGCCCAATAACGCCTGTGTTTTATTTTGGCCAGTTTAATTTTGGCAATTTATCATTGTGTGGTGAAAAATAAACACAGATACATTATTTTGTCATGTGTAATGCATTAAGTAATTTCAGATCGACATTTTCACAACATTTATTGCAACACACAATAATTCAACAAACTCAATGAAATACAGTAATTGAAATTTAAAATTATGAGAATTATCGGGTTGGTTTGATAAGCAATAAAAAGTGGTCAAAGTGAGACGAAGTGTGAAAGACAATCAGAATCTGTATTGTTGTTTTGTTTGCACTAAATGGGCTTTATTTTCACCTGTGACATATTTTGGTGTGTTTAATTTTGGCCTTTCATTAGGTTGGCCAATTAGGCCAATTTTTAACCAAGGCCAAAATAAACCAATGGTTGATAGTTTTGTGTCGCCTGCGATAGCAGGTAGACACATAGGGATCCTATTGTCTGGCAGCGGCGGCTTCGTCGGTGCCGTAGTCCGGTAGTCCCCCAAGTTTAACCTGAAACTTAATGTTGCCTATAACTTTGAAATTACTTGTCCTATTCACTTCATACTTGGAATATATCATCAGCATGAACAATGCCATCTGTGACGACAAGAATGATAACTCCAGTTTCAATATTTTTTGAGTTATGCCCCTTTAATATACAACTTTAACATGAAACTTAATGTTGCCTTTAACTATTAAAGTACTTGTCCTATTCACTCTTCGAATATATCATCTTCATGAACAACAACAACATTGGTTACAACAAGAATCATAAGTCCTGTTTGACTAATTTTTTTTCAAATGCAAATTTCACATGAAACTTAATTTTGCGTATAATGTGAAAAGTACTTGCCCTATTCATTGAATACTTGGATTGTATCATCAACATGAACATTGCCATCGACAACTACAAAAATTATAACTATTGTTTGAATATTTTATGAGTTATGTCCCTTTCAAATGCAACTTTAACATGAAACTTAGTGTTGCCTGTAAAATGGAAAGTACTTTTTAAATTCACTTAATACTTTGAATAACTCATCTGCTTGCACAAACCAATTTTTTTAAGATGATAACTCGGGTTTCACCATTATTATAGTTATTCCCCTTTTAAATGCAATTTAGATGACACATGTTCAGTGGACTGGTGTAGTATTGAAATCAACTTAAATAAAATATTTTTATTATATATGATTAAACATAGGCCCACATTTCAACTTTTTATCATGCAGGCGACACATGTGTTCCGCGGAACACAACATTCTAGTTTAAAAAATATATGATTCAGAGTAAGAATATTAATTAAGTTTGATTGATTGAATTTTCAGTTTTCAACAGTTACTGATTCTATTTTAAACACTCACTTATGTCTAGATGTTTTGAAAAAAAAACAACACATTATAACCCTTTACTCATTATAATATTATACAGGTTTGGTTGCATGTTCATACAGTGTATATCCAGATCAGCTGGCACATCTGTAGTTTTGTGATCAGGATCTACACTGTCCGCATTATAATTAGAAATAACCTACCGTATTTTCCCGCTTATAAGGCGATCCGCCTATAAGACGGGACCCCTACTTTGCCGCCAAAATCTGAGTTTTTTGTATAGACCCGTTTATAAGACGGGGTGAAATTTCAGTGAGTTCGGACCCGAAATTTTTTAATTTCGCAAAAAAAAAATCGGCGAAATTTTCGGCAAATGTAACATTTTCGAAGCTCCGTAACTGGAACATATCCTAATAAGTGTGAATTTAGCAAAAAAAATCGGCGAAAAATCGGTAACTTTTTCGGTAAATTTAAGATATTCGAGGCTCCGTAATTGGAACACATCCTAATAAGTGTGAATTTCGCAAAAAAATCGGCGAAAAATCGGCAATTTTTCTTGGTAAATTTAAGATTTTCGAAGCTCCGTCATTGGAACATTTCCTAATAAGTGTGAATTCCGAAAAATTTCAGCGAAAAATCGGCAATTTTTTCGGTAAGATTAATACTTTCGAAGCTCATTCATTAACATATCTTAATTACTGTGAATTTCTCAAAAAAATCTGCGAACAATCGGCAGTGTTTTCGGCAAGTGTAAGCTCCGTCATTAATACATATTCTAATAGGTGTTAATCTCGCAAAAAAATCGGCAATTTATTTGGTAAACTTTATATCTTTAACGCTCGTTCATTGGAACACATCCTTAAAAGTTTTTTTTATAGATCTTTCTCTATCGTGATACCTCAAAGATTATTGATGATTGTGTATCACCACTGCGCATTTAACTGTTAATTTCAGTCTTTGCCCGTATGCAAGCTTTTGACACTCGAATATTTATCTATTGTCCGGATGTTAAATTCAATTAAACTTTGTCAAAGGCGAATAGCAAGAACAATCAAGCCTCGGGGCAAACAAACTGTATCCTGTCACGTCAATTCATGCAGAGTTTAAGTCAAATAATCTGAATTATCGAGTTTGCAAGAGGTGTTGACAGCAATGTCTGTTAATCAATTAACTATACCTGGTGACAAATTCAAACAACACAGCCTTAGGTGATTATAAAGGCTGTGACAATTTTCTTCAAACTGAAAAGCAGTGGGAAAATTTGAGATTATAACAATTGAAATTATTATGCAAACTGGCTAAAATATTCAATTAGCATTATTACTCTGGAGTGAACTATGCTAATTATATCATAATAAATAATAGTCCTTACAACAAACATTGATTATATTAACATCGATTGTTGTCCATAATAATTTCCAAATTATATCTTCAATATGAAAAAGATTTATAAAATTTTTATTACTAACCCAAGAAAAAAACTGGCCACACTTATATTAAAAATGCTCGTCGAAAATTAATTACCGAAAAATTACCGATAGATAATGGCAAGATTTAAAAAATCGTATGTTTCTATAAGAAACTTTAAAAAAATGTCAAAAAATGAGGTTTTCTTGTAGATCGCGCTTATAAGACGGGTCCCCAACTCTTAAGGCTATTTTCCAAGGAAAAAAACCCGTCTTATAAGCGGGAAAATACGGTAATGAATTAAACAGCAAACAGCAAATCCTGCTCAGACGACTAGTATATATGTATCGGCTGATCTTGATCTACTCTGCCCATCTGTGAATAACAGCCAGATTGCATGGAGTAAAGGGTTAAATTTCAGTATTAATACTATTTTGGTTAGTGTCATTCCTTTAATATAAATAATGAATTTTATACATGAAAAATCTCACATGTGCCGCACGTATTTATTTAACTTGTATACTAATTCTTGTAGAAATGTGTTAATGTGTTACAGAGTGATCAAACCATTTGCTTCATAAAATGTTGGCAATATTAATAAAGCCACATGTATTTCACTATTTGGAATAGCCCTGAGCTTAATGATTTATCTTTGTTTTAATAACATTAAATTGCTAATGCCAGTGTTTGATTATAATTTGTATAGTAAATGGATTTTTAAATTTATGATGTATTTTTAATTGTTTATCTATAAAGGCCTAATGCAACTGATATTCTCTTCAAAAAATATTTTATAGTTATTCCGCTTTTCAGTTTAATATATATGGTACATTAAGGAATTTACAGGGTTATTTGAAATAATTTTCCTCTTATCATTTACTTGTTCATGTGGATGTTTATCAGTATTGGATTATCTTCAAACTGAAGTGAATATAATTTGAAGACTGACTCATATGTATTGACATGTATTTCTTATTATCTTAAAATAAAATGTTTTCATTTTCAGATTTATGAATGATGAGAAGGAAGGAGCAGCTAGAAACAAACAGTTAAAACATACCCCTTGATATGGATGACTGTATTTTATTGTAAAATGTTACTTAGAAATAAAGAATTAAAAAAAGTTAAAAAAAAGTTCAAATTGAATTTCTAGACAAATAAAGTGATACACAGTATATAGCTATGTGGTTTCTCTATTAACTGTAACCAGGTGACATATATGCCTGATTAGTGTAAAAGATACATGATTATCTGTCAAATGCTATTTTTGGTGTTGCCTTTAGAAGAAAAGGCGATACATAGGGATCGCTTTGTCCATCTGTCCGTCTGTCTGTCCATCAGTCCATCACAAAAACTTAACATTGGCTATAACTTTGCTATTTCTTAATACTTCTTCATCAAACTTTCAAATTGTACTGCTTATAACAACACAGTCGCAGTAATGCCAAATTCTTTAGGTTAAGGTCACATTTGATGGAGTTATGCCCCTTTTTGTGTCGCCCTTTCGAAGAAATGGCAATAAATAGGGATCACTTTGTCCGCCGTCATGAAAACTTAGCGTTGGCTATAACTTTGCCATTTCTTAATATTTCTTCATCAAACTTTCAAATTATACTGCTTATGACAACACAGTCATGATGATGCCAAATTCTTTAGTTGAAGGTCACATTTGATGGAGTTATGCCCCTTTTTTGTCACGAAAACTTAACATTGGCTATAACTTTGTCATTTCTTAATATTTCTACATCAAACTTTAAAATTATACTGCTTATGACAACACAGTCATGATGATGCCAAATTCTTTAGGTCAAGGTCACATTTGATGGAGCTATGCCCCTTTTTTGTCACAATAACTTAATTTGGCTTTAACTTTGCCATTTCTTAATATTTCTTCATCAAACATTCAAATTATACTGCTTATGACAACACACTCATAATGATGCCAAAATCTTAAGGTCAAGGTCATATTTGTTGCAGTTATTCCCCTTTTTGTACTTGGATTTTGACATGAAAACTTAACGTTGGCTATAACTTTGCCATTTCTTTATACTTCTTCATTTTCAAATTATATTGCTTATGTCAACATGCTCATGATGATATCAAATTCTTTAGGTCAAGGTCACATTTGTTGGAGTTATGCCCCTTTTTTGTACTTGGATGTTTACGTGAAAACTTTTTGTTGGCTATAACTTTGCCATTTCTCAATATTTCTTCATGAAACTTAAAAATTATATTGCTCAAGACAACACACTAGTGATGATGAGATGTTGTTTCAGTCAAGATGGAGTTAAGCCCCTTTTTGAACTTGCATTTTTTTCCGACATTGTACCAGAGGGCGACACAAGTGTTCAACTGAACACCCATCTAGTTGTACTTTAATTTTGACATGAAAACTTAATGATAGCTAAAAAATTGCCATTTTTCAATACTTGTTCATGAAACTTTCAAATTATATTGCTTATGACAACATGCTCATGATGATGTTATATGTTTTAGATCAAGGTCACATTTGATGGAGTTATGCCCCTTTCTGTACTTGTCATTTTTTAATATTTCTTCATCAAATTTTTAAATTATATTGCCCATGACAACATGCTTATCATAATACCAAGGTCAAGCTAGAGTTATGCCCCTTCTTTGAACTGAACACCCATCTAGTTGCTTTCTCATGCTACTTGGATTAGTTGGATAACAGTAACTGTCCCAGGTATTTCAGTCACTTTAAAGTGTTTGTGCACTGCTCCTGCACGTCTGGAAAGACTTGCTGAAACTTGGAAAACTAATGTAACAAAGGGCTTCTAGCCATGTAATTGGTATATTGTGGTTGTCCTAAATTTACATTCATGAGTTATTACCTATTGCAAGTTTTATGCCCCCACAAAGTTGGAGGCATATAGAATTGCACTCGTCCGTCCATCCGTACATCCCCAAATCTTGTATCAACTCCTCCTTAACTATAAGGCGAATTTCTTTCAAACTTACACAGATGATCAAGCAGGATGTGTAGATCATGATTGTAAAGAAAGGATTTTTTCCTGCGACCATTATTACCAGCGATATGGCCCTTCGTTAATTTTAGAAATTAAATCTTGTGGCGTAAACTCCTCATAAACTATAATGCGGATTTCTTTCAAACTTGCACAGATGATCAAGCAGGATGTGTAGATGATCATGATAACCTAATCAAATTAAAGTTACAATTTTTAACCAAAGGTAATTTTTTGCGTTGCCTTTTCGATGAAATAGGGGTCGCTTTGTCCGTCCGTCTGTCATAAAACTTTACATTGGATATAAGTTTGCCATTTTAAAAATATTTCTTCATGAGCTTTCAAATTATATTGCTTATGACAACACGCTCATGATGATGCCAAATTCTTTAGGTCAAGGTCACATTTCATGGAGTTATTTCCATTTTTGCACTTGGATTTTGACATGAAAACTTAACGTTGGCTACAACTTTGCCATTTTTCAATCCTTCTTCACGAAACTTTGAAACTATATTGCTTATGACAACATGCTCATGACGCAAAATTCTTTAGGTCAAGGTCACATTTGTTGGAGTTATGTCCCTCTTTGTACTTGTTTGACATGAAAGCTTAATGTTGGCTATAATTTTGCCATTTCTCAATATTTCTTCATGAAATTTTTAAATTATATTGCTCAAGACAACACACTCATGATGATGACAATTTGTTTCGGTCAAGATGGAGTTATGCCCCTTTTCGAACTTGCATTATTTCTGACATTGTACCAGAGGGCGACACAAGTGTTCAACTGAACACCCATCTAGTTTCATACCAGTATTCTATAACAGAAATGGGTTTCATACCTTAAAAATGTCTTAACATCAATTGTTTGGACTTGCACCTCTGCTGTTCATTATAATTTTTAACTTTTCGAAATATTCTTGATGAGAGCATAACTCATAACATGTAATATGATCTTAGTTGAACTTGACTAAAAGCCTTCTGAACTGGTAGCTTAAATTAGGAAATCTAAACAAGGTAAAAGCCAGAATGCAATCTTTTAAATTTAATGACAATTAACTGTTTACTCCCTCAATATATATATATATATGGGTTTATTGCATATATGCAAACAGTTTATATCCAGATCATCTTGCAAACTTGTGCCATCTGACGAGGGTCTACACTGTTCGCTTATTGTTCAGAAATAATCCTATGTATCACAAAATGCAAAGTGAATATTCAGATCAGATGGCATGTGTACATCCTGATCAGATGGCAAATGTGGACCCGGATTAGATGGTGCTGATGACAGCATTATCCAATGGTTAATACATGTATCTTCTTTAAACTTTAAATTGTTTCATCAAGTGAAATATGAATATCAGTAATTAACACTATTTTGGTAACATGAACAAAACATCTTTTTGTTAAATTTCTGGTTCTTTTAAATATAATTTATTTTTTAGTGTGTTTCGTTCTGACATCTTTTGGAGGTACATGTAGCATTTATTCTGAGACAGAAATTGAAAAAAAGAACAGTGATGTAGTAAAAACCTTACTTAATATTGTACAGTGCAAAAACAGTTGTAGCTGTATATGAATAAAGGCAGTTTAACTGTTTTGCACTCAACTCACAATTTGTTGTCTTTGTGTTTTACTTTAGGTAGATTGGTTCAGGTGGGGTAGTTCAATAAATATTACATGAAAACAAGGTTAAGCTTTTCATGTTTGTCATTCTGAGTAATACAAAGGATTAAAAATATTTACTACTGAACATATTTATTAGTAAACCAAATCGTCTACAGTAAGCCTTTTATGCTATGAAAATGGAGTCACACATAACTGTCATTATATAATACATGTATCAATAGTCAACTGTATAAATATGGTTATGTGTTTTGACAATTGTTGATTAATTAAGAGTTTGATGATCATTCACTGCTGCTTTTGTCAAATGCACGTGAAGGTTGTTACAGTCGATTCTACTTTGATAGCTGCAGGTTGCAATGTTCATCCTTCATTGTAATGCACCAACATTTTCTTTTCTCTGAATCTGCAAATTGCATCTCTGTTCCTGCAAATGATGAAAGTGCAAATAAGTTTTGGTAATATAATCAAAGACATTAAATGAAGGAATTAACAATACTGTCACCTTTGAAGTGTCAGAAATATGAAATATAGTGAAAGAGAAATAGGGTAGTAAAACTCTCAATCATGGTAGTAAAACTCTCAATCATGTTCAGCATTTATAAAACATTAAATTATAATATCCATCTTATTTCTAAAGATGCTGAAAAAGTTATTCAAACAATTCTTTGTAGCTATGTTACAAAAGTTATATATGCTGTCATTAAAAAGAAATCTATATGTCATTTATCAATAAAGACATATAACTATACCTCATTTATTAGCTACATGTATACTTCCACTCCAGCATCAGTAGGCCTGTTGTCATGAACTTGATGTGAAGTCCTTCATATTTTAGCCAAGCTTCACTCCAAGCTTGCCGTTGGAGTACGGCCACAGCTATTACTAAACAATAACTCTCCACAATAATGACCTCTTTTATCACACGACCTGCAATATGATTATAAGTTTCTGAAGTTTATTCTAAGTTTGTGTTAGGATGGGTGGGGTTAAAATAAACAATTTAATACGCAAATCATACGTTAAGCCCGGGTTAAAATGATACAATTTATCTACAACAATAACAAATCAAATTGTTAGAGAACTCGGTAGTGTATGCTACGTTAATTTACCTTGCATTTTGCATGTAGTCAGACAATAAGAATATTTGCCATAACTAACAGACATCGAGCTATTTATACTGGTCATCATTGGTGTCGCGTCATCATTTGTCTCGCGGTATTTGCGTTGCGCCCTCTACCGATTGTTTACGATGTCACGTTGCTGACCTATATTTGTGGTTTGACGAAAAAACGTTTTTTCAACAGTTATGAGCAGTTTCTTGGTGAGTATTCGATCCTATACATCAAATATAGTGTTTTTGTAAGAAATGAAGCAAAAAACTCACCTTCAGCCCTTATTTTTGTCCTATTTTGCTTTGTTTACAAGTTCGTCTGCACCTCCCATAGCCCCGGAAGTCTTTATATGTAGTTAGGTAACCGACCACTAAATTTTAAATTGGATAGGTAACCGACCACTAAATATTAAATATGGAATGAAAGTTCTTTCAATTGCAAGCACTGTCCAGAGGAGTAATTTTTTACAGTCAGTGTGATTAACAGTTATTATTTGTTAAAATTAAGTTAACAGTTAAAGTTTTGACATGTTCACCTATCACACTTTAAATGACTTGTTATCTGATTAAACATTTAGTGTTCTAAACCTATGAGTGTTCGATTTATTCCAAGAATTTTCACATACCGCGAAACTAATGATGACGTCATCAAGACAACATGGCGGACACCAATGACAATCATATGGATGCATTCTATTGTTTTTGGATATTCCATGGTCATTTTAAGAATTAAATAACAGGAAGAGGTTGGAATAGGAGAAATAAATCAAAATTTAACAGGTTAGTTTCTTTTCGTCTTTACTTCATTGTGATAACTGTTAAGTAACGCGAACCAACAGATGACCAGTATAGAGTTATCCGCCGTTGTGTACTCGGAAGAACGAGTTTATTTTTAGCATTATCTGTCAAAATCACTGGAAAGAATGTGCAACTCGAAAAGCAACAAAAGTACGTACCCTAATATGGAAAATTGTAATCCTAGCGGGCTACTAAGGGCGCCGCCATGTTGAATCGTAAATATTTACGAGACCCTCCAGGCTGTCGTAGATTTACGACAGTTTTTCACGATATCGTACGATCGTAAATGTTCATGAAACGCGATTTGGTCGGTCCGAACGTCGTACGACGTCGTACGACCGAATTTACGATACGATCCGTCGTACGACGCTTTATGAAACGGGCCCAATATTCGTTAGTTTTTATAAACTGTGTTTCATAAATAAAGGGGGCAAAACTTCTAACTTTATAAAGTTTTAAGAATTTCTTTTCAACTGGTCCCAAGGTTATAAAGCTGAGATTGGAAACCAATCTCAAATCTCAAGCATCTGATTGGCTGAAATAATTTCAGCCAATCCGATGCTTGAGATTTGAGACTGGTTTCCATGCTCAGTTTTATAACCTTGGGCACTGGTCATCTATTATTTAGAGCAAATCACGGATAGCTGACGTCAGTCGTTCAAATTTCGTCATAAAAATGAAAAAAAATGAAAAGGGAACTTTTAAAACAACCAAACACGACATTTTACAAAAAATGTAAAATATAACAGTTACTTTGGAAATGCACTTCATGGGTTATCGGATAAAATGTTAAAACGAAAAAAATCAGACAATCAAATATTATAATTATAATCATTCAACGATGAACTTTAAATTTTAAATTTGAAGAAATGGCAAAGGTCTTGGTCAATTTGTTGAGTCTCAAACAGGGAAGAAAAAATATCACGTACTTATTGATTGCTTGTTTACTTGGCGAATATTTGTTAATCATTTTGATATGACACTGTTAAAGGTCATCAACAGATAGTTCAGACTTCCTCGTTCATAATTATTATTCAAAAGATTCGATTTGTCTACAATTTAAGTGGATTGTAAATGTTTTCTAAATACACGAACAGTAAATAAAATACATGTATTATGAAGTATTTTGTTCCCGAATGTGAGACAACGTTATTTACATATTAAAGGTTTACGACTTTGTTTCCGACAAACAAATTGTCCCTTTTGTCGATTGTATATGGAAATTTTGCGTGAACAATAAGTTTTAATGTTTGTCTAATAATATATTATTACTTTTTACAAAATAAGTTTACCGAAAGAAACAGGATTTCCTGGGCAACTTAATTTTATTTTATTTTCTTCCATTAATTTTTTTAGAGTACAAGTGTAGATACAAGAATCGTAATATAATGACAGCTTGTTTGGTGGCTAAAATTCGAATAACCGAAATGACATTTCGCTAGGCTTCGACCCACTACTGAGTAGAGCCATCTTGACTAATTCATATTTTGACTCTGTTACTATGGCAATTCATTAGTCAGACTGTTAATAAAAAACACTAGATTGGCGCACAATTTCACATAATGTGAAAATATGTGACCAAAAAATCTTTTCTCGCAATACGTGTAACTGATGTTAATGCGGACAAACTAACTATTTTGAAATTCATATATACTTATTTTGATTGTATTTTTTTAATTTACAAATACATTGTGTTCAAAGTAAAACAAATATAACATACATGTATACCGATAGTACAGTAAAACAATCTAATGTTTACTAATACATAAATGATGATATTGTTTACTTTTTAAGGGAAAAAAACGTTATGCTTGTAGGTTTAAGGTATTGGTAATCTAATCAGTTCTGCAACTATTCATGTTTAAATATCTCGACAATATTTATTAAGGTGAAGATATAGAACAGAAAGTTGTCACCTTTATTACTCCGTGCAACAAGATATATATATATATATATATAGTTGACACATCACAGGCATAAAGATAACATTACTATTCACCTTAACCCACCTCGTTATATAGATATAGATTATTACATCTAAAGAAAGTTGATAGAATATAAAACATCCATTTTTACTAAGTCGAAGTCTTGCAACGACAACACAAACTAAACACGAACTAAACACGGCCAATATCGCTGGAAATACATTGCTTTGTACATTGTATAGCATATAGTATTTAAAAATTAGTGTTTCCCGATGGAATAGTTGCAGTGTACTGCAAATGTTGGGAAATTTATTTCTATATTATATCAGTACTTACGCAACATTAAATTGTTTATGAAGTAAATGAATTGATTTATTTAATATTTAGTAAGTCGGCTGGTGTTTATAACTGACAATTTACGAAATAAATCGGTCACGCAGCTGCACTGCGCAAGACTGATTTATTTGTACCTCCTTTAAAAACACTAGACTATACTTAAAGAACAATTGGACAGGGATATTTTTAACAACACATCACTCGCTTGGTCAATAAGTCACATTTGAATATCACACAAGATTGTTATCTTCACCGCAAGTTGATTTACAAAATAAACAAATAATGTGTTCCTTGTTCAAATTTTGACACGATTCGTTTACTTTAAACAATAATTATTTTAGAGGTTTTTTTCCTTCCGTTAAAAATGAACAATAATTAAGGATCAACTTCTGACATGGTACTTAAGGATTGAATCGATAGTTGATGGTTTCCATTTGGGTATGGAAAACAGTTGGGTTGTTTAAAGTGTGTGAAGCCCGAAGGGCTTCACGCGTACTTTAAACAATCCAACTGTTTTTCATACCTGAAAGGAAACTATCAAATATTGATTCAATCCTTATATTTACACTCATAAATAATCTCATTAATACAGAAATAACTAGAAGAATTCGTGATATTACGGCTTTGTCGAATGGCTGTTGGAACAGCTACGTTGACGACAAAGTGAATGACGGCACGCTTTTTCGCAGCAACTCGTGCCAAAACATTGGACGTTGCACGGCGACGTCACACGTCAAACAGCGTGCAACGTCCAATTAAGGATTGAATCGATAGTTGATGGTTTCCATTTGGGTATGGAAAACATTTGGGTTGTTTAAAGTGTGAAGCCCGAAGGGCTTCACGCGTACTTTAAACAATTCAACTGTTTTTCATACCCAAAAGGAAACTATCAAGTATTGATTCAATCCTTATATTTACACTCATAAATAATTTCATTAATACAGAAATAACTAGACGAATTCGTGATATTACGGCTTTTTCGAATGGCTGTTGGAACAGCTACGTTGACGACAAAGTGAATGACGGTACGCTTTTTTGCAGCAACTCGTGGTAAAACGTGCGTTCACGGTGACGTCACACGTCAAAACATCGTGCAACGTCCAATAAATTGTGAACGGCTCTACAGTAGCCACGTCTTTTAAAGTAATAAGTCACACTGTTCACCATCAGAAATTATGATTCGTTAGATGAATAAGACTTTATCGTAGACGATGAACTTGAAGTGTAAATATGAAATTGTGAACGGTTCTACTATAGCCACGGCTTTTAAATTGTTACGTCACACTGTTTACCATTGAAAATTATGAATTAGTTAGAGTCCAAATAGAGAAATCTACATGAAATAGACACGGCAAAGGAGGGAGCGGTAGCGACCGACTGGGCGTGTCTATTTCATGTACTAGATTTCTCTATTTGGACTCTAACCGACTTAGTGTTTACGCTAGTTTTCCCAAAATTTGTTCTATAACAATAATTTCTATAGACTATTTCTACACAAAATAGAAAGGAGATTTTTTTAAAAATAAAGCATTGTGATTGGTTGAAAAACTAGGGTAAACACGAAGATTCCTTAAATGAATAAGACTATCGTAGAGGACGAAGTTGAAAGTATAAATATATATAATTATACGCATTAAGATTACGATTTTATTATTTTATTACTGAATCAATATTAATGGTTGTAGAAAATCTATTTATTACTAGCCGTCACTATACAGTTCATCGCTTAGAATGTGACCTGGAAAAATATTGTTTAAAATGTAAAAAATGCATATATTTTTTTTAAGTATTCGATAACAGCGATAAAGCATGCTCAATGCAATTGAAAATCCAATATTTAACCCAGAACTGTAATGGAATTTAAAAATAAAATTTATTGTTCCAGTGAATGTTTTTTATTGGAATAGAATTTAGAGTATAATTGATCAGGATCTCTTAAAATAATATAATTATTTACCAGGGTTTCCTTTTGTTGGATCATATATTTCATCATAGTTTTCGTTTGCTTTGACGGTATCTGTAAGCTTTTTGCAGAACGCGTCAAAGTCTGCCTTTGACCCATATTTAAATCCTGTTATAACAGCGACGTCGACATCTTTAGAAAGACAAGCCATGCAGGCGTCCGTGTTCATCTTCAGATCTTAAAGAAATAGAATAAGGTAAATTTCGAACTATCTTCAAGGCTTAGATCTAGTTATATATTTGCAGGTTTTCATTAAATTTATTGTGTGTGATCTTATATGTTAATATGTGTATATATTTTTTTCCATTATATTTAAATTTTATTTAATTTTGTTCTATGGCATATAATATTATTGATCTTTGATCTTCGTTGTTGTTGTTATTATTGTTTTGTTGTTTTGTTGCAATATTGTTTTACTAAAAACGTGATACTATGAAGTGTGACTATTGAATCATGATATCAAATATCTTTTCAGTACAGTAACTTCTTTGCAGTCCAGCTGTCTACTTGACAATGTTGCTTACAAAAGTACACAAAAATAAATATAGTACATTGTAAGCTTATAGAATTTTCAAGCGAAAAAGATAGGTACCGGATGAACATAGCAACTACATTTTAAATCAGAAAAAAACATAACTTCAGGAATAAATTTCAAGACACTGATCGAGCTTTTTGCGTTATTTTCAAGACACCGTCAGAACCCTGCCTAAGCCATGCAGACAAAGAGGCAAGCAAACGGTAGATTGGTTTGTCACCAAGCGTGCAGAGAGATGTAGACTAGAATGAATAATTGCCAGTTTTCATTATTTCAGAATATTCCATATACAGAGATTCTTGCTTAAAGGATTGCAGTGTAAAATTTATTATTATTATTATTTTTTTTTTGGGGGGGGGGGGGGGGGGGGTAGGTGAGATTCAAGATATTTATTAAACTACAAATGACACCGAAAAAGTACAGACATTGCGGGACTACAAATATTTATTACGAGGGAATAAAATACAGCATACTGGGGGAACTACTTCTTAACTCATGTCTGGAATGTTCTTCCTGTTTTGTTTTTTTTCATTTTTTCATAAATCTGATGTTGATCTTATATTATAACATACCAATTAGTTAACATATTTTAAAATATCTTAAAAATCCGTATGCGTTTCTCTTCCTTAGTACAACATAATGACTTAGATTGTAAGAATTTCATACAAACTTGCTAATATAGGTTTACAAAATGTAGCATTTATTCAATCTCAAATAGATAAAAAGGGAACTTAAAAAAACAACCGTACGCGATATTGCAGCCTTAAATAGGCAGTAATGAAATTGCATATTTAATTTAGTGCCCACGCTGCCAGACATGAGTTATAAGGCACTGATAAATTGGCAGGGAAATTAAGTATTTGCACCTGAGTGATGTTCGTCAACTTGCATTGCTTCCGCTAGAACAAGATAAGTGTATATCATGTTGATATATTCCAGAATTAGACTTTTTCATGCTGTATTTCGTTTAAGGAAAATCTAACGATTTTGCGAAACGTGCACATTCCACTTCTGTTTCTCTATTGCAACATGTTATAAGCATTGTAAATTTTTTCCACAACGATATAATTTTGTCAATTCATGCAATTTAGATGAAAAAGGAAGTTTGACAGTCAACGAGTAAGACAGACTTGAAAATAATGCTGGTCTTGTTTAATTAAGCAGAGTACAAACAAGCGATGATACTGAATAGATGTTTAACAGTTCATCTTACAAGTAAATAAAACTTATTATATGATATCTAAAACCAAATCAAAGAAATGTTGAATACGCAACAAGAAAATGCTACATCAAATAAACATAACTGTTTGCTCAAATACAAAGATAACACAATTTCAATACAAATACTGCACTAAGAAAGTTCAAATCAAATACAAAGAAATGCTAAATAAAATGGTGTAACAAAAGGGGTGTAAGCCAATCAAAAATGCTAAGTTCAATACAAAGATATGTAAAAACCGGATGACAGGAAATTTTAAATCAAATTCAAAGTAATGTTAAATATACCACAATGAAATTTTAAGAAATTCAAATGATGTTGAAAAGAAAACATGATTGCTTTTACTGTAAAATCTCGTTGTGTAGCACCACATACTGCAAATATAATTAACTGGTTTCAAATAAATTAACACTTAGTCTGACTTAAAACATAACATAAAAGTGTGCAATTTACATGAACTGCGAATGCAATTCAAGGTAAAATAGGGGTACTAAAACTTCCATTGATTAACATCGGTAAAATATATTTCATTCAAAATGTATTAACATGTAATTAAAACATAATATAAAACTGTGCATTTTACCTAGACTGTCAATGCAATTCATGGTATAGTAGGGCTCGTAAAACTTCTCCTTTATTAACATCTGCTCGAAATCACTCGCCATATATTTTGAATTTCCCACTCTGACTGGATAGTACGGATCACATGCCATTTGTACTTCAAATGGAATATCATTTTCGGCAATAATCTCTGAGAGCTTCTGTGGTTTTCCAACTGAAAACATGAATAAAATCTACTATGTTGTTGTTGTTGTTGTTGTCGTCGTCGTTGCTTTACTACGAACTGAAGATAAAATATCTTTGATAGGTCTATTGAGATTTGTAGGTGAGTTGAATTAGAATTTGTTCGATGGACACATACTGGGTCCTTTACTTTAAAAGATATAGGATAATTGAGGTTTTGAATAGATTTGTGAAAATTAATTTGATAGACAAAGAAATATAAAGTACCAAGTATCTTCATAAGCATTAATAGAATGTTACTGCCTTAAAGCAAATTATTATATAAAAAGAAACGTTGAAAGCCACAAATGCTTAAATATTGCAAGCTCGGTTTTATTGACCCTGTTCAAAATCTATATTTTCCACGCCGCCTAGCTCCAGGTTGGAGCACTTCTCAATATAAAAATAAATATATGACTCATGCTCAATGGCCGAGTAAGTAACTGATTACAGCACTGATAGAATGTACGTGGGGACTTTTTACAGCCGCTATTCACCACAATCAACGATATTGTGATAATTAAATAGATGAGAAAAGGACTTTGAAATATCAGAACAGGCCACATTTCAAATTATTTCAGACACGGTTTGAAGACTTACGTTTTGAATGCCCTTTTACCACGCGGAATTTGATGAGAGTATCCACCGGGATTGTAAGAACTCCTTTCTGTGAAGAAGAAGATTTTCTGGAATCGTTTGTAACCACTCGCATTTGAGAGGTGTAGTTATTTACTCGCAAAATCTACAATTATTGAAACAAACGAGCATTGTATATTTCTAGACATCTGTGTCCGAAAAGAAAAGACTATTGAGTGAATTTGAACAACATTAATTTTTGTTTTTTTATCCTCAAAAGGAAGGATATTTTTGTTTAAGAAACATCAACGCATTTACATTTTATAATGATTGGTACACTTTTTGAGCCACTTGGGGTAACATGTAGTTAGTAGTTTTCCTTTATCCAACAGATACTCTACAGTAAATTAAGGTTTCTTTGGAGCCTTATTTAAATTGTATTGTAAACCGAAAAACAAAGACCTACCTGTAAGTTGTCATAGCAGTCAAATCTTGTTTCCCCATAGTTACCACCTATAACAATTATTAGCATTGGAAAATGACTCTTATACAGTGCAAACAATTCTCGGAGGTTCATGGTCTGCTTTTCGTCGTACATGAACATTTCCGCAGCACAGCTGAAAAAAAAAGATAAATGATCATAATTAGTCTTTTTTATTGAAAAAATAACACATTTTCTTATAAGCCACTACGAGTCATCCCATCGCATCTTCACACAGGTGTCCGACTCATGTGTGTTGTTCGTTCTATTGTTTCATAATCACATTTGGTACGAGTCATCCCTTCTTCCAACGCATCTTCACACGGGTGTCCGACTCATGTGTGTTGTTTGTTCTATTGTTTCATAATCACATTTGGTTTGTCTGTGCAGTTTGGCGACTGTAAAACGTCTCAACTTACTTTTAGTCAATATTTTTATCTTTCCATCTCATTTAACATTCAAATGTGCTGTGTGTGTGAGGGTAGGGGGGAGGGCTGTGTCTTCTTCAAGTGACCGTTCCTGATGTGCATATTTCACTTTTGCATTTTAAATTAAGCTGATAGTCAGCACGTACACGGACTTCGGAAATCAGTATGGAGAATTACATAGTTATGATGTTTTTTTATTTTAAACTAAGATATTTAAAAATATATAATTATCATAAAAAGAATACAGGACGTTTATAAACATGTATTTACCATTATAATAATATTTTAGTAAAAGGTTAAGGGTTAATTTTGAACTATGAATTAGGATCTTTAAGAAATGCTACTTTCCTGTTTCAATTTATCTGAAATAAAACAATGTTACAGTATTTGCCTCACGCCTGCGGCTAGGGTAGACCTAGAGCGGCACATTTTAGCGTCAAACCCTGTGAAGAACAAGTTCTCAACTTTTCAAAATTGTGAACAAATCCCTCACATCATAGAATTCCAAACCGATAATTTGAATAAGCACACTATCTTAGTTGGCAAAAAATCGTAATAATTAAGAAAGTACGATTATTTGCGCAACTTCCTGATCCGTTTGAATATTGATTTGTCTCACAGCATTGTACACAAACTAATTGAAACCGTTACCATATATACGACCTTTATCGACCGTATATATAGAGTTAAAGGTAATCTTATAACCAGAAACACACATTATTGTAAATTACATTTCAGAGTGAACAATGTTATCCACTTTGTAAAAAAAATTAAGGTATTTTACAGTGTCACTTTTGTAATTGTTTTGGTATCATTTTAGAGTTCTAAATGTAAATTTGGTAATACATTACTGTTTACGACTTTATCACCAGGCATCGCCCGTCACGGTTATGCTTTTGTGTATTGCTTGATCCGATTTGAGCCAGTTCACATTATACGATTGTCAACTAAACCGATACCAATCAGTTTGTTAACTTCCTTGTACTTCTTAAAAATCGCAGCTTACATCACTCGTAATTTATTCCATTGTCAACTTTAAATTTTGATTCCTAACTTCTTACTTAAATGTTTAATTTTGATCGGTTAAGTTTAAACATTTTTTTTTTTTGGGGGGGGGGGGGGTTAACGGCGAGTATATGTGTAGTTGATGCAACCCAGGGTCAAGCAACTTTCGTAAGGCAGATAAGTGTTCAAGACTTTGTTACAGCTAGTATTCTTTAATATAAATATGATATTTTTATACAAGTATATGATTCCGATATTATTAAATAGTTTTTTGTGTCGGTGAGTGACCCTTCCTCCCTTTTTTAGAATTGTCTTGAATTGTGGATTTACAATTCATTTTCATCTACCATCTACCTAAAAATATAAATAAGATTATTTCCTGGAAGCGTATGGTATGGAAAACATGTACTAATTAGTTTTCTGGTTTTTATATTTACTATTATTTAAATTACAAAATATGAAGAAGATGGTCCATAAAACAAAACAAAGGTTTTTATATTAGTTGAACGGATTCCAGATTAAGTTATTTATGACGAGATTTTAACAAAATATTTATTAGTCGGGATCTTTCCAATAACAAACTGGAGGAACATTAATTTTTTTGCGAATTAAGACCGTACAAGTTGCATAACATCGTTTGTGATGGCTCAAAATTGTACTCTTTATTGATGAAAATATTATTGATGAAAATATTGAGTTGCGCTCAACCCGGGGCCTGTGGTCAGTAATATGCATTTCCAGTAATGCCCATGAACAGGCTCAATCAAACCGAGCTTGCACTATTTTCACATTTGTCGTGTTCGGTGGCTTTCAAAGTTTCCTTTTTCAAAATTTCTAAAATCTCAAAAGAAGAGCCTTAAAACATTCAGCATAGAGATAAAAAGACGGTCGACACACCAGAATGTCTACTGACCTGAAGTCGAGAGAAAATATAAAATATTTAGTTACTTGTTCATGTAACTTTATAACCTTGTGATAAAGCGTCTTAACAGACAACGAATCAATGATTCAATGTTATTGGATAGCAACTTTGTAGACCTTTCAATGCATGTACAAATATGGATATGTGATTTCTTTTTCTTTTAGTATGTTAAGGAAGATACTCCCATACCCTCGAATACAGCATTTTAAACAGAATTAACAACCTTATGACATTATGCATACCTAACAGAAAACACTTGTGCCAAACAAAGCTATTATATTTTATATCCTACTCTTAGACTAGTTAAAATCTGTTCTCTAAGCAAATATTTAAAACTTTATTAACTATCGACACCAAGTTTTTGAACCAAAGACCATGCTGTCCACTAATAATCAAAGCGACATCGTTAACATACAAACTCTTTAGTTAATAGGGATAGTCTCATCTCCGGTTGTATTGTTTCGCTATAAAAAGTGTAGAAATCTGTTCATTTTTTTAAAATAATATGTAAAACAAAACTCGGGAAAATTGTTATAAAGCTAGTCTCTTGCGAGTCTAAAAATAAATGCTCTGGAAAAGTTAGATAGCTATTATTAATAGTGTTGCAATAACTAATGTCAGATTTTCCTTTGCTTTCAAATAAAGAAACTGCGAAACAATCAGCACAGGGAAAGCATGCGTCGTTTAGACAACGTCATTCTGGAGTCATACAAACAAATTGCGTATTTTCTTGTTTTGAATAACATACGGATTATTGAGAGTGCTATATACGACTTTAAACGACAAAGTTATTTTTACATGTTGTAACGGGTGTATTACATGAAAAAAATGATATTGCCTCTACCTGGGAGCGAACACGCACCGTCAAGGCGACAGCGCCTAGCCCTGCAATTCCGACGACGCAATCAATTGAGCTAACCGGGACAACCCCCCCATAAAAGCCCTGATATACGTTGTCATTACTGCACGACATCGGCAAAGGGTTATTTTAATGATAACAGTACTGACTTTATGTACGGGGAGACTTTTTACGGCCGCCAAACTTCACAAAGAGCGCTACTGTGAATTTCAAGTGATAATGATATATACAAGGGTTAACATGTCATAAATAGCGACACGTTCGATCTTATTTAAAAAAATATTTGTAGATGAAAAATAAATGAAACCTTATTAGCGGGATGCTGTCCCAGGTAATTTAAAATATACTTTTACTGATATGTATTATGATAATAGTGTTTTGCATTCGCGAATGACAGAAAAAAGAGTAAAAGTACACAATTTGTATATAATGTCAATAAATATGCGAATTCATTGTCTTAACCAAATTAGAAATCACAAGCAATAAGCGATTAAGAGAACCGTAAGTGTTATTGTAATATTGCAATGATCCATGCATACAAATATGATAAAGTAAATGGATTGAACAAAAGCTCAATTGCAGTGAGATGCACATGCTTAAAATTCTCGTTGATAACACTTTGTCACAAGCGGTTGATTTTATCTATTATAAACCATGTTGAAATTACTTTGAAATGATGCATCCGGCCTACTAATCTTACTGCAATCTTTAAGATAAATTAAATTTTAAAATAACGCTTAGATATTATAAGGAAGTGCAAGCATATGCCATGTATACGAAAAAGGAGAATACAGGTTCTCCATACATTCAATAAGGAGAAAAGCCAAGACTGACAATATATTTTGAAGTATAGTCAATACATAATAAACAAAACAGACATAACGACCAAACTTTTTGACATTGCGGCCAAAATTACATATTTCAAGAACGATAACAAACTGGTTTAAGTTAATTAAATTGAAAAGTGAAATGACAGATATTGTAATAAAAATGTTGAATAAGCATTTAAAAGAAGGTTAGACCAGGGTATTAAAGTCTCTGACACTGTAATGTATGAACTCTATGTGGCCAATAGTTGAACACTACTTATAACCTCCACTCTACCTCATACCATGTTGTGAATTGCTAGTCAGAATAGATGTAGTAACCAACCAAAACGGTGACAACAAAATTTAAGAGCTTTCATTGAACATCATGTCATTTAAATCACAAACCAACCAAAAGAATAACCGCCATGGTATAATCATTGCCAAAACTTATAAGCCACTCGGAAGAGAAACGGAATTTTAGGATTTAGCAATTTCATATTTCACCATCCACAGTCTCAAGAATATAAATGTACAAGTTACCTTGGTGAATAAACTCTTTCCCAACCACCAGTTCAGCAATATTGCATCAATCATATTAAATTTAAATAGCTGATCACCCGTCAAGAAAAAAATGTTAATTTTGGTGATAATTATCAAATCGGAGCACATTGATTTAAACCAGCAAGACATATATATGAAAGTAAAACAAGAAACGGAGGGGGTAACTAAATACGAAAAAAATTAAATTGCAATTTATTTTTTATTTTTGAAGTTAATTTAATATCAATGTTTGATCAGTATGTTTAAGGTAGTTTGCTGGCTTAAGTGCGCATGCGCAAATTGACGTAAATTGACAAGTTGTCGCAAAGTAAAAAAAAAGTCATTAATTTGAACATTTTTGTTCTGATAAGTACACATGGAGAAATAAAACTTAGTAAAAAGTGTACTTTTTAATTTTGCTAAACGATATTTCCATATATTTCGTTTGAAAAGTGCCTTACAAAACTTCTTTACGAAAGCAAATTTCACTTTTCAATCCGAGTTTTTGGCAATAATCAGATGAAAAAATGTACGCCTTAAACAAGTACCTATTAACAAGAAACCTGGCGAAACAAGAAATGAGATGAAAGTAAAATCAAGCAGATCAAACTGGATAAATATTTAATCACAAAATCAATGATCAGATGTTCCGTATTTACAAAGTGTTAAATGTGTATTCAAGCACGTCTGATATCGATGAACATTTGACAAGTTAAATCAGGTGTTGATTTTAATTACAAAAACTTGATTATTAAATACTCCATGGGTAATTTGTAGAAAAAGCATTTAAAGTTGCTGTCGGCGTGATTGTTTAACCCTGTACTCCATATTTATGCATTTAACGCATGTGTAGATCTTCATTAGCTAGCACATCCGTGCTATCTTATCTGGATCTGCACTGGTAACATCTTATTCAGAAATAACATTTTAACTCAAAATGATCAGATGTGCCAGATGATCTGGATATTCACTGTTTGCCCATGCCATTATGACCTATATTTTGAGGAATGGGTTAAAGCAATGCACATGCTTAGCTGATTGTTATCGTCGGACTATTATAAACACTAACTTACACTGACTTTTTAATTCATTAAAAAGCGGGCAATTCGAACTAGAACTTTCCTAGTTAATGTTCTACTTTAATGCAAAGTGTATCAACTAATTAAAATGTTTACTCCATGCAAAAGCATGCGCGAAAAGTGTAGATACAGATCAGCCGGAAAATCCGTGCCGTCAATTCGGGATCTACACTGTTTGCTTCTTGTTTAGAAATAACCTTAAGACCCGTAAAGCAAACAGTGTAGATCCTATCAGGTAAGTATGCAACTGCTGATCTGGATTAACCCCGTTTTCCAATGGATAACAGCCATAGTATCATAGTGAATAAATAGTTGAATGTATAAAAAACACTATTTCTGCACATCACATAAAATTACTTAGAGTTGATGATTTTCAGTACAGAGTGTTTATTAAAAAGATAGCTATCTTAATAAATTGTGTAGATATATAACATGCAAGTATATTGATAATTAAAATAAGTGTATTGCTTCCGATTTACTGGCCATGACATAATTAGCGTACATTATACACAAGTGCACACCAACGAATATCAAAATCGAACTGTTCAGGTTTATCTTTATAAGATAAATAAAAATAAATCTATCTGCTTACCACACTTTCTGGCCTTTTGGTATTTCCATTATTCTGGCTTTTCATGCAATATTTATATTCATGTTGCACGATTTTGAAATTGAGTTTTACCACATACTTTAGATAATTTATTTGAAAACTATGCTTGTATCAAAGGTTTTGTTAAAGTCACAAAAGATATCAAATAACAAATTAAAATCTACACATCTGCTTATATTAACTTCCTGGTTTCGTGGCCGTAATATCTCGTGTTTGTTTTTGTTTACCAAAGGAAGCGATTAAGTTTATAACGTATTCAAACTGCTATTACAAATGTAGGTTATGTGTGTAGTTAGCTTTAAATTTATTGATTAAAATTCAATGGTTTAGTATAACAATTAACTTCTCTCTTGTAATAAACAAAAACTTTTAAGTCTTATTTTATAAAGATTAAGGTCGATCCGTCACATGTCGGGACATCAATGAAATTTAACGAAGTCCTGATATTTATATGGCGTTAATCCAACTGCGTGCGCATCATTTGCGCATCTACATGTATTCTTTTGAATTGTACGAACATGTTGATAAACTGATAAATAGTAATTTAATTGGTTTGAATCACAAAGGGAAGTCATCACAAATTACATTTTAAGGACTGAGCTTCTTAACGCATACGCACATATATACGCTTGTTACTGTAAATTGTTCAATGCTCCCATAATACGTAAAACCAATTGCTTTAAATAAGCATCCCAGCTTAAACACAAACAACAAAACGAACAAGAAAAAAGTCAAT
This sequence comes from Corbicula japonica, assembly GCA_038501625.1. Lineage (NCBI taxonomy): Eukaryota > Metazoa > Mollusca > Bivalvia > Venerida > Cyrenidae > Corbicula > Corbicula japonica. Next base: position 472,750 of record JAZAYU010000205.1, read on the forward strand.
AAGTGTATTACATCTTAAATTTCAAATACTATTTTTCGAACATGGGTTATCGAATTTGAATTGCCGTGGCGAAACTTTTTACTAGTTTTGTTTATTTGTTGGTGGTTTTTTGTTAGAATGTGTTTAATAATTCAGATCATTTTTATATAAATGTAAACGCATCAATCAGTATGTAACCGTCATAGACCCTAAAATTTATATCTATATAATATTATTATATTTCCTTGCTTAATTCTAGGTGGCAGTGAGTATTTTTCCTTATATTCATTTTTGAAATTATAGCCGATTTTCGCCATTTGAAACGCTTGTCCTCCGAAGTTTAATAAAGCGGACTTCGCCAGCATCACAAATATTTTCGCTAGATCTTATTTCATTGAAATTTGACAGTATTTGGTATAAGAGAGTTATAACAAAATGAAACTTCGTAAACTGCCAAGGGTAGTGATCATAAAATTTACCGCAGGTAATAAAAGGTAATTAATAATTTATGTTACATATAAAGTCAAATATTTAAAAATACCCTTACAAGGTTTAAGCAATCAACTCCTTTAGTATAGGTTTGGGTGTATTCAGGAGTGTCATAGCCGTGGATATGTTGTTTTATCCAGTTGTTTTATTGCATTGCAGGAAACTCATAATTTATGCATGCAAGCAATGCGATCATCGTGTAATTACTTCGGTTTTAGAGTGACATATTTGCTAGAACTGGACAAAATCGGTCCTTTAAAAAGAAGCATCAACGTCTATAGGCCTCTAGGGGATTGGATCTGTGTATTACGAATGACTTCGAAAATAAGAAAACAAAACACAATTCAGCCAAAATAAGATTCACACATTGATTTATAAGATTCATTGATTTATACCTAAAACACAAAGCAACAACAAAGGATGAGTATGTTGTATAGATGATGTGCAACGGGTTGCCTTAAATGTTTATTTCAGTTTATTTACACACTTAACCAAAACTGAAACTTTCTATTTTCAAATTTAAAATTCAGGTTTAATAAAACTGTTTATTTTCCTTATTAATGCCACGAAGAATTGGTAAGTTTACATATCTGGACATTTGATAAAGCAAGAAGACGGTATTTTATTTTTACAGAGGCCGGTGCTATATTCTCTTTCCTAAAAGAATAATGACCCATGATATCTGTTTATCGAGAAGAGTCTGAAACAGATTTTAAATAATTGATTATAAATTTTAAAGTTTATCCTTTGTAAATTTTTAAGTATAGTGTAGTTATTTTTCTTTAATGTTCTATTTTATGTGCAAAATAAGGATAAATTAGTAACATTAATTGGCAAAGTTTTATTGAACTGCATTCTGCTTGTTAGATGTTGTAAATTTTATTTATTATTGGAGAAATTGCAACGACGGCTGTTAACGGCCGTTCAAAGGCTTCTATTATGTAATAGGAATTCCCCTTGTTATTAATTTGTCGTTGTTGTTTTTGCGAATGTCTGTTTTGCTTCAGAATAAATTTGAATAATACTACACGTGTGCATTTGTACATTGTTACTATTAGTGATGTTACGATTATCGATTAAAATCGCTTAATCGTCTATAAATGCCATTTCGATTTGATAATCGATGTCATTCCCTCATAATCGATTTACATTGATGTTTACCACTGTCTGTTAAGTACTGCATAATTAGGCTTATTATAGTCATATATTTGTCATGTCATTAATTAAATAATTTGTTTGACCTTGTAGGCATTTATTGCCATTTACAACCTGTTTTGGGGGTTGCAGGGATTCCAATAGGTGCATATTTTTGCAGTTTGATGCAAACAATTTAGAATTGTTCCACTTTTGACTGGATATATTTTTTTGCAAAGCATTGTTCTTTCATCCTATTTTCATTCAATGTTTAGTACATGAAAAAAATAAGTGAAAAAAATTATCTGTTATCTTTAAAACTCCAAATTTTATGTTAAAAGTGTCATCAAGCACCAAATAGTCAGGGGTAATTTTGTAAGCTACTACTGAGAAACCATTTTGTGAATGAAACACTGAGCTGTTTCATAAACTGGTTCTTATCAGTGAAATCACATTGGAAATGGCAAATGATTCCAACCAATGATAGTTCATGATATGTCTCTTGAATATTGATTATTTAAAATACTTTACTACCAAATTGGATTACAACTGTATGTGATGCTATCATAATTTACAAATGCATTAACAATTGAACATGTTCAGTCATCAATCCGAGATCATGTTGATGCACTTTCATACTGAATTCTATTAGAATTCAGATTCAAATTTGAACAAAACTAGCATGGAAATTTACCAGCAAAATTTAAAATATTTAGTTTATGTTTTGTCCTTGTCAACACAAGCAGAAAAAGCACTGTATCATTTTGCTCAGACTCTTCAATGCCTTTGTAGTTGCAGCTTGCTGCTAAGGTCAAAGTGTATAGTAGTCTTTTACATAATTGAACTGATTCTCTCAATTGTCTTATTTATATTTAAAGTAGCTAGTTCATAGTACATAACATAATTACAGGTAAACATTAAAGGTACATGTATAGCAAAACACAGGAATTAACCTTCAAAGCCTGTGTCGAAGTTTCCAATTATTTTCCGATTTAAATCGATGTCTTTTAGGAATTTTGATTCAATGATCGATTCTGATATTTGTCCGATTCAGCAACACTAGTTACTATGATAGTAGTTAGCCTTTAGAACATGTAAAAAAAACATTGTAAACATTTGGAATGCATGAGTCATCATACCTTTATTTAAGTACAAGATATTAAGAAAGAAAATTAAAACTTCCATATCGATGTGCAAACCTGCAGTTGTATTGTAAAATGAATCATAAAAAGAATTTTGATACCTAATACGTCTACCTTAGGCTCATAAAAAGGAAGTGCGTACATTGATTTACGGACCGATAAATTATTCTTTAGGTAAAAGGGAAACAGGTATGTGATTTCTTTCATTACAAAATTATTAAGAAAAACAATAAATTATTACATGGATGGTTTAACTATGAAAATAAATGTTGCACATAACCGATATAAACTAAACCGGATATTTTTGACCGCTTTAAATTGAGAAGTTGCAAATCACCTCTATATTCAGTAAAATGCATTGGTTGAAAAACAAACTGTTTGCCAGTGAATCTTAGCAACGTAAATGATACGTTTAAATGTATTTATTATCGATTCTTAAGAATTGTAAGTTACAGTTAACACATTCGTGAGTTGCAAAGCAAATACCAACAGAAAATAAAATACACTTGAAAAAGGTTATGATCAGGCAAATTGTAAAGGGGCAACTAATCTGAAAAATAAAACCCGAATTTCGTGATTGCAATTGTCGTTTCGGATTAAATTACATCCAGCTCTTTCAAAACATCTACCAAGAGACGTTTGCATGACTCAACATTTAATAAGCGCTTTCTTTTTTATACTTTCTGCAACAAATCAAGACCGCAAATTAATGTAAATGAAGCAACATCTCAAATTTATGTAAATGAAGGAAATCAATGTTAAAACTAATCAAGTCATAGAGTCGTCTATGAATAGTGTTCTTTTTACTTTCCTCGTTAAAAAATCACAATGACTATACGATGCAGTTTAATAAAAGCTTTGTAGAAACAAATGACATGTTTTAATTTATCTTTATTTTACAATATAACGTTAAAGGCCCAATAAACTTGTCAAACAGCATATTTTTATTAACCTAAACATTTTAGATTTCACCTGTATGCATAATAACACAAAAAATAAACCTTGCAATAAGAAAAGGGTATTACCTTATTGATTTGCAGCATGTTTTGCGGATCGTTTATCTTGTTTACAAAACAAACAGCGAATCTTTCCGAGCTGATTTTCGGAAACTCTCGGCAGGCGAAGGTCGCTTATTATGCAGAATGACGTCACCGCGTTCTTACGGCCCACGTACGGAAAAACCCGATAACTTTTCGCCGAGTGATTCTAAACATTGGTTAGTAATTTTGTGGGCTGCAAAAATACTGTGACGGACCGGGTCTCAATGACTGGGGACTGTTTGAGAACATAAATATTTGGTCATTTATACTTTCTTTTGAAAAGGGTCAACGTGGTTAATTAATTTTCACAGTGAAAAAAACAACGTTTTGACAAGTTTATTGGGCCTTTAAAAACAATAAGTACAGTAACAATAAAATATCTATGTCTAAACATTCCCCCAAAATCTATTTACATCAAAAGACAAACCCAAAACAATACAAAATACCATTTTGAAACCCCACATGAGTAATAGGAGACTAATAACAATACTCTTACCCGAAATTTCTAATTGGTCACATTTTGTCTATTATTTTTATTAGAAACACGTTGACTTTATTGTTTATATTTGTAATCAAATGTCAATAGAAGTCAATTTAACCTCAGTATTCACTTTTCACATTTTGGGAACATCTTAACAGTATTTTTACAGTTTCAACACGCCCTTGTTTTCTTTTCGCTAGTCAAAAAATGAGGCACGTTCCTAGCACTTTCTTGGTTTTCTGAAAAAAGAAATGTTCCACCGACATGACCGATGGTGATACCAACAAAATGCACATATATCAGCCGCTTTATATTAAGCATTATTTAAAAAATATTTTGTCTTCAATTCTTGTTTTACAAGAGGCTGTACCGACCGATCTGGGTTTGCTGCATTTGCTAACCAAACCAAAAATACAAATCTTTCGATCTTGCTTACTGCAAAATTGTATTCAAGACCGAATTTCTTCAGTAAAAAGGCTGGCTTATCGTTTGCCAGCAACTTTGGTTTTGGACTATTAAGTTGATACTATTTCGTGTAGATGTTGGTTAAAGGTATTGAATTTCATTTGTATCAATAACCAACTAACAATTCTTTATCAGCATCACCATAACAAATAGCTTATTTTGAACATCACTCTTATACATCACTCTTTATATGTTTGTGTGCTTTGCATGCAACATTCTTATGCTGATGAGCGGTCTGGAGTTATTCCACCGAGACAACTTCTACTTGTTTGTTGATATGAGAACCTGTTGGGGCAAGTGTGAGGGTGGTGACCCAACCTGGTTAAAAACCCCAGTGGCAAATTGTTTTGCCTCTGACCTTTCCAATGCGGTATCCCCAACGGTTCTCTTTTTCGTTTATTGTTTGAAGTGTCTTATTTGAATTGGCATGCTTATAACAACATGCTCTTTTTTCCTCTTATTTTTCTCTGCGTGGGTAGGCTGTGTTTTGTGAGTGTGGCGATTCCCTTATAAGCACATTTCACTTTTTTATATCATCCAACTTAGTCATCACTTAAACCCTACAGTTTGTTCTTTCACACCCTTTGACGAAACAAATATTTGTAACAAATTGTTTCAAATTTCATCCTTTCCTATCGTAAAACGAAATGATAGGGATTAAATTCATGTGTTCGGTTGCTTCGGGGATTTTACAAGCCAAACTTTAAACAATATGCAAATAATAAATACACGTTTAATGTTCAATCCTAATGAATATGGTAGCGGTGCATGATAAATACACTGATTACATTACAAACTTAAATATGAACGATTTTATGACCCGTCAGTTGATATCTTTTAAAAAAATAAGCACAGCAGTTTTATCGCATTCTTGTGACAGTTAAATTAGATAGCTACAATTCAAAATATTGATAAAGATGTTGTTTGTAAAAAGTTGATTTTTAATAAAAATCACTCACCGAAGGATATAATTCTCACTGTTTAGAAATAGCATTACATTGAAGTCATTTACAAGCAATGTTTGGACGAACGTTTCAGACCCCGGGACTTACCTCAATCCCGCTAACCGACTCTGATCCAGTTGCTGAGAAGAAGTTACCGCTTCCGCCTCGCAGCCGGGTCTCGTCAGGCTCTGTGATCCACAGACGACGTGTAAGATAATGTGTTATGTATAGCTTACCGTTACTGAACGTTCTAAATTTGTGTTCTTTCCTTGTTGAATTTGATTTAAGTGGGTCATTTCGGTACATGTCTACTTTCAACCAATGTCACCTAACCCCAATTAACGGGAAAACAATTGAACTAAATAATTATTTTTATCATTTGTTTTGAAATTGAAAGTGGTTTTATTTAAATTGATCATTTTATTATCCCATGCACTCTTTTCCTGTCCTCTTTTTAGCTGTGAGGGAGGTTACCTGAGTGTGGCTATAATTCCTGATACGCATGTTTCACTTCTGAATTTCTCTCTTAACTATTTGATAAAAATAAAGGTAGTTTTATGTTTATCTTTGATTAGTTCTTTTTTTTTAGCCTGGTTTGTTATTTAATTGAACGTTAGCAAAGGTTCCATTCTGGTTTGTGAACAGAAAGTTGTTACCACATATTTAATGGCATATATTGATGAATAGGATTCCAACATACTATCCGATGTCTTATGTAAAATAATTGATTAAATGTTCTATTCAGTGTAATGATCAGCTTGAACTACCTTCCAAAATGGTTATATGCTATTGTATACCATGCAGATGTCAATTCACCATCCGTATCCCCACAAATACAACAACAAACAAAAAAACAATCGATAGTTCAAATATACTTATAAACAAGTAATAATATTTGAACTATCGTATGTTTGTTTGTTGTTGTATTTGTGGGGATACGGATGGTTTACACTGTGTCTGTCTCTTGCATGATTGGCTTGGCGCAGCAAAGAGTAAAATTTTTGAAAAGCCTTGTTCATTCCACGGTATTCAAAGAAACGAAGGTTTTCTTATAGCTATCCATCCTCTTTTATGCTTAACTGTTCGGCTGCGTTCAGGATGTGTAAATTCCTGATATGCAAATTTGAGTTTTTTATTCAGAGGGATGGAGTTTACAACGGAAGCTACAGACTACAATATAGCACAGTTCTATGAAGAGTTCCATAACTACCTTCCTAAAGTTGTCAAAGTTACCCAAGGATTTTATGGCGAAATCGTGGAAGACACTTTCGATAGGGATCAGGTATCAATTGATAATATAAATAAAAAGTAGGACTTAGGAATATACATGGTATAGTAATAAAATGAAATATCTACTGTGTTAGTTAAAATTTATAGTATTTTTGTAAATTGTGTGTAGTTTTGTTTTTTTATTGATGCATTGTTTTACTTTTTTCATATATACACTTCTAGATTTAAGCGAAATAAACACCAAAAATCTTTAAATTGAATATTCTTCACATTTCTTAAAACTCTTAATATGTTCGGTCGTTTATATCTTGTTGTTTTACTACATCCACACGGCATCATATTTTATATTTATTTTTCCAGAGATTCTAAAATTAATTTAAGGATGTAACATTACTCAACTTTTTAAAGGCCCGTCAATTTCTTTTTACTGATAGAATTCCAAGGGATCATCGTTTCATAATTTTGCATTTACTTGGATTGACCTATTAGAGAAATGGATTAAATAAATATAAATAAGCAAATACTCATTAAAAAAAAATAAATGTATATTGTGCTCCGTGCTCATTTAATGTGATATATATATTAGTGGAAAAGACATAGTTTGAACTATATTTAGGTAATGCGAATACAAGCTGTATCTCGACAGAGGCGGGTTATTGCAAGAATGACTGTATCTAATTACACAAAACTTATAAGCATACCTACTACATACAACGAAAAGCTGTGCGTTGTTAAAGCTTCCGGAAAACGTACGTATTTCTACCAATGAACATCATTTAATGCATCAGTGTGCTCACAACAATATTATGTTCCCTACATTTAATGCAAAAGTTAATATTTAGAATAAATCCGTTTATATTCATGGGCAAGCAATTTGAGACCTTCCGGCTTTTAACTGCCAGACAAACCTCGTGTACTTAAATTTTTAGATAACGATTTTCTAAAACACATTGATAAAGTTATATTGAACAAAAATTGATCACATTATTTTTTCAGTTTGAATTTCAAATTATAATTATTGATTAACCCACATTATCTACGTAAATACATGTAGGTTTTCCCTCGAATAAGAATAAATAAACTTGTTTTACTGGATTTTTGTGTACAAATACTGCAAACATTCAAAGAAATACAAAATGCAAAGAAACTAGTGCATATTCCAAAATAGCCCTAAGTAACCTTACAGTTATTGCAACTACGAATCTATTGATTTGCAGTTTATAATATATAATGGTTGTTTAAAAATCGGTAATAATTTCGGAAGAGCAAAAATCATGAATATTCGAAATGACATCTAAATTAAATGTAGGTCAGTTTGAACTGAAAATCACGAATTCCAATTAGTACACGAATGCATAATATAAAATTGAAATTATTATATAACCATTTCAGTTTTGAAAGAGAAAGACATTTTCAATATCTTGAAAGATAACACTCTCCCTCTGACGGTACAATTTCCAAAGGACCGCAACATTACGGTCGGGAATCAAACTGTCAGCACAAACAACATCCCGCACATGGAACTTCTCAAGACGTTTGAGGAAATGTATCTACTTGGGAACATGATAACTGATGGTTTGTAAAATATGGTTTTCTAATAACAAACGCTGGAATTCTTTTTTATCTTAAACGTATTTAACATGAGGTATCATAATGCTAAACAGAAATTGAATCTTTATGACTGTTCGATTTAAATTTATAAAAAAAATCTTGATCTATGAAAACAAAAATTTCTACTTATCGCATAAATGGACGAAAGGTGAACTTTGGAAGCTACGCACACGAAAAATATCAACTATGATTTGATTGTGCCTTTTCATTGACATTATTGGAAATGCATGTTATTATCCACGGCGCCCAACCATGGGTTGAGCGCTATTTAATATTTACACAAATATACGCATCATCATCAACGGCCTTCAAACATTATCATATATTTATTGATAATCTTTAAGGGCTTTATCAACTAGGAAGCTTTGATAACATTTTCGAACCTATAAACTAGGAAGTTTCGCACGTGCCATATTATCCATTTAACATAGAGCTATGAGATAACACATTTAGATATCGATGTAAATTATATTTCTTCTATTGCGTGGTGGTGATAATGTAACGAAATTTTAATTTTAATGCTTTGGAAATGATTTGAAGTATTTGCTTAGATCAGTAATGTGCGACGACGCTGCGCAAAATAGTAAATAGGTAATAAAGTTTGCTGTCCTCAATAATTTGTTATCAGCAAAATGACATATATCGGCTTGGTTTGTTTATTTCGTAGGTGGTACCGTCGCCTCTTTTAACAATTGTTTATTAAAGTGATTTTTAAAATAATTATATTTCTCAACCGTTAAATAAAAAATTATCGATTGGTAAAATTTGATACCAAATACTATAAGTTTTTCGATATGTTTTGCAATGTAGGCAACAGAAACGCTATAATTGTTGCATGTTTAAGTAGGAGATTCCTAAGATTATGAACTTTTATATTGGCTCACAACAAATACAGTGTAGTATCTTTAATGTAATTATGATAGTGTTAGCATCAGTAATATACCTTATGAATATGGGGCTTGTACAAATAAAAAAAAATAGATCTAAGTACTTACCTTCTAGAAATATCCTTAATGCGTTTTTCAAAGGGTAAGCCAGTTTACTCTTGTAAATTATCACTTTTGGACTAGTGTCCTTTTCTAAGAAATAACAGCTATAAGATGAATAAGGACTTGTCGTTCTTGATATTCTTCAATAATTAGCAATTAAGTTTAAGATGTAAAAAAGATGGATGTGCCTTGGTTCATATCAATTTTGTTTTTATTCTTGACAAAAAGTCACGAGTCAGAAAAGTTTGAATAAAAGAGTAAATATTTACATAGAATAAATATTTTACTTAACTTACTTAACAATTGTTTAGATAATGTCTATTTTATTTTATCCCTTCAGGTGTCATGAGTCAGGAGGTTGTACATGTTCCACTGTATTTATCTCAACTTCGGATTGCTGTTGTCTCCGGCATAGTAGGTCAACCAAAAGAGAAGTATACCGGATATCAGCAGGAGCTTGAAAAGGCCTGCAATTACATCGAATACGACCAGTCATTTGGAAATATTAGTATGCATAAGATTCTAGAATTTCAGAATATATTTTCAGGTAGCTTATAAACGATGCCCGATGTAAAGGTATATTTTAATTTTAACTTAGTAATACAAAGTCAAGTAACATAACCTGCCTACATCTCGTGTTCTTTCCCGCAAACTCTAAAATAATACAAAATAATTATGTTAAACGAGAAAAGTACACGTTTAATAGGAATGATAAATTTATAATGATAAGAGAACAAAATGGATCAAAAGGGAACTTTGAAATGCTCCAAAACACAAACATATGAACATATTGCAGGCTCAGTTTAATGAAAAAAAAACATGAAGCTAGAACTTTGAAGCCTCCAAACACGGAATTTATGATAATATTACAGGCTCGGTTTTACTTAACCTGTTAAAAGGTAGTAACGGAAATGCATATTCCTGCCTAAGTCAGCCAGCCCCGGGTTGAATGCCACTCACTCTTTTCATTGGTAAACAGTACTGAATTTGATCAATCCCAAAGGTATGCATAAAATGGTGAACATAGTACTGCCTATGCCTCTTAGCCTCGGGATTAGACATAATAAAAGATAAGTGCCAGACCAAGAATCGCCTTAGGACAGCTCCACGAGTGTTGAGCATGTGGGTTATCACCATATTAAAATGTAGAAGTTGCGCAAAGATCGCAAAAATAAATAGCATGGATAACCGTCTTGGATATCATTGTGTATTCTTATTACCGGTATTTCTTTTATATTTCAGATATTGCGGAATACGATCCGAGTGCTATACATGCTTATACAGACAGCACGTATTGTTATGCTGAGCCTAGAAACTACTCCAACATTGTTTCTCTAGTTCAGAAATCGCCACTAAAATCGTTCGACAATCAGGTAATTTGTTGACATTGCTAATCCCACAGGGTGACATCATCTTGCTAGCGAGTTATCAAAAACATTGAAATTCAGCAAAGATACTCTCTCTGCGCGCGATATGATTGCGTAACAATGTCTTACCGAAAAAAAGCGTGAAACGGTAAACAAGAATCAACTTTAAAGTTTAGTGGGATTTCTTTATTTCTTGAGATAATCAATGCTCTTATAGTTAGCAAATTTCCCTTTTCGACCAGCTTAAACATGTGTAATTTTATCCTAGTAGGTCTTTAATGGTTTACTATTTACTGGTGTTAGAACTGTCTCATGTTCGGTTGGTTGGTTGGTTGGGTTCATTGGTTGATTGGTTATGGGTAGGTGGGTTTGTTGGTTGGTTGGTTGGTTGGTTCGTTGTTTGGTTTGTTAGGTGGTTGGTTGGTTAGTTGATTGGATTGTTGGTCGATTGGTTTGGGTAGGTTGGTTAGTTTGGTTCGGTTGGGTGGTTGGTTTGGGTCGGTTTGTTGGTTTGTGTTGGTTGGTTAAATTGGATATGATATACAATGATACAACCGAAATTAAACGTTGTATTAATTTATTCCATATATGATTTTCAGTGCTACGTCCCTGAACTGGAAAACAAACCACGCGAGGAGCTACCTGGGCTTTATGAAGTGATTGATAATACAGCCAGGATAACAACTTTCAAACAAACTTCTCCTTCTCTGCCGAAACGCGCTATAACCAAAGAACTTGAAAATGTGTTGGCAACACACAGAAAGATGTCTGATCCATCGGTTATATCTAACGCCCACAAAAACATATTATCACCAGATGCACATGCTTCGCCAGTAGATGGTCCTCCTGCAATCGCACCAAAACCGATCGTAAAACCTTCTCCAGTCTTTGGGCCCGGAGGGGTTCCTTCTCTTCCGGAACGAAAACAACTCCCAGTCATAACAAAACCCCAAGCTGCTTCTGACCCCACACGAAATAACATTTATTCAAACATTGTTCCCATGGGTCAGATTTCTCCAACAGTCAATCAACAAGAAAAAGAAGCCACCGTAATGAAACCTACATTGCATCATAAAACTACTCAAGGAGAGAAAACAAAAACTGAAGTAAATAGTAAAAAAGACGTTGCAAAATTAACAATAGACGAGGTTGGTGACTATTTGAAAAGACTAAATCTGGATCATTATGTGGAAACCTTCAAAAATGAGATGATTGATGGAGCGATGTTGACGGAACTTGATAAAGACGTTTTGAAAGATGACTTCGGCATGAAGGTGATCGAAGCTTTGAGACTTATAAAATTTGCAAACACCGGACATGTGCCGTCTTAAAATTGGAGAAACATGACCTAATTATTTGAAAAACTTTGAGAACAAATGTTGAGAGTTGCAAGACTCATGATTATGGTTCATACCTTCATGTACTTTTCGGTTAGTCAAGTTGGCGATTAGCTAACCTGGTTGTGGGTTGTGGATCGTAACTTCATGCATTTTATATTGTTGTATATCATTTTGCAAAATAGTTAGTCACCTTAGTTAGTTATGGTTCCTTACTTTTTTTATAATAGTTAATAATAATACTATAACAAATGACAAGATGTAATGTTAGTAGCGTTCGACCCATTAGCTAATTTAAAAGATGAATTGTAACGGGTTCCGTTTGTTAACGTAGGATATATGATATTGCACATTGCAATTTCCTATACCGGACCTAAATAAACTTGGAACGCTAAATGGCTAACAGTCCAACAGTAAGCTGTCCAACAGTAAGCTGCCCAACAGTTTAAATGTTCACTGATAATACGAAATGCATTTTTGATAAACGTTCTATAGTAAGTAAGTGTAGTCACATAACACAATTCAAACCTCTTTACGTAGACCAGCAGGAAGAACTTCAACCGGGAATCGAACACCAATCCATGGAGTGATTTCACCCAGAAAACTTGTACTTTCGTGTTGATATATGAACCTGTTAGGGCAAGTGTGAGGTTGTGCACCCTAGAACCTGGTTTAAACCCCCAGTGGCAAATTATTTTGCAACAAACCGTTTCAAGGCGTTAACCCCAATGGTTCTCATTTTCGTTTGTTGTTTGTTGTGTCTTATTTGAATTTGACATACAACCACATGCTATCTTTCCCTCTCTTCCTTTTTGCTGCTTGGGGAGGTCGTAAATGTTGTTTACTGACCTGTTACAAAATACGTTAAAGCAATAAAATGTGATACTGCCCATACTTGGAATCCAGCCCATACCGTTCGGTAGGATATATGGAAGTGTAGTATTTGTTTCGTTAACTTGTGTTTTACTTTTATTTTTGACATGTTCTTAAGTGACTTTAAATTTCTCCGAGAACAGTATTTACTCAAGAATTAATCTTTCTATGTTTTATGTTAATATTATAATTATGTGTTCATGCATTTCTTCCATGTTTTTGCTTATAACATTATCGCATTTTTTCCGGTTCTCTTCGGAACATACCGAACGCCAAATAAAAGAAATTTTTTATACAAACATTATGACATTCGTACACCATCTATAAATTTACAATTACGTTAATAATGTTAATATTGTTATTAATACTAATAGATAAACACGTAGTTGTCTAAAATTGTTTTTTGTGTGTATTTAACTTCCCTTTGAACGAGAACTGTATATATTTAAAGGAAGGTAATGACAGTATGCAGTCTGTAGATTCGTATCATTTCTCGTTGCGAATACAAATCACATCAAGCACGACATTCGGTCTCCAGTGATATTGTTTACACATGCAACTTAAGGGCTTACCGCACGCCTCCCAACTACGTTCATCGATAAAAAGAAAATTATCAAAATCTCAATAATTGCAAAATGCCGTTCAAAAAAACTTTGCACAAATGAAAGTTCTAAAGTCTGTCCCACCTAACCGTGAAACACTTTTTCTGAATTTATTATGCATCGTTTGAAAACAAGAATATCACCATTCGACGCAGAAAAAAAAATCCATGGGGGTGGTCTTTCCTTAGATTTTTGATATTTTGATCAGTTACGAAAATATTTGTGTTTGTTTCCACCCTATGGGAAATTTACATTGTTTATTTTGGTTGCCATTCGAAAATTCTCTTTGTCGGAGTTTTGCCGGCAAACGTCACGCGGATTACCAAGGAAATAAAAGTTAGTAGCTGAGGGGATGTCTCACAGTCATTAATCCGCATAGTTTTGATCAATAAATATTTGAAATAAAAATGGAGGTGTTTTCAAATAAATCTATGAAGGAAATTCGATGTAGTCTACTATGCCGATATGAACGAACATTAAATCCTGACGAAAATAATACTGATTATGCAATAAAAGCTTAAATTTAGTCACATTCAATTTCAAGAAATAGGCAGTTTACAACAAAATTTCCTACCTTGAACATCAGGAATCCAATAAAAATTATTCCGATAAAGAATTTTCACTTAAAAATCATGTAGCTCATATGGTCAATAACGGCACCATACTGGGATGAAACATAACCTTCTGCAGTATGTTTCAAACATATGGCATCGGAGAAGCCATCTTTAGTTTACATCCACGACAATGTTTTTGAATTTTATCCGCTCGCTAACTTACATGAAACCACGCCTCATTCCAAGAAAATAGTTGAATGTAGCCTGAAAAGTCTAGCTAGAACCGGATTGCAGTCGCGCGCAATACTGCATAGAAGGTACCGAATCAGGGCAAGAAATAAGTGTTCCGAGGTCCCCAACGGGGGCTTCCAGAATAAATGTTTCGCGAGATTTATGGAAAGGCTATGTTATTTTTAATGTGGCTATCCATGATAAAAAAATAAATTTTATATATTTTGGTTTCGTTTACAGTAATGCTTTTATTTAATTATTACTTGCAATACCATGAGCTATTCGGGTTTAACGTCTAAAGTTACGATTATCAGGGGCGGAGCCAGAGGTTAATTTACAGCAGTAGTACAGGTTTCTCAAAAGGTCTAAATTTGTTTGAAGTCTACATTGTATAAATGTATTTCTTGATTGTAATTTTTCCACTGTTTCCGACATATCGTGGTGATGGTCAGGATAAACATTGCAAAGCCTCGTGGGCAAGGCATATGATTTTATAGAGATGCACACAATTAGATAACGGCATTTTGAACTAGCGGTAAATCTCATTAGAAATAAACATTGTTTTCATGTGTTTGTTCGCCAAAGATTTTTCAAAGTTTCTGTTGATTGAATTAACGTAGACTGAATACGACGAAAATGCCGGGACGGAGTCTACATCAGTCAGCTAAATCATCGTATTTCTTGTGTATGTGGTGCATGCGCTTACTTTCTATAAGATATAACGATAGCTGCAAACACCAAATTAATTAGAGTTTGGGAGCTGATTAATAGCTCAGTAGATAGCGAGTCTATCTCTGTGTCTAGGAATTCCACGCTACTTCAACTAATACCTAGGGATAATCCTTTAATTCGCTGTATCTTGCCCTAGCCTCCGAAAATCTAAAATTACTAATGCTCTTCTGTAGAGATGAAAAAGAAATTAAATTTCACAAACGGTTTTTGTTCAATTTTAGAGACCCGCTTCGCCTTCTCAGTTTTCTGCCGATCACCAAAATCGAACTTTAAAATATACTTTAAGAACATCATACCACCATACAACGTTGCAGCTATTCAATGTTCTCGAATTATTTGAACTTATAATCTACGGTTTTGTTTTATTTTTATCAATAAAATCGCGCTACGGAAGGTGACATTTTAAAAGAATGTCGATATTTTTATTTGTTTGAAGATTTCTCTATCTATTAGGACCATAGATAAAGGTACTGATACTGGTACGCCCTGTCGACCTCTAGAACGAGACCATTAAAATTTAAAAGAGAAAGATCATGAAAACACTATGCGAAATCGCAAAAGCACGATGCGAGATTGCGAGAACATGATGGGAGGGCAAGATGCGTCATGTTATTGTGATCTCGCCTCGTTGTCTAGCGACCTTGCATCCTGTTCTATCTTTTTGTGATCTTATGAAGAACGAGACCATGAAAAGACGTGAACATGACGACGCGAGGTTACGCGAAAACATGTTGCGGGGCCCTCTCACCGTGTTCTCGGGACCTCGCGTTTTCTTTTCGAGACTTCGAATCTTCTTCTCTCGTTCTCGTCTACAGTTCAGCGGAACAGAACAGAACATCATCTTTATTTTCCCAGACGTGTAGCACATGTAACATGGGAACAGACAAAATGTAATATGGTAAATATCACCTTCATTTTCCCAGACGTGTAGTACACGTAACATGGGGACAGTCAATCTGTTATATGGTGGAGAGCAGATTATAGGTTCATTTAACATAAATATCAAGGTGTTAACAAACATATTTTGAATATCGCAAGAGAGATGCTTTTTGGTTGGTCAACAGCGAAAATAAAGGAAAGATAACTGTAATCACATTGTCCGGATATGGTGGATGATCTATATTTAGTGTTTTTCTCGAAAGATCCCGATCAATATTTTTTCTATCTTTTTGTTTATGTTTTCTGTTTCCCACTAAATCCATTTTTAATGTTAACCTGTATGCTAAATGTTACGATTCTCTGTTCTTTTCCACTGAATCGTAAATGAGCAAAAACAAAAACACTAAAAGAAAAAAAATCTCTAAATACAAAACAAAGGATTCCAAAGTCCAACCTTTAACTCAAGTACAAATAACAAAAATATAGTGAGTTTTCGTGTATGTTGACATTCAGTGAAATTAATATTTAAAGCGATGTGTAAATTGGAAAGCGGTCTCTTTTACCGATGTATAAACTCTTGTTACGCCCCAGTAAAATTCCGATTACGTCATCAAACACTGTCATTATTTAGGTCAATGATTTTTGCAAGAGCTCGGTGCGATCACAATTATTTAGAATGACGACATATGACGAAAGAAAATACAAGTAAGTTGTAGATTTTTTTTATTTTACCCACTTTGTGTATTAAAATAACTCACTTTCTGGACATACGTGTTTTAATCATTATTCATTACACATATGTGTTATTAACAGAGATGAAAATGTTAACACGACTTCGCCACAATAGTAAGTTAACAAGAACGTCGAAACCGCCACTTCATGACGTTGTGAAATTTATCGCACGTGAGATATCGCGGCAATAAATGGACGTAAACAAATAACATTAGCGTCTATGAGGAAAATGAAACTTTTACAAATAACTTTTTTATAGGTGTTTAAATAAAAAAAACTAAGGAAAGACCACCCCCATGGATTTTTTTTCTGCGTCGAATGGTGATATTCTTGTTTTCAAACGATGCATAATAAATTCAGAAAAAGTGTTTCACGGTTAGGTGGGACAGACTTTAATGTATATTTATTTTGCATACAGTAAGACACGTAAGAAAAGCAAAGAAAAAATCTAGACCTAAATTTTCCTTAAAATTCTATTTACATAAATTCAAAAAAAAAAACTTAGCGATACAAAACATAATTTTAAATTCACACGTGAGTGCAATGATACTGACAAGAAAATGTTGTGTACTTTGTAAAATATTTTCAACTACTAAAAGAGAAATCAGTGATTGTCATCCGTTAACGCGACCAGGAAGCGACCAGGAAATTGAAGGTCAAACAAACTTTTACTAATACCTCGTAAAGTTTACATATGTAAGTCACGAGGACACAATAAATTGTTGTCAGCATCATATTACTTATGTGGGCATTTAAAGTAATTTTTTGTGTTGTTTAGCTTTTATGAATTTATTAAATAGAAATTGAGGGAATTTCTAGACCTCGCTTTTTTTCTTTACTGTTCTAACGTGTCTTACTGTATGCAAAATAAAGATACATTAATAACATACAATTGTGAAAGTTTTATTGAACGGCATTTTGCCATTATTGAGATTTTGATAATTTTCTTTTTATCGATGAATGTGATTGGGAGGAGTGTGGTGGGCCCTTAAAAGATATGAACAGTTATAATATTCCATTCATACATGTTGATACAGCTGGAAACTCCAAAGCAGCTTCGTGGACTTAAAAGTTTTTGCGACTCAGTTATTATCCTAATAACTATTACTGTTCGAATCTAACCTCTAGAATGCAAGGCTTTGATGGAAATTATTGATGAAGAAAATATATGCATCAAAGTTTAAGTCGGTTCTCCTAATGACGTAATGCAAATAAGGGAAAATAACGTTTTGACACCTAAATATCCGTACCTGAAAATTATCTCTTTTCAATTACAAAAAGAAAAACGTCAACATTTAAAGCATAACAAAACTGTAACCTTGATGGCATTAAGTCGCTAAGTTCAATTCAATACTTTTGCATGAAGCGTTGGTAATCCCTGTAATACTTATTTAGATATTTAACACTTCCTGATCGATTTGCGAACATGTAATTAAAAAAATGAATACTATACCAGCCATGTTTAACGTTAGATCATTATATGGACTTATTATTGTTTGGTTATTGAAAAATATTTTTTTCGATAAAACAGGTAAGAGTTTGTTAACTTCATAAGTGAACGTTAAATAAAATAAAACATTTATCTATAAAATCAATGTAGTATTTTGACATTTCATATCGTAAACAAGTGATTGGAATGTGTGTTTATTCAATTCATAGCCTTAAACTACTTCTTATTGTTAACAATGCATAATTAATGTGTATAAATCAATATACAGAAAACGTCACACAAAGCGTCGACTGATATAGAAAGATGAACTATACACAATTACCAAGAATGACACATCCAGAAGACACAGCCTCTTCTCGCATCCAAAAACATAGAGAGAAATAGAGAATGGTTTATAAAATGATCAGTTACTGTTCAAAATAGACGCCACAAAAATATTAATGAAAATGAGAACCGGAGGAGTAAGCGCCTTGTAAAAAAGGTGAAATCGTCACCTTAGTGCAATAACGGTATATCTCCTTCATATTTCAGGGTACTTATACCGTTATTGCACTAAGGTGACGAAATATGGATATCTGGAATTGCCACATTCAGAAAAAAACACACCTCTCCACACAGCCAAGAAGAAGAAGAAGAAGAAGAAGAAGACAAAGAGAGAGAGAGAGAGAGAGAGAGAGAGAGAGAGAGGGAGAGAGCGAGAGAGGGAGAGAGAGAGAGAGAGAGAGAGAGAGAGAGAGAGAGAGAGAGAGATCATGGTTAATAAAATGATCAGTTTCAAAAAAGACACCACAAACAATTAACAAAAAATGAGGAGTTACCGCCTTGGAACGCTCAGTGCCAAATCAAATTGCTACTCGGGGTTTAAACCAGGTTCTGTGGAGTTAGTGGCAAAACAAATGGGTTTTTTTACAGGTTCACAGGTTTTAATGTCTATTAATCTCACTCTTACCCCATAAGGTTCTAATACGATTAAATACGCACGTGCTGTCTTTAAGTTAGTGCTCCAAACCAAACATTCAACTCGTTTCAATATAGTAAAAGATGAAAGTAGTAATAAACAGCAGAACCGTGACCTGGTCGCAATGTTATTGTCCAACAACATTGACCTGGCACTCTTGCATATGAACCTATAGTCGGTAAATTCCGTAAACGTTACGATTTTTTTTTCTAAATCGACATGAACATACATAACCAGTTTTAAACATAATATGATAGAAGCACGCTTAGCGCAGTCGGTTAAGGTGCTTCAACTCTAGGATATTGGTATATAGTCGTAGGTTCGAACCATGGTTCAGCCACTTTTTTTAATTTTAAAATTGTCATTCCGTTGAAGCTCGTGCAAATCGTTTTTTTTGTGTGTATGCTATCTGTGTAGTAATATAGCGTATATACGCTAAAGTAAATTGCATTTATAGCCTTTACGACTATTATGTCACAAAGAAAAATGTTGATAAATGTATTATAAACGCGCATGAAAACCAATACACCACGGAAACCGCCAGTACGGGCAGCACGACTGATACTGCCAATAATGAAGCCGACTAGTCGATTCATTGCTTTGTATTATAAACGCGCTGTACATTTTATTAATAGTATGTATTATAATACAAGATGTAGTAAAACAATTTCAATGTTAGCCTAATTCTTACAATTAAATTTTAAAAAGTGTAAATTAGAAACGTTGGTGTTTGTTAGGATTCGAACCTGAGACCTTTAGATCGGTAGTCCGACATGAAAACCAATACACCACAACTCGCTGATGTTTGAATTGTACAAATATATTGATAAATTAGCAGTTTAGATACCAGCGTTTATCCAATGACCTTTACGGAAATTAATAAAGTGCCAGGTCAATGTTGTTGGACAATAACTATGTAAATTGCATACCAGAAATACGTGTTTATACTGACCGTTGAAGAGGCGGTGACCCCACAACCCTCTTAAATTATTAATTTGTCCTTTTCTACATAAGTCATTATAGTATTGTAAACCTAAGCAATTCATATCTCTTCTAATGAGCAAGGTTAAGACGCTATTTACCTGTGATTTTCTCTATTTGTACAAGAAACGAGACAGAAATTACGCCAAACGTATCAATATCGTCAACAGCTAAATAAATGCATTAAGCACAACACACCAAAAGAGTATAAGAGCACACGATCAAAACATTAAATAATTTACAGACATCGTAGATATAAAAGATTGTACAACCCGGCAGTAGGTATAATGATAAAATGTGCGCACTATTAGGCTGTTGCATATTCATGACCGTTAAATTTGATAACCTAAGTTCAAATATTGATAAAGATATCAATGCTCCAATTATTAACAAGTTTGTAAAATAAAGTGTATGGCTAATAAAAAGCAATCAGAAATACATAACTCTCGTTATTTGGATGATAAAATACATAGAAGTCATCTAAAAGCTATGTTTGGACGACCGTTTCAGACCCCGGGACTTACCTCTGACCCACTGACGGATTTGGCTCAGACTACCGGGAAGAATATAAAGGTCCCTCCTCGCAGTCGGAAATCTTCAGACCCTGTAGTGCCTAGACGATACAATAGGTAATATTTTTCACTTTTTATTGCTTTCATAAACTTGGTACATGTACCAGAAACATATTTTCTTAAGCTCTTCAACATTCGGTAGGTATTTATTAAGTAATATGAAACTAACAGCCTTGTGTTTACTTTCGCTTATTTTGCTTAATATTTTTTTGCATTGTCAACCATATAATGGGCCATAAAAGCTTCCATATACGATACAAACATTGTTTCAGATACCATTTTTGGGTGGCGTGCCACCCAGTGTTTTTACATGTGAATTTTGGTCACATGATCAAAATGGTACCTCGGTTTCTATCTACGTATATAGTCGAACGCGGTTACCAAAAAGTGAAAGTCGATCATTTTACCTCCATAGAATTAGCTCCCTTGAATAACGTAAACAGTATATGTAGGTTCAATGAGTTTATGAGACGGTAGACGGTGCTGTACTGTGCTAAAATCTTGACCGTATCATCAAGCGATCACGTGGTCATTTCTAGGTAAACAGGTTATCTCGCAGCAGCTTATGTGTTTACAAATAGCATTACACTGATCAGCTTTCAACAGATGACTTTGCTTGTAATTAGTACTGATAAGCCAAGATAGGAACAATAATAAATATACGTTATTCAAGGGAAATTCGGACATTTACCAGTGATAATAGCAAGAATAATAATGGGGTGATGATAGCTTATCTCAAACTTGGTGTGGCATTTCATTCATGCAGAATTTGGAGGGAAATTTGATTATAGAATAAGCATGGATATTAATGAAATATATTGTTCAAATGACTGCTGTTTAACTGTATTATTACTGATCAGCTTCCCGCAGTTGCCAAGAGAGTATTTCAAGCTACACTGCCAGGTGTATTTGTTTACTATCTGCAGTTCATGACCCCAGAAACTCATCCCCGGGATTTTCAAAGTTTGACAGTTAACATATTTTTTTCTCAAAAATTACAATAAAATGCATTTTGACATAAACTTTTCTCTGCCATTTTATTTGAAATGTTGCAAAGAAGTTTTATAAAAAGGTTTTAGGGAAAATAATTCTTGGTAATTGTACTATTTGAAAAGGGACCCTTAGATGTGAAGCATGTCAAAAATACCATGAAAACCTGTCCCCAGCGCCATCTAGTGGCTTAAATATTAAATAGTCAAGTTGGAGATTTAACAAAAATACGGCTTTAAAGTGTAAACTACAGGCGAAACTTTAAAGCGTTTAAATTTAATTAGATTTGGTGCAGTGCCAGATCAGCCTCATTTTTATAAAATTGCTTTATAGTCATACATGTTTTATTCGAAAAAAAAAAGAAAAAAAAGTCAATCATTAACCATGATGCAACTTTTTTGCACACGGTACGTTTTCAAACAAGTTTTAGTTTCCAAAAAGCTAGTCGGTTATTAGCATGACATTCTAACAAAAAGACGGCTCTGAAGTGTAAACTTTAGACGAAACTTTAAAGCGTTTAAAGCGTTTCAATTTAATTAGACTTGATGCAGTGCTCTGATTTTTTTTTTTAATTGCTTTATAGTCATATTATTTTTATTTTTGCATATCTTTTATTTCCTTCTAGTCAATAAATATTGTTTCAAATCATAGTGCAAATAGCAACTATATCATAGTTTATGTATTTTTATTTGTCCATGTGTTACACTTCTTTCTTGTCAATTAAAAGTTTCAAATTAAAGGTTGACTTATTATTTATATTTCCTGGCACAATATGACTTCAGTCTTGGATATACAAATGTAAGCATCCGCCCGAATATCAGTGGTAGATAAAAACTTGCTAAAGCAGAAGCCAGGCATGCAAACTTTTGCTCTGCCATCCGAAAGTTTCTTCACACTCCTCCAATAGGAAACTCCACACAATCTATAGATGATGTGACATGACAATCACTCTAAAACGCCACCCATCAGTACTTTCAGTGCTTTGATTCTTTAAATAGATAAAGCTTTATATATACCAACTTGAGTGTTATAAAGATATATGTAACAAAACATTAGGTTTATACAAATAAACTGCAGTGTGACATTAAGATGGTTTAACAGCATAAAATAATACTCTTCAATAACAACAGCCATAATAATTTTGTACATACATATTTTTTAATTAATTGTATAAACAACAAATCACATTTGTAATGGATTTCGTGCATATCGTTACAGTGCAATTATACTTATATAATATACCAAAAGAAACAGAGAGGTTAACATACATTCACATAGTTAAAAGGTATTATCATAAAGGTTGTAACATTTGTTTCACCAATCATTGTATACTATTATAATATTACTTTGATATTACAATCAATATTGCTGTACTTTTCTGAAAAGCAAAGGAAAATCGTTTAATATTAACGTAATTAACAAAATAATTTAACGATGGTTTCACAAGTTAGAAAAGAAATAATTTTCTTGTTTCTAGATTTTAAAGTGTACATTAGAGTTATTTATTATGACTGGTACACCGGGAACCTACTATTAAAAAGTCTTAAACAATCTAGCGCAGTCAAAAAGAATTTCTTTTATTTCATTTTTTTGGGGGGGAGGGGGTGTGGGTGTAGCTTGGAAAAGGAGAGGATAAAATATTACGTTACGTTTCATCTTTCTCTGCTAGCAGACATCAAATAAAGCATTTACCCCTCAATACAGGATATTGTACTGTTATAACTGTTTTATCTTTAACAAGAGGGATGGAGTTCACAACGGAAGCCACAGACTACAATATTGCACAGTTCTATGAAGAGTTTCACAAATATCTTCCAAAGGTTGTAAAAGTCACCCAAGGATTTTATGGCGAAATCGTGGAAGACACATTCGATAGAGATAAGGTACATGTATTTTGGATATTTTATTATAACGATGGGATACTCAGACATAGACCCAGCATGTACATTAAGTGATGGACGCTGCCAGACACAAATTGCAATTCTAATTTAAACCGAACTATTCACAGAAACTTTCAAATTGTACTTTTTCCGCATATTATAATCATGCAATGTATTGATATTTGGGGTGTCCGATGGCTTTCAAAGTTCTTTTCCATCTATTTAAAATCATTGTACCACAGAAGCGTTGTTTGTAACGTGCGGCGGCTGTAAAAAGTATTCCCTTGCATTCAATAAGTATTGTTATTAAGTACAATCTTTGAAGTCCGTTGAGCGCGGTACATGCATTTCTGTAAATATTTAGAAGCGCTCAATCATTTATTAGGTGACGTAGACATTATTATGCATTTCCATTACTATTCATGAACAGGCTCATCCAAACCGAGCCTGCACTATTTTGATATTTGTCGTGTTCGGTGGCTTTCAAATTTCCATCTTTTAAATTAATTAGTTCCATATCGTATCTTGCCTTTTGAATGTCGATGCTAAAAAGAGTACAAATAATTCGAGATCACTTTTTTGTTTGATTCTTAAACAAATAAAAATGTGTTAAAACCGAGAAATACTATTTTCCACTCTGTTTGACCTAACTATTGTTAAGTATTTACCCTCCCTTTCATTTTTTTTAGATTTCATCATGATTTAAAAAAAACTATATGAACTTTATGAATATCAATTTAAAATGCACAGAAAAAGTTTGTTCAGTGTAAATGTTTATGCAATATATATTAAAAGAAGAAATATTGTTTAAAACGAATTTAAGTAATGCGAATTCAAGCTTTATCCCGACAGAGGCGCGATATTGCAAGAATGACTGTATCAAATTACACAAAACTTATAAGCATACCAACTGTTTACAACGAAAAACTGTGCGTAGTTAAAGCTTCCGGAAAACGTACGTATTTTATCACTCAACATAATGGCACTCCAGTATTATACTATATACAAACTAACCTTCATGTACATAGTATGCTTATTATGCTAACTAATACATGTATACGTATTATAAGTATCATGCATGAGTGAGAGGTGAAGAAGGATAACTCTGTCACCTAGGGTGAACTGTTATGTCGGGAACGAGGCTCTGCCGAGTTTCCGCCAAAACAGTTCACCCGAGGAGACAGATTTTTCTATCTTAACCGAATGTCTCATGCAAGATAAGTTTTCTTGCATACCTTTATTGTTATTGTCCAACAATATTGACCTGGCACTCTTGCATTGGACCCCGTATTCGTTAAATTTCGTATGTGTTACGATCTACATGTACTTCGAATCGGTAGTCCGGCATCTACACACATCACTGACGTGTAAATTGGATTAATATATCGGTGTATTCGCTGATACCCGTGTTTATCCAATGACCTTTACGAAAATTAATGAAGTGCCATGTCAATATTGTCAGATTGTTGGACAATAATAATAATTGTGTACATTAATACCGTCTAGTTGTTTATTTCAATGAGCTAAAACGTTGAGGTTAACATCCCTAATTTTCTAAATGACGTGACGTCACTCATGTTGCACGTAACTCATTCTACATGGGGGTGTAGGATCG
This sequence comes from Corbicula japonica, assembly GCA_038501625.1. NCBI lineage: Eukaryota > Metazoa > Mollusca > Bivalvia > Venerida > Cyrenidae > Corbicula > Corbicula japonica. Next base: position 498,007 of record JAZAYU010000205.1, read on the forward strand.
AAATTTCCAATACGGGTGAAAACACCGGATGACCGGATTAGTTATGCAATAATAAACCACTGCATTGCAGTAGTATTAAACTCACTTTACCAACTTACGTAGCTTGCATGAATACTATTCAACTTACACGTATTTTAACCATTTTATTGCGTTAATTTGCTAGATAATTATAATAATTTATAAAAAAAAAAAACGGTATAAATTTGCAGATCAATGAGTTTAAAACCAACATGGAATAACTTTTGTTAACGTATGTAAAATAAAGATCAACAACATTTATTTTTTGCAAAGTTTTATTAAACAATATTTTGCCGTTATCGACAGTATGCTTATTTCATATCTTCCAATGACACCGCAATGACGAGTGTCATGATAGAAACTTTTAAAACAACACGGATGAACTTTGCAGATGTTTTGAAATCGTGCGTTAGTCATTATTGGTTATGGCGATAAATTTACCGCCACGAAGACAAGTGATTCAGAAGCATTCAACCACACCACAATTTTGATAGTGATTCATATTAATGTTCCTGTCGACAAAGACTGGAAGGGTCCCTTTACACAGGAAACCTAGTGAAAGCAGGAAATAACTGAAAAAGTTCGAGCAGTCAGCACGAACAATTTATAAAAGATGCTGAAGGTTGTTAGGGCAAATGTTAGGTTGTACAATTAGATTTTACAGGAAAAGCTATGATTTGTTGTTAAAAATAATTTACGTTAGAATTTATTAATTTAATATAACCATAAAATAATATTTACAGGGTTGATCAAATGTGCGCTTGAATCCCATTATGTGGCAGCAATATATAATTTCCTTACGGAATTTTTGCCGGAGTCAAAACTTAATCAAGTTTACTGCCTTAAGACTGCCGCAAACGAACATTGCTGGAAATCCTGCCGGACAACATTAAGACATTATAAATTTTAATTATATTACCATATTTCAGCTGACAAAGAGAAAGACATTTTAATATCTTGAAGGATCACACTCTTCCTCTGACGGTACAGTTTCCAAAAGACCGCAACATCACAGTTGGAAATCAAACCGTAAGCTCGAACCATATACCCCACATGGAACTTCTCAAGACTTTTGATGAAATGTATCTTTTGGGGAACTTTATAACGGATGTTAAGTGAAAAGATTGTTTTGAATTATTCAGGATATCTTTTTTTAGATGTTTAAAGTTACTTATAATTAATATAATACTAAAACTGAGAATCAAATATGAAATGGTATGATAACCTTGAATTACAAAGAGCTTTTCTTGAACTTTTACAACATCAAATAACAAATCTATTGTAAAAAAATGTTGGAAGTAAAATTAATTGTATGATATGAGACGAAAAAGGTTGTTTTGATTTCAATTAATTAAAGCTAATGTAACAATAGACAATTTCATCTTCAAAGTTTACGGAAAGAAGGTGACATTTGAAAACAGTAATAGTGTGTTTCTATTACCACTTGAAATGTTTATTTTTTACTGAAAGTCAACGTTTATGTTCAAAACTTCATGTTTTCAACAAATATTAGGTTTTCTTATAATGGCAAATTTCGTAGGATTCATCTGTTTAAAATATTAAAGCTAGATTAACATTTTGTTACAGCAGCTTCGATTTAGTTTTAAAATTTTAATACGCATATCAGGAATAGCCAAGCCACATCAAGAAGACACAGACACCAAGATTTACTTTATACACTCAACCAAAGTTTTATTTGGTCATCAATTGTATTTGTTTATAATGTATGTTAGTTTCGTTTCTTCCCTACGTCAAGGGAACTTGTTGAAAGAACTGGTTTGTCTTGAAATCAATTCTCTAACGTCTTTTAAATCTTTTTTTGATCGTTTTTCTTAAATGAATTCAATACCATTTACTTACACCGCAGGGTCAAAATTAGAACAGTCTTTTATTGAAAGGGAGGTAATTTTAAAATTGGATACTTTGAAGGGGATTTATTTAAACAAATGTGGTGTTGATTAATAATTTTTTTTAATGTTTTTCCTACTTATGAGTGGTCCTAATGAAATAAAACAAGAAATTAAGAGCAAATTTCTGTTTGCTTGAGTTTCTTATGCAAGAAATGCATTTTAGCAAAATCAAGGATAACTCTCGCCAAACTGTTCGAAAGTCAATTATAACAAGATTAAAGCTTATGTTGAAGACTGTTGTTGGCATGTGATCATAAATAAAGAGTGAATTCAATATCTTTTTTAATATAAAAGCAAGGACAAAAAGTGACCAATTAGAACTAAGGGTTAGTGTATAAGCCGTTAATTTGAAAGGTTACTTCGGTGATATTTTTGACAGATTTGTTGCTACTCTATTTGGAAATTACTTCTGTATTTTTTCATCGGTAAATGGTGATTTTACTATACATTTCGACTATACAAATGAATGTTGCTTTGCAAAATGCATATTAAGCCATGTCATAAGATTAACTTTATGACGTTATTTTCAATGATTTACGCCGACTGTATAATTACGGTGTTGTTGTTATGATTAAATGCTATAAATTGCTTTTAAGTACACATATTTTTATAACATATGTCTCTTAATTAAATTTCAAGCGATTTACGAATTGCGTCTTAAACAAGTATGACATTAGAAATATACAAAGTACACGGTAGTAAGTACACAGGATCAACCTGAGGTCGTAAACACCTTACATTCAAATTATATTGCCTCTACCCGGGAGCGAACCCGCAACGTCACGGCGACAGCGCCTAACAATGCAATTCCGATCCCTACCAATCAATTAAGATCATGCTTGATTTTTTGTTCATCAATGATTTAATTTTATCATATTATTACATTGATATCCTGATGGTGCGTTATGCACCAAGAAGATTTGCATTTACAAATAACTTATGAGATAACAGAACAGACAAAATGTTTAAGTTATTGCGTTGGGGTTTATAGGTTACAAAACATTTAACTCTGAACGTCTCGACTATGACTTGCATATGTATTTGCATAGTCTAGTCACCGTTATTATTTTGTCGCCGACAGTGAAATAGATGAATATAAATTTGTTATCTACTCAATGCATCTGTTATCAGCAAACGACATATCCCTACGTATGTTGTTTTGTTAATTTGTTGAATTAAGGTTACAAAATCAATACATTTAAAAGTGTGTGAGGGTGAATTTTTTACCAAAATATTTGTTTCAGTTTAACTGTTACACCATGCAATATTTTTTTTAATTCGTACATCATTCTTGCTACCTTATATTATAAATATATCAATATCTTATTGTTTTTAAGCAAAAGAAGTTAAATATGTATGTTTAAAGTTTGTTCTTAATTAGCACTGACAACAACAATAACGACACAACATTTAATATTGCAAATCGGCAACCATATTGCCTATGACATATTAAACATTAAAAATATCATGAGAAAATTTTAAATGGCGTTATTACGATAACATTTAATCAAGCTGTGTTCTGATTGATAACAACGCGGAATAAAAGTGATTATAATATTCTATATGACACTAAAACAATTACCATAAAATGTTTTACGACGATGTATGGCATCGCTGTTGCTTTACAATTTTTAGTTAATCGAGAGTTGAACGCAAAATGTCGTATCTACATTGAAGTAAAGAAGAATCTACGACAGTCTTGCATGTTACCCTTGTAATATATTTTATATGTTATATATACAGGTGTTATGAGTCAGGAAGTCGTACATGTCCCGCTGTATTTATCACAACTTCGTATCGCCGTCGTCACTGGCATAATAGGTCAACCGAAAGTGAAGTATACCGGGTATCAGCAGGAGCTAGATCGGGCAAGCAGTCACATCGAATACAATCAATCATTTGGAAATATAAGTATGAATGAGTTTCTCAAGTAAAAACTTAGTTAGTTACATCGACACAAGTTATTGTAACTTATATTAACTAAACTCGATGGCTGCTTCCTGGGTTGAAAACAGTACTCGCGCCGATTGAAAATATCATTACATTGAAAACTGATAAAAACTTCGAAAGAAGCTCATCCCCGGAGGGTTTCGAACCCGCAAACACCGGATCTGGTGTCCGGCGCTCTATCCCAAGTCTACTGTTACTCCCATTAGTTTCTTGAATCCCAGGGACATACGAACCTTTGCTGAAGACGACCTATAAACAAAACCAACTGTCCTCAATGACTACTTTCGGGTTTTGTCATGTCTGAATGGTCTTAGATAACAAGCATGTGTATGTGTTTGGAGCCTTATAAATAATACCCCATCCGTAAAAATAACAAAAAGCAGCTGCATGGAAACACATCTGATTATTGTTTACATTTTCCGGTGAGGCTAAAACATTTCATAAAAAGCGAGCCCGGCACAAACTTTGTCCTTGGAAAGGCTTACTAGTATTCACACACATCAATACCCTTAGAACCTGCTTTTATCGGATAAGCATAAAGAATGGATGACAAGAGCACGAACATCACTATTTATAGAAAAAAATAACCAAAAACAAAGACTACAAAATTTAAAAGGACCTCGATCATCTATAATAAAGCACAGAGAGAGTACACAGTTACGGCTAAACTGGAGTTGTCAATTGGATAAATTTACTGACGATAGCATTGCTTGACAATAAAGTAAAACGGAAAAAACTGAAACAGAAAACAAGCTTGCCGAAACAAACAGAAATGCAAAATTAAATGCGAATAATCATTACACATAATAAACTTGAGTGGTAATAAATGACACAGACTGGTGCCGTATCGAACCAGCAAATAGGTTCCAGGTTCAATACATTTGACTCTACCAGATAAAAATTTGAATCCCAACACCTTTGCAGTTATGCAATAACTTATACCATAGAACTATACATATTCAGATGTTATTAACTATTTTGATATTTCAGATATTGCGGAATACGATCCGAGTGCTATACATGCTCATACAGACACATATTGTTATTTGGAGCCTAGTACATACTCCGATATTGTTTCTCTGGTTCAGGAATCGCCTCTTAAATCATTTGACAACCAGGTATTTTGTTGAAACTGTTGCCCCGCAAAGTTGTAATAGGAGAGCGAATACAAATACAAACATCTATACAATCCAGCAAAAATCTAAGACTCATTTTGTCAAGCAAGAACAAAAAGTGAACTATGCATATTCAGAAGACATACATGTAGTCTCCCAGCACAGCCAAAAGACAGAGAAGAAAAGAGAGCATACTTAGGATTGTAAAATCAAAATCAATTTCATAATAAACATCTCAAATAGTTCGCGACAAAAACGAGGTACTCTTAGATTAGATTATTTCTAACAAAGAAGCTACCTCTGTTGAGATCAGATGATAAGGGTGTACCAGCTGATCTTGATCTACACTGGTTGCACATGCGAAACATCCTGAATATTTGGAGTAAAGAGTTAACTTTGAATTAATATGCCTCAAATATTACTGTACATGTAGTTAGTTATGTTCTTTAAATATTTCAATGACATGAAATGCAATCAAACTACCGACGTTAACCTTTTGTTAATATATTCCACCATTACTATCAAATATGTTTTAATTTAGGGTAACAACCCTGAACTGCTACACAAACAACACGAGGAGCAGCATGGGCATTATGACATAATTGATAACACAGCCAGAGTAACAACTTTTAAACCAACTTCTCCTTCCCAGCCTAAACGTGCTATAGCCAAAGAACTTGAAACTGTGGTGGCAACACAGGGAAAGAGCACAGGTCCAACTTTAGCGGCTAACGCTCACAAAAGCGTGTTTTCGACGAATACGCATGCTGGTCAAGTGGAAGGTCCGCCTCCTATTGCCCTTAAACCAACAGCAAAACATTCTACAGTTCTTGGCCCCGGAGAGGTGCCTTCTCTTCCAGAACGGAAAAATATCCAAACATTGCCAAGACCCCAGACACGGTCCAGACCAAATGACCTTCCCATAGGTCAAATTACTCCAATGGTCAACCAGGAAGAAAAAGAAGCAGCTTCAGCAAAAGCTACATTGCATCATCAATATGGTCAAAGGGAGAAAACCGTAACTGAAGTAAACAGTCAAGAGAACGTGGCAAAGTTAACGATCGAAGAGGTCGGTCACTATCTGAAGAGACTTAATTTGGATCAATATGTTGATCGCTTCAAAGACCAGATGATTGATGGTGTGATTTTGATAGATCTGCATAAGGACATTCTGAAAAATGAATTTGACATGAAGATGATCGAAGCATTGAGACTTATAAAATTTGCAACCACCGGACATGTGCCGTCTTAAGCTTTAAACGTTCCATGTTTAAATAAATACGCTTACAGTATTATTATGTTTTTCGAATCTTGGAAAAAGGATGATGTTGATAATGTTGATTGAAATTAATAAAGCCATTTTGAAAGATGACTTTGAAATGAAGATAATAGAAGCACTTAGTCTTTAAAAAATGCAACCACAGGACATGTGCCATCTTTAACTGAACGCGTTTTATGTTTTGGTACATGTACTCTTGATGTATTGCAGAATTTAGCAAATGCTCAAGATTTGTCTGAAGAACCTTGATAGAAGCTTTACAATAAATTACAATATAACAGTTCATGCATGCAAATATTCATTTTTAGTCCATTCAAATATATTTTGGGGTGACTAACCTACAAAAAAATTGCTTGTTGTAGTTGGTATCTTTACGCATAAATTACATACATTATTAGGAATGTCTTATTAAATCTGCTTAACTACCATAGTTATTTAATACATGGGTTTAAACACTTTATTTTATCGGTATCACTGATAAATGTACGATTTCACAAGGGCGAAACACGGTTACACGAGGACATGTATGTTGACGACTTAAGTATCGGTTTGTCGTCGACTTTTTTCACATTAATTTTTTTATAAGTGCATTACTTTAAAGTGTACAATTCTAGGCTGTTTTCTTTGTAGGATTCCTCAGTTTTATTGAACATTTGTTTGATTCGTGTTTGGAAGAAATACGGGTATGTACATGTATGCATATTGGATTTATTACTTATCCGAGTAGTATACCCTCAAAATTAACGATATGTTTAAATTACTCTACAAGAATCTACATCAAATCGCAATGATCACTGTCCGCAATTAAAAAATGCCAGTCGTATTTTTTCCAAACCTTTATATATGTACCCTAGCGCAAATGATTTTTTTTTTTAAATATTTCTGCTTGAAACACGCCTTTTATGTAAGCTGTCATTTAAACAATATTGTAACGGTTGTGTCGACGGCTCAATACTTGATGTAACGGTTTGGTGACTACTCTGTTACAGTTTGTCGACTACCTACAAGGCCATGGAAAACTTCAGTAGTACAGACGAAACAGACCTGTCAATGAATGTTTCCGGAACAGAAGACTGTGAATCAAAGCCAATTTTGCCCAGTAATGCAAAACAAGCACCGACCAAGCCGTCTTCATCAGCCCGTAGAAAGACTTACCATTGCAAAAAGTGTAACTTTCATCGTATGATCCTTCAATCCTGAGAAGTCTCACTAGTGCTGTACACACAAATAACAAACATTCTTGTGATTCACGCGCACAAAAATACAGTTCAAAATACGATCTCATAGAAAATATCCGGTCGTGTCACCAGAACTATTCATTTATGTGTGAAAATTGCTCCTAATCATTCTAGAACCGAAAATCACTAAGTCGACATAGAGTACGCTCGCACTCACAACGTGCTAAATACACGTGTCACTACTGTTCCCAAAATGGGTAACAAAGACCATTTCTGTTGTTTACTTTAAACCATATTCATGCGCAACATGCGCAAAATTTTGAATTTCAATTTTTTCAGAGCTCTGTCGGGAACCGATGAATCCGCGGGTCAGTCACTGCACTACACCGCAAAAAGTCCGAAAACGCAGGATCCCGAGTAAACGTGTATGCGGAATAATCCGATATCTTTGATTCAAAGAGATTGTTGAGGTTAGCTCATTGTTGGATTTTCAGAGCTGTACACTATCGGTTATCCTTGAATCCGCGGATAGGGCTTTACGCTACATAAGGCAAGGCACTATTTTAGGCCTCACGATTAAACGTGCATGCGCCATTATGCAATATCTTTGAAACTCAGGGTTCGAAGAGATCTTTGAGGTGAGCTCAATTGCAAAATTCCGATGGGTGCTTCACTATCTGATGTTTGATAACATCTATTACTTCTTTAAAGCGATCAATTCAATATTTGCATCGAATTGTTTTGCCCTGAAAATACCTAAAAGTCGTCAGCTAGATTGTTACGTCAATGCAAAGGTCGTCAACTATTCCGTAACAGTGTAGTCCCAAAACCGTTACCTTTAACGATAAATAAAACTATAAAAAGGTCCATTTATCTCGTGTAACTAATTTGACAATTTCGACGAGTTTCTGCACTTTCTTTGATTTTAAAGAAAAAAGTTGTTGTCGAATGCTGTGTTTTAAAAGGTGTTTAACCACATACATTAGCTTTAGATCATGTTAAATGTTTCAGTTAATCAGTTATTACGTGTCATTAACTAAATTTTTTGTTAGTCAGCATTCATAAATATCGTTTAGACATATAACACAACGAACACATATATTTTTACTGCTTTTGATGCCATGCTCATCTGTTTTCATTCATATTTAGTAACTCACGCTTCAAAAATTGTTCAGATAGTCGTCGACAAACCGATACTTTAGTCGTCTACAGACATGTCCTCGTGAAACAGAGTTTCGCCCCTGTGCATTTAATGCATAAAACTGTGAAAACGCAATTCCTTTCAACACGAAGAAATGCTGTTTTTTTTTATTTTATAAAGTACACTGAAAACCTGTTTTGCGGTTGTAATAAACAAAATACGGTAATATATTTTTTATGTTCTCTGTTTTGTAACAAAATCTCAAACAGTCTATTTTATGTAGAATGTAGAGCTGATTATGGATGGGTAGACAGTCACGAGATTTTCTGTTAATATAATTAACCATGCCCTTGTGGCTGATTTTTTCAAATTAAATACTTTTTCCACTGAGCAATATTAATCTAGAGAACTAGACGAAATCAAAACTTTTAAACATTATGCTTATACACCATATTTAAATCAACGTGTTGTCACGTACAGTGATGAATACTCATCTAGAGAATTAAGCGATATCAAAAATGTAAAAACATTCTTCTTATGCACCATATTTAAATCAACGTGTTGTCACGTACAGTGATCAATACTCATCTAGAGAATAAGGCGATATCAAAAATGTCAATCATTCTGCTTATTCACCATATTAAATCAACGTGTTGTCACGTACAGTGATCAATACTCATCTAGAGAATTAGGCGATACCAAAACTGTCAATCATTCTGTTTATTCACCATATTAAATCAACTTGTTGTTACGTACTGTGATCAATACTCATCTAGAGAATAAGGCGATAGTCAAAAATGTAAAACCATTCTTCTTTTACACCATAGTTAAATCAACGTGTTGTCACGTACAGTAATCAATACTCAACTAGAGAATTAGGCGATATCAAAACTGTAAAGTAGTCTGCTTATACACCATATTTAAATCAACTTGTTGTCACGTACTGTGATCAATACTCATCTAGAGAATTAGGCGAAATCAAAACTTTAACACATTTTGCTTATACACCATATTTATATCAACTTGTTGTCACGTACAGTTATCAATACTCATCTAGAGAATAAGGCGATATCAAAACTGTAAAAGTATCTGCTAACAAAATATATTTAAATTTAACTTTTTGTCACATGACTCTCATGTTATCGGTAACCAACTATACGTCTAGTATCATGTCAAATATGATTATTATCAGTGTTAAGTATCATGTCTGATCATTATGTCAACAAAGCGGGTGTCACAAAAAACGCGTTGTCAAATTGATTTTTTAAGACTGCTGCAAGCCGAAATGTCAGTATTGTTGTATTTTATACATACAGTGTGAACGTTTAATGTTACAAAATTTGCGTCGATCTTTCGTCTGTCTATCGTGTATCGTGCGTCCGTCTAACGTGTATCGTGCGTCCGTCTAACGTGCATCGTGCGTCTGTATATCGTGTATCATGCATCATGCATCTTTTAATCTTATCGTGCAACGTGAATAAGTTTCTTTAGAAATCTCGTACACAAATTATATGAATCGGCAGTAACGTGTATCGTGCGTCTACCGTGTATAGTGCATCCGTCTGTCGCGTAACGGTGACAATAGGTTGTGGTGTATAAAAAGAGACAACATGTAAACGTGTATTCGGTCTGTCGAAACCATTACACAGCTGTGAAATATGACAGCCAAAACACATTGAGAGATGTCTTCCGATTAATGTTCGGAACTGATTGAATTAACCGGAATTGGTTGAGTTGAATTGAATGATACAATGTACATTTGTGAAGATAAACGCATGCGGTGACTAAAATACTTATATTTTGGCAGCACATCTTGCATACTATAAAACAAAAAAAAATGCTTTAAATTTATTTTTCAACATCGGATTAATAGATTAACCGGAACTAGTTGACCAATGTTACAAGGAAATTTGTTTTAAGAAATTAATTTTTCCTTCTTTCCATTCATTATGGTACTGTAGAGGTCAATATAAATTCATCGGTGAGTGATCTTCAGATAAAATAATACTTATTGTTTGAAAACGTAATAACTTAACAGTCAATAGTGCATCATTACGTTTTTTTTAAATAATGAAGATCTTACTATTCTATCACAATTTTTAACAAAGCGTAAAACTGAACATTGTTTTTATAAATTTCATGCGTATCAATTTCATATCAAAAGATTTTTAAGATATGCTACGTTATTTGTCAGAATATCAGTTTGGTATTAATTGCACTGATCGTTGCACAAACATGACGGTAATATCTTTTAGTGATGGTCAGATCTAGATGAGATTAACTGAAATATACTACTCAAAATTTGATAAGGATCACTCAAAAGATTGTGTTTATTCTTTACATAAGGTTGAAGCCATAAAATATTTGCTGTGATTCTGAAAATTTGTTCATTTGACATCATCTTTGTGCCAAAATTGAAATGAGCAGACAAACTATTGAAGCAGAACAGCGGTTGAAACTTGGTAGAGGAAATAATTCGGGATAAAACGGAAAGCGATCCCTTTCAAATTTTGAGTAGTATATAATACATATCTAGTCTTGGATTTCTCAATAGTATTTGAATTTTCTGGTGCAGAACGTCTTTAATAAAAATTTATCGTGTCATGTTCAACAATTCTGCTAATAAAAGAATCTACTCAACATTTAGCGATTTTCACTAAACCGGAAGTAATGTTTTAGATATCTAAAAATATACAATCCCACCTGTGCTAAAGACCACATTGAAACAAAAATACATGAGGATAAACATGAAAAAGGCCTTGCTTTAGTTTGCCTTTTCCATCGGCTGCTTTAAAGAGCAATTCATTTTCATGTAACAAAGGCCATCTGCCTTTAAGACAACTTTTGAGGTTTCGCCTGAGTGGTGTTTGAAGACGGGTTTGACTGTGTACAAACTATTGCAAAAAAAAACATTTTTGAAACTATTGATAACGAAACACATAATATTATGCGTGTACATTTCAATATGCATGTGAACTATAGCCATTTTGACGAATGTTTAATCATACGTCATCGTCATACAGAAACTGTTACAGTTATACTAGGTTCAGGGTCCAAGATAATAAAACTAAAGCTGGAGATCAGTCTCAAATCTTAAGCATTAAGCATCTTAATCTGATTGGCTGAAATGGCAACTGGTCGTTTTGCCCAGCTGTTTTGAATACGCGATGATTCTACAAAGTTCATTGTGTATCAAAAGTTGAGTTGAGAGAAAAATAAACAACTTTTTGATAATAATATGTCCACTCTAGACATGAACGTGATTCAGAAATGCTTTAAGCATTTTAGCTTACATTTAAAGTATATTAGCAAATCTTGAAGTGACTTAGAAAATATGCTTAGATCAATCAAATTTCAACAGAAGCATTGCCTAAACATTTAAATAACTTAAATAATAAATATTCAATAAATTCAGATTTATTTCGGAATGTGCCCAGATTCAACAAATTTCATCAAACGTACTGCTTCCAGCTTTTTCAAGCCAAGTTCAGTAATCAAGTCTTCCACCGATAGGCCTGACAAGATTTCTCCATCCACTTGATTTTCTTTGAAAACTTTAACATATTTCTCAAGTTTAAGTTCTTGGAGTTTGCAGGCAAGATCTAAAATAGATAATGACTTGACACTGAAACTTGAGGAGGTGTCTTTAGCTTTGTCAGGTTCAACCGTTTCAGATTGCCGCACTTCCCGCACTCTTCCAACGGTGTAAAGTGATGATGTATTACCAGGCTGCACAGTTTCGTAGCGTGTTAGAACAGAGTTCGGGTCGTTCAGGCTAAAACAAAACAGTTCAGTTCATTAACATAATACACAATATATTTCGTCATCATCGTCATCATAATCATCATCATCAACATCGACATCACAATTATTATCATCAGCAAAAAAATCATCAATATAAACATCGACATCACAGTTATTATCAACAGCAAAATCATCAATATAAATATCCTTATCAGGATTGTCATCATTACCATTATCATCATCATCATCAGCAGCAGCAGCAGCAGCAGCATCAGCATAATGATTTATAACTTCGTCATCGACGAACTCTTCTTAGTAATATGTTCTGTACTCTTCCTTGGTTTGCACAAAAGAACGAAATTTCTAGAAATCTCATTTGCATTTCTTCTGTTTTGCAAAGCAAACGGCAATTTTAGAATAAATGACACGATTAATCTAATTTCAGATACATTAAAACTTGAAGTTAAATTTAATTCATGAATGTTGTTATGTTCTGACTTCCTCGAAGTCATCTCCACAAAATATCAATAATAGACAACTTACTTTGTCTGTCCTTCCATTGGCTCGTAATTGACATGAATGTTGTTATGTTCTGACTGCCTCGAAGTCATCTCCACAAAATATCAATAATAGACAACTTACTTTGTCTGTCCTTCCATTGGCTCGTAAAGTTGAGTATATTCTCCAGTCTCATGTTCTTGACCTTCCTCTGACGTTTCCTCATTAGTTTTTACGAAGTCTGTCATGTGCTGATCTTCGTCCTCTGCCTCACATGGCTCTTTTCTCATTGGCTTAATTGTTGCCCTTTGCATGGCATTTTGATAGTGTTTGTTAGTCATTGTACTTCCAACTTGGCAACCTGAAGTGCTGTCGGGTGTTTTCATTGGTTCCGCCAGCCTCGGGGGAACAGCTGGTTTTTCCGTAAGATTCCGAGCTAAGAACATTTGGACAAAATAATGTTTAACATAGATTAATGTGTGTTAAGAATAGTTTCATGTGAGGTTCTGGAAAAAATATATTGATTTAAACACAGATTTTTATTTTTTAATAAAAAAAAACATTTATGAAATATGCATACATGTATAAAGATATAAGCTATAAACAGAAATACTTAAATGCCTATATTAATGTGATATTTACGAAAAACCTTATCAACCAAATAAAATTTTGTAGGTCTTAAGACCTTCTGCAGCAGGGTGAGAACAGGGTAAGAACATTGGATGTGCTACTTTTCAGATGGATAATGACTGCCTGCCTTTAAATTTGACGTTACGATTTGGCGACCCTTGTATATGGTTCATTTTAGGATCGGCGCATTTGTTGATGGCCTAAATAACCGAACTTTAATTACCGTCAAATAACAACGAATACAATATTGCGTGAACTTAAATTATCACCTGGGCGTTCTACCGGCGGAGGAACTTCATTTACGTCAGCTTCTGTGTTGGCTTGAATGACAGAATCTTGCTCATCTGGCCTTCCATAAGCAGGATTATGTTGTTGTTTAGGTTGAACTTCATGCTTTGGCCTTTGCTTGAATAGTGCGTTGAAAAAGTTTTTGTGTGTTGGGGTCTTAGGTGAGAAATTATCCGGCGTGCTGGATGGGCCTTCAGACGTTGTACTTTTCTTGTCATGTTTGGATGGTTTAGCAGGCGGCTTGGATGGTTCTGATGACGATGCAGCGGCTGGCTCGCTCGTTTTTGAGGACGAATCAGGAGAATTTGGCATCTTTGGAATCCTACGAGGGACTGCAGGAGTGTACTCCGCATATTCATAGTCCCCATCCCTCTCTTCAAATTCGTCTTAAAGAGTACATAGGAACAAACTCAGTTTACATAGTATTTGTATTTACCTTGCATTGATGATTTTTACAAAATTAACGACACAATTGTTTTATGAATTTAATATTCTTAAAAAACTTCTGAAGGTTTCGATTCCTTTATGTACAAACAATAGGAACAAACTCAGTTTACATATTTATATTTACCTTGCATTGATGATTTTTATAAAATTAACGACAAAAATTGTTTTATGATTTTAATATTCTTTAAAAAAAAACTTCTGCAGGGTTCTATACCATTCCTTTATTAACAAACAACCATTGCATTTAATGTTTGTTACTGGCTTGTCGCCTGTCGCTATGAAGTAAGAGTTTTGCAATAAATCTTATGTCTCTGATGCTAGTTATTAAAATTATTTAAAGATGAATATAATAAATAATTTATTAATTATAAATCTGTAATATATTTATAAAATATTGAAGAATGTTGTCTTCTAGATTAAATTTCGAAAAAAGTGAATTTTGCATATCAGGAATCGCTACACATGTTTGATACAAGCATGTTAATTCAAACAGGACGCCACAAACAATATACAAAAAAGAGAACCCTTGGGGATATTGCCTTGGAACAAACACAACACAGTATAGCACAGTATGAGTTGATTGAAGATATTTGCCCAAGTAAAAAAAAAACAAGTTCAGTTCTGGCATTAAAAAGTTAAAATTTATTTACCATTTCCGCTTGAAATTAGGCCGGACTTGTATTCACAGACTTCTAGTAGATCCTTAATTTCTTCGAGTGTGAATTCGCATAAATCTACAAGCAAAATATATTCGTTAGTTTTTGTAAACTGTGTTTCATAAATCAAGGAGCCAACTTTTTTAACTTTGTTAAGTTTTACCAATTTTAATGTTCCTCTCTTTTCAACTGGTCATCTATTATGTAGAGCAAGTCACTGATAGCTGACGTCAATCGTTCAAATTTCGTCATAAAGTTGAAAAATATGAAAAGGGAACTTTGAAAACAACCAAACACGACAATTTACAAAAAATGTAAAATATAACAGTTACTTTAATAATGCTCTTCATGGTTTATCGGATGAAATGTTAAAACGAAAAAAAAATCACGCTCAGACAATCAAATATTATAATTATCATCATTCAACGATGAACTTTAAATTTTAAATTTGAAGAAAAGGCAGATGTCTTGGTCTAAATGGGGAGCAATTTCAAAACGTTGAGACTAAAACAGGGAAGAAAAAATATCACGTGCTATTTGATTGCTTGTTTACTTGGCAAATATCTGTTAATCATTTTGATATGAAACTGTTAAAGGTCATCAACAGATAGTTAAGACTTCCTCGTTTATAATTATTATTCAAATGATTTGATTTGTCTACAGTTTAAGTGGATTGTAAATGTTTACTTAATACACGAACAGTAAAGAAAATACATGTATTACGAAGTATTTTGTTCCCGAATGTGAGACAACTTCATTTACATGTTTAAGGTTTACGACTTTGTTTGCGACAAAAAAATGTCCCTTTTGTCGATTGTATATGGACATTTTGCGTGAACAATAAGTTTTAATGTTTGTCTAATAAAATATTTTATTCCTTTTTACAAATAAGTTTACAGAAAGAAACAGGATTTCCCGGGAAACTTAATTTTATTTTATTTTCTGCCATTTTTTTTTTCGAGAACAAGTGTAGATACAAGAATTCTAATATAATGACTGCTTGTTTGGTGGCTAAAATTCGAATAACCGAAATGACATTTCGCTAGGCTTCGACCCACTACTGAGTAGGGTCATCTTGACAAATTCATATTTCGACTCTGTTACTATGGCAATTTGTTTGTCAGACTGGTAATAAAAACACTAGATTCGCGCATAATTTTACATAATGTGAAAATATGTGACCAAAGAATACTTATCTCGCAATACGTGTAACTGATGTAAATGCGGACAAACTAACTATTTTAAATGCATATAATTAGTTTGATTGTATTTTTTTTTTAATTTACTGATACATTGTATTCAAGGTAAAACAAAATATAACATATAGTACAGTAAAAAAATCTAATGTTAACTAATACATGGGTGATGATATTATTTACTTTTTAAGTTATGCTTGCAGGTATGGCATGCGGTTAGCACAATAATTACTTAAACTATAGGTTTAACTGTTAAACCCGTAGTTTAACAGACTTAAACCCAGGGTTTAACTGTTAAACATATAGTTTAAGAGTTGAAACTATGGGTTTAAGAGAAAATTGTGCAGAATGTTACTTAAACTACAGGTTTATCAGCTTAAACCCTATGTTTAAGTGTTAATCCTATAGTTTAAGACTTTAATCTATAGGTTTAAGAGATTTTCGACAAAATTACATTAAACTATGGTATTAAGAGACTTAAATACATAGTTTTAAGTGAATTTTCTTTAAACCTATAGATTGAACTCTTAAACCCATAGTTTAACAGTTAATCATATACTTTGAAGTTTAATAAGCACAATAATCCTCAAAATCTGTTAACTATATAGTTAAGACTTTAAACTACGGGTTTAACTGTTAAACCTATGGTTTAAGAGGTATCTAATCATGTTTCGAGTTTGTAATCACGTGAGAAGTTGTTGTTGTTATTTAAGCGGAAGTAGCCGTATGTATAACATATCGAAGGTTTTAAAGTCTTGGAGAGGATGTGATTCATATTTTTGCTTTGTTATCTAAGTGAAAGTTGACTTTGACAGGTCTAGAGAGTATGTTACATTTTCCTCACGGATAATTTCGTTTAAAACTCGCAAGGGCATTGAAAGGAATGCCACGGACAAGGAGAAACAAAGTTGATGAAGCGATTATGGATCCTTTTTTTATGTTCAAAGAAACTCAAGAGTATACTCCAGCAGTTTCTCTTTTTTTCCTGAGTTTGGTTTTAACTTATTAAATCCATATTCATATAACAATACTATAACTAATCTGTAATATCAAAAGTTTATTGATAAACTTTTGATAAAAAGTTTATCAATCATAAATTAAACCTGTGGAAATAAAAGCATGTAAATACGCGATATCGTTTAGAATATAGGTAATACACACTCCAAGATTTTGCAAAATTATTATTTAAAAAATGAAATTCAAAAAGGAATCCAAATAGGTAATATCGGATGTTATTAATTTAGTAAAAGAATTGCAGAGTATACAGCATGCTACGTTGATCATTAAATAAGACTTTTTTACGGTTTATTTCCACAGTCTTAACATTTAAACTAAAAAATCCCACAATTTAAGTCGATAATGGATTCTCAAATAATAACATTTTTCTTAATGTAAAATGCCTTCTTTATTATTAAAAGTGCATAACTTTTGTTCTGTTTTGTATCTATCTCATGTTGTTGTTGTTTTTTACCAGAGAGGTAAAACAAATCAAAGTGGATGGTCAGTGTATGTACTTGTTTCCTGCTTGATGGGGCACTTAATCCGGATGTCGACAATTAAACTACAATCGTGCAATGAAACACCAGTCAACGTATAGTTAACACCTAAGGGCAGATTCTTTGTTTTAAAACCAATCAAAACAATACAGAAATGTAAATAGTTGTTGTAACATGAAAAGACTGTTAAGTTTATAAATCCGTTAAAGAAATAATGCAAAACGGCGTTCAAACTGATTAATTTAATTCCGTCATATGAAAGTCAGAATATTATAATTATATGAATTAGTGCTGATTTGAATCTGTAAATTTACTGTTTTGACTCGATAATTTCGAGAATACCGGTACTTTGTAACTGAATTAAAATTAACTATCTTGTAAGGTAACGCAAATTCTCTGAAATTCGGTCTTATACATTCGTTTAGATTATTTAGCTTAATCTTATGACAATTTGTTGTTGTTGTTGTTGTTTTCGCTGAGAAGAATCCATATTCCGAGTTTGTGTTAGCTACCAGATGACAGGTGGGCAACTGTGGACACCTGTAAAAATGTGGATTCGAATCTTTCAATGATAAAAAAAAGCACCTGAGAGATATTCTTCGTTTGCCTTGACTTCAATCAGGGGTGAAATCTTAAACTTTTTAAGGACAAAAATACGCAACCTCCGAAAGATAAATGCATATAGACGACTTTAATAAAATCAGAATTTGTTTCGTTTCTGGTTGGACACGTTTAAGCTTCGGTGCCTTAAAATGTAAATTCTATTTTTATGAATATTACAACAGCAACAATAATAATTTTAAATTTACGAAATTTATCAAATACACCCCTTGACTTTCACCAGCAAAAAAAAATTAACAAAACAAACAAACAAATAATAATATTGAACATAAAACACAAAGCATTCATTAGGTCTAATCTCTATAACCCACTAAAATTATACATATGTTTTTTACGATTTGGCTTTTTTTTCATTTTACAGCTGGAGTAAAATAGTTTTATTTAAATGCTGAAATGGCACATTGTTAAAACCTTCTCCATTCAACCGCGAAATAAGGTTAACCCCGGGAACGATTTTCGATTCAGCGCAATATGTATCGGGTCCTTTTTTCAAATTAAAAAAATATTCTAACTTCACCCACAAAACAGACTATCGCATCATAAGTTTTACAAAGAAAAACATATATCAGTTGAAAGATAAATTTGTCTTGTTTTTTATCCCTTTGCACCTAAGCTTCTATTTCAATAGAAATAGTATGATTAATTCACTTAAAACAGACAGATCGCCGATTTTGAACGATTTTCAATTGAATATATAGGAGCCTGAGATGGTTAACTATAGCCTAAAAACAGACTATCGCAATATTTGAAATTTTATATGAAATAAATATATAAATATAAAGCAAAGATTAAATTTTATGAAACTGTTTGCACCTAAGAATTGAGATGAGCAGGAGAAAAGTTATGCACATGAATGTTACTGCCTTCTTTGTTCTATATAGCGAAAATTTCGTTGATCGGATGACCCGGTGAGGTAGTTTTTGCAGTATGATCAACACGTATTTTGCAGTATGATCAACACATATACTCCCTTTGGGACACTGCGCGTTTTATGTCGATCCCTGATGTTTGTTGAACAGGATAATATTAAATTTCTTTATTGTAAATGACGACGTTTGCACGATGTGTTAAATATCAAAGATAATTTTTAACTTGGTAAAATTTATTTGATCGGACGTCGGCAGTGCATAAGTATGATTTTTTTTTCAGGTCCAAAGAAGCGAAATATCATAATCACGTCAAATCATGTTGTGTATCCAGTCTATCCATCTATATTATATTTTTATCCCGCGACAAACTTACTGAGCCAGTACTGCCCCAACCAGAAGAAATCTTCGGGGCTTACTACATGGTTATTTGCTCATGGTGAGTCCAAATGTCTCCGACCAAAAAAAAAACAAAAAAAGATAAAATGCGCATAGCCTTTCCTTCTGCTTTGAATACGAATAAAAAACTGCAAAACTATCCATATTCGGATACGAAGTGTGTCTTAGCTTTCCTGTATTTTTCTAAGAAATCCTGTCCAAAATCAAATACTACAGTTCCAGTTTTATTGCCTAAAGAAATCTAGTATATACATGTTAATTTATAAATAAAAATAATTCTGTCTTAACAACAACGCCATATAATCATTATTTTGCAAATGGCCCTTTACCTCCAGTATTTAACCATAAGCAGAAGACAATTTACCTGATCGACAACGCTAATCACGTGTGAAACATCATGTGCGATTTCATTGGTTAAACGGCTTAATACTATAGTTTCTATTGGTTCGCTGTTAAACCTAGGGTTTAAGTGTTAAACATATAGTTTAAGTAATTAATGTGCAAACGGCGCTTAAACCCATACTTTAAGACTTCTATCTACGGGTTTAAGTATTTAAATTTCTTAATTATTTAGTTTTAAGTCAAAAAATACGTAAAATGAAATTTTAATCAATGGGATTTAACAATGTCGCGATTATGGATCCATTTTTTGTGTTGCAAGAAAATTAACACGTATACTTCCTGTGTTTTGGTCACTATGCGTTTTTATGTCGATCCCTGATGTTTGTAGAACAGGATAATATTACATCAATATTATATTTTATGACGCGACTAAGAGCCAGTATTGCCCAACCAGATGAAATCTGCCGATTCGGGGCTTACTACATGGTTATTTGCTCATGGTGGTAGGTCCCATCGTCTCCAACCAAAAAAAACAAAAACAAACAACAACAACAATAAAACAACAACAAAAAGATAAAATGCATGTAAGCTTTCCTTCTGCTTGTGAATACGAATGAGAAAACTGCAAAACTGTCCATATTCGGATAGGTAGGGTATCTTAGCTTTCCTTTAACTTTCTATGAAATACTGTCCAAAATCCAAAACTACAGATCCAGTTTTAGTCCATAAATAAAATAAGTATATACAGGTCAATTTATATAAAAATAATTATGTCTTATTCACTACGCCGTTTAAGGCTATTATTACTTAATAATTATTATTTTGCAAATGGCGTTTACCTGCAGTATTTAACCGTAAGCAGACGACATATTTACCTTATCAACAACGCTAATCACGTGTGAAATACGAAGAGCGATTTCATTGGTTAAACGGCTTAATACTATAGTTTTTATTGGTCCGCTGTTAAACCTAGGGTTTAAGTGTTAAACATATAGTTTAAGTAATTAATGTGCAAACGGCGCTTAAACCCATAGTTTAAGACTTCTATCTACGGGTTTAAGAATTTAAATCTCTTAATCATATAGTTTTAAGACAAAAACACGAAGAATGAAACTTTAATCTATGGGATTAAGCAAAAAAGTTGAAACTAATGGTTTAAAGTCTTAATCTATAGGTTGAAGAGAAAACAGTGAAATGAAGTCTTAAACTACGGGTTTAACAGTTAAACCTATAGTTTAAGACCTTAATCTATATGTTAAAGAGAAATAAAGTTTAATCTATAGTTTTAAGAGTCTTAAACATAGGGTTTAACTGTTAAACATAGAGTTTAACTGTTAAACATATAGTTTAAGGTCTTAAACTATAGTTTTAATTCCGAAAAGTTGAAACTATAGGATTAAGACTCTTAAACCCTGGGTTTAAGTCTGTTAAACTATGGGTTTAACAGTTAAACCTATAGTTTAAGTAATTATTGTGCTAACCGCATGCCATATGCAGGTTTAAGGTATGGGTAATCTAATCAATTCTGCAACTATTCGTGTTTAAAAATATCGCGAAAATATTAAGGTGAAGATATATAACAGAAACCAGACCCATCACAGGCATGAAGATAACATTTCTATTCACCTTAACCTACCTCGTTATATAGATATAGATTATTACATCTAAAGAAAGTTGATAGAATATAAAACATCCGTTTTTACTAATTCGAAGTCTTGCAACGACAACACAAACTAAACACGAACCAAACACGGCCAATATCGCTGGAAATAAATTGCTTTATTAATGTTTGTATAGCATATAGTATTTAAAATTAAGTTTTTCCCGATGGAATTGCTGCAGTATTTTGCAAATTTTGGGAAATTTATTTCTATATAACAGTACTTACGCAACATTAAATTGTTTATGAAGTAAATGAATTGATTTATTTAGTAAGTCGGCTGGTGTTTATAACTGACAATTTACGATTTAAATCGGTCACGCAACCGTACCGCACAAAACTGATCTTATTGTATCTCCTTTAAAAAACACTAGACTACATGTATGCTTCAAAAACAAATGGACAGGGATATTTTTAAACAACACATCACTCGCTTGGTCAAGAAGTCACATTTAAATATTACACCAGATTGTTATCTTCACCGCAAGTTGATTGACAAAATAAACAATAATTTGTTCTTTGTTCAAATTTTGACACGGTTTGTTTACTTTAAACAGCAATTATTTGAGTTTTTCTTTCCGTTTAAAATACACAATAAATAAGGATCAGCTTCTGACATGATAGGTGTACATGCATTACAAATATTTTTATTATTTTATTACTGAATCATATATTAATGGTTGTAGAACTAAAACTATGCTTGGAAGCAGTTCATCGCTTTAAATGTGACCTTGGAAAATATTGTTTTAAAATATAAAAAATGCATACTTTTTTAATTTCGTTAACAGTAATAAGACATGCTAAATGCAATGGAAAATCCAACGTTAACCCAAAAATGTAATGGAATTTAAAGTAAAAATTAAAATATGTTTAATATGGACATGGTTAGGTTATGTTATTACTGAGCACAAAGTTATTCGATTTCAATTCGGAAAAGTTTGAAATTCCTTTCAGCATGTTCCAGAACGTTTTTAAATGGATTTTAGTCCATGTGTAGTTGAACGGAATAAAGAGTCAAATTAATCGTGTTTTTATAAAAAAAAATCGTCATCATTACCAGGGTTTCCTTTTGTTGGATCATATATTTCATCATAGTTTTCGTTGGCTTTGACGATATCTGTAAGCTTTTTGCAAAACGCGTCGAACTCTGCCTTAGATCCATATTTAAATCCTGTTATAACTGCGACGTCGACATCTTTAGATAGACAAGCCATGCAGGCTTCCGTGTTCATCTTCAGATCTTAAAGAAATATAAGAAAATAAATTTCGAACACTGTTAAATGCTTAGCTTGTTATATATTTGCAGGTTTTCATTTAATTTCATATGTATGATGTTATATATTTTAAATATTTGTATAACTTATTATGTTATATTTAATTTTGTTCTCTGGCATGTATTATTATTGATAATTAATCTTGTTTTTTGTGGTCATTGCAATATTGTTCTACTAAAAACGTAAAACTATAAGGTGTGACTATTGAATAATGATCTCAAATAACTTTTCAGTACAGTAACTTCTTATTAACTCCAATTCAGCTATCAATGTTGCAAACAAAATTACACAGACATAAATATAGTAAGCTAATGGAATGGTCAAGCCAACAAGATAGGTACCTGATTATCATAGCAACTTGATTCTTAATCAGAAAAAAACATGACTTCAGGGATAAATTTACACTAATACTGATCAAGCTTTAACGTAATTTTCAATACATCTTCATAACACTTGCCATCGCCATGCAAACAAAGAATGGGCAAACGCTAGATGGGTTTGTTACCAAGCTTGCAGAGAGATGTAGAATATCATGAATTATTACCAGTTTTCAGTATTTTAGAATATTCCACATATTAAAGAGATTCTTGCTTAAAAGATGACAGTGTAAAGTTTATTTATTTTTGGAGTAAGATGGGATTCAAAGTATTTATTAACTACAAATGACACTGAAAAGGTACAGACAGACACATCGCAGGAACATATTAATATTATATGATGGAAGGAAAATACACGACACTGGGACAGATACTGCATAATCCATGCCTGGGATATTCTTGCTGAAACTTTTTCCTTTTTTATGAAACTGATGTTGATCTAATATTACAACTTTAGCAACTGGTTTGTATTTTTTGTAATATCTTCAAAATATTTATGCATTTCAGAGCGTTCCTTTCCTTTGTACAACATAATGACTTAGCGTGTTAGAATTTCGGACAAACTCGCTAACAGGTACATGTATGTACAAAGTGTAGCTTTTTACCGTTTTCAAATAGATTTAAGGAACTTTAAAAGCCACCGAACACGACATATACTAACATACTGCAGGCTCGGTTTGATTTGGCCTGTTCGTGGGCAGTGTTTGTTTAATTAAATGCTTACGCCGCCTGACATGGGTTATGAGAAACTGATAAATTAGCAGGGAAATTAAGGTTTTGCACCTGAATAATGTTCGCCAACTTGCATAGCATCCGCTAGAACGAGAGAAGTATATATATCAGATATTAAGATTCCAGAATTAGATTAGTCAATGCTGAATAATGTTACAGGATTATCTAACAATTTTGAGAAATAAGCACATTCCGATTCCGAATAGGACAGAAGAGAAAAAACATAATTTTATTAATCTCTAACCATCAAGGTAAAAGAGTATATAATACATAATTGTTTAATACATTGGACACGTGACATTTTAAGAAATAAAACGGACGCACACGCAATCACACGAGCTCGCATGCACGCAGGCACTCACGCACGCACACACATACGCACTTAAAAAGTAGTAATCATATAATTTATTTATGTGAAGATAGAGCGTCAGAAAACAAACGAAATAAAAGGATTTTTTTGCAAATCGAAATTTTGAAAACCGGCAATTTAATGGATTTATCAATATCATATTTTGAATACCGGTGGGTGAATGAGATTTTGTTGGGTGGGGAAAGCCGGCAAAATTCCGTTCACTATTGTTTTTACATTACATTGTTATACTTTTCCACAGCTGTACAATTTTTTCTTATATTTATACACTAGACATGCAATTAAGATGAAAAGAAGAGTTTGAACATCAATTAATACGACAGACATGAATATAAATGCTGGCTTTAATTAAGCTCAGTACAAACATGCGATGGTATTTTAGGCATGTTACATGACTTTTTGTACATGTATACAGTTCTTTTAACAACAAAATAAAAATCATTATATTTAAGAGATATATCTAAAACTAATACAAAAACATAAAATCCAAAACAATGAAATGTTAAATCAAATACAAAGAACGGTTTAATCCATCTTAAACAAATGTTTTATACAATACTGTACAAAAAAAATTAAATCGATTACGAAAAAAAGTTAAATACAATATTGTAACATAAAAGGCTAAGCCAATTTAAAAACATGCTAAGTTTTATACAAAGATATCTGAAAACTGATGAAAGGAAATGTTTAATCAAATTCAAAGAAACGATAAATATAATACCACAAATGTTAAAATAAATGTTGAAAAGAAACATGATCATATACGTGAGTGATAATATTGTAACATTTCGTTGTGTAGCAACACATACAGCCAAAAAGCTGGTTCTTAATCATTATAATGCGTAAACAATGTGTTTACGCTTTATAATATGAAATTGTAATGTGTAATTTCAATCACAATATGAAGTGTGCAATTTACCTGGACTATCAATGCAATTCATGATATAGTAGGGCTCGTAAAACTTCTCCTTTATTAACATCTGCTCAAAATCACTCGCCATATATTTTGAATTTCCTACTCTGACTGGATAGAAAGGATCACATGCCATTTGTACTTCAAAGGGAATGTCATTTTCAGCTATAATCTCTGAGAGCTTTTGTGGTTTTCCAACTGAAAACATATTAAATACAATGTACGTTGTTGTTGTTGTTGTTGTCGGCGTCGTTGTTTTATTAAAAACTGAAGAGAAAATATCCTCGACAGGTGACAGGTCGATTAACATGACTGTGTAGGTGAATGTAATGAAATCTCGTTCAGTAGACATTTTAATGAGCTTTAAAATTAAAGATTATAACTCAAAAAAGGATTCGGATATTGAATAGAATTGTGAAAACAGGTAACAAAATAACAAAAGATAACAAAGAATCTTAATCACCGTTTATACGATTTTTCTTACATTCAGCGAATGTTGATGACAAAATTGTTAAAATTGCAAACACAGTTAGTTATTTTTAAAATTCCATTTTGTAATGCACTTGTCCATTTGTTTTCTGTATTAGGGGTTACGTTCTACTCTTAACCAATATCAATTTATTTATTTCAGTTTCCTCACTTTATGGTTATTTGCAAATTTCAGACCATGCAGATTGCCAATCATTGTAGGTTGCATTATTATACAGGCTTACTTGCTCAATCTTATTTTTGGGAATACGGATGGCGTTTACTGTGTCTGTCTCTTGCAAGCTAGGCGCTGCAGCTGTATTAGTAGGACTTTGAGGTTATCTATACATTTATTGTTAAAATAGGTTTTAAAATAGGAAATCTCATTTTAAAAATATCGTAACAACTCAAAACAATCAGAAATTTCATTTCTTTTGGAAGACTTACGTTTTGAATGTCCCTTTACCACGCGAAATTTGATCAGTGTATCAACAGGGATCGTAAGAACGCCTTTCTGTGAAGAAGAAGATTTTCTGGAATCGTTTGTCACCACTCGCATTTGAGAGGTGTAGTTATTTACTCGCAAAATCTACAAAATCGAAATTAAAGAGAATTGTATATTTCTTGACGTTAGGATCCGAAAATACTAGCAATCTGAATTTGAAACATCATAAATAATTATTTTTTTGGTTTGCCTCAAGAAGCAAGGACTGATGTTTTTGTTGAAGAAACACAAACGCATGGATGTTTTTATATTAATTGGTACACTGTCTTTAATATATAAAATACATTAGCCAGTAAAGCCATCGTGATTGCTTTTGATCGATGTGAAAGTGTTTGAAATTAGATCAATTGTGATTCGGTAAAAAAAACTTCTCATTTTGCATATAAGATTAAGATAATGTAAATTCTACTACAACGGTCGAACTTGTTAGCTTATAAGCGTATGGTAAATTGTATAAATTTGAATTCAGAGGAATATATGAGATACTGACTATCAAGCTTGTTTATGTTTCGTTTTATGGAGTGGATTGGAGTTAATTCATTGTTCATATGAGATCATGTCCGGGCACATGTAAAGTTGGTTCACTTAGAACCCGGTTTTTACCTACAGTGGCAAAATACTCACTGTCCGTAGTAAAATATGCATGACGATACCAAAACCTAATTAATATCTATCGGCAACAAGGACAATGTCCGTTTTGAAAACAACCGAACATATGTGTAAATTATATTACTATGTAATATAATAGTTAGTTTAGTAAATTAAGGTTTTATAAATAAACTGAATATAAACATTTAACTTTTCTGTGTTGCGGCTATACACAGTCTCCCCGTACTTCATATCAGTGTAGTTTCAATGTCACCCCTTGACAGTAATATGCTTATTTCAAATAATGCAAATTTCAAATCATTGTGGATGCAGGATAAAGGCATTTTTTGAACTATCATTTTGACGAAGTCTGAATGGGCAAAAATTTGTGTTCGAAACGCCAAAATACAACGTTAAACAAGACTGCAAACACATCAGTATTGAAAAATATAAAATTGTATTAAAGATCTTGAGTATGAAATTTTGTTGTTATTAGATGTGTTTGAAGCCCGAAAGGCATCACACTTAATTTTCTTTACATCCCGATGAACGCATTTAAAGAGATGCAATTAAATCAGTTCAGGTCTTTCCTTGCAGTCTTAGGTAATTTTTTTTATTTAAATTAAAATGTTAGGAAGAATTTTCGATAACACGATTTTAACGATATTTTCCGAAACAGTGACTGAGGCTTTTGCAGCAGCCATTGCTGGAACAGCCGAAAGAGCAGCAAATAAAAAACGCCTTTTTGCAGCCTAACCGTTACATTGTAGCTGCCATCTATACATATCATGAAGCAAATGTATTCTTTTCACCACAAAATAAAAACAGAGGGAAATTCCTTGCAACAAAGTACAAGAGGCGTGAATCTTTGGAGCCTTATCTAAAGTGTTTGTATATTCAAGATAGAAAATACTTACCTGTAAATTGTCAAAGCAGTCAAATCTTGTTTCCCCATAGTTACCACCTATAACAACTATTAGCATTGGAAATTGACTCTTATTCTGTGCGAACAACTCTCGGAGGTTAATGGTTTGCTGCTCGTCGTACGTGAACATTTCCGCAGCACAGCTGAAAAAAAGATAAATAATCATAATTAATCTGTGTAAAACTGAAAAAAACAAATGCCACTACAACGAGTTATCCCTTCTTTCAACTCATCTTCACACAGCTGTCCGACTCGTGTGTTTTGTTAATTATATTTTTTTCAAATCATCACATTAGTTTTGTCTATGCAGTGCGGCGACCGTAAATTGTCTCCACCCCATCTCTCAAGGATTTCATGTAACATTCAATTTTGCTTTGCGTGTGTTGTGGATAGGGGAAGGGGCTGTGTCTGCTTTAAGTGGCCATTCCTGATGTGCATATGTCACTTTTGCATATTAAAGTAAGCTGACAGTCGGCACGTACATGTACTTCTTGCATACCAGATCAGGTCATCCGGTGTTTTCACCCGTGTAGGAAATTTCGATCCTACATTCCCATGTAGAATGAGTTACGTGCAACATGAGTGACGTCACGTCATCAGGTATTTGACGTCATGTATTTAGGTAAGTGACGTCATTTAGAAAATTAGGGATGTTAACGTCAACATTTTAGCGCATTGAAGCAAACAACTAGACGGTATAAATGTACACAAATATAATGAACAATAGAGGTATTCAAGAAAAAGTATCTTGCATGAGACATTCGGCAGAGCCTCGTTCCCGCCAAAACATTTCACCCTTAGTGACAGATTTTTCCATCTTCACCTCACGCTCATGCATAATACTTATAATGTACTCGGACTTCAGTATGGAGAACTACATAGTTACATAGTTATGATGTTTGTTTTTTAACCGAGTTTTTTTTTATACAATTATTATAAAAAGAGTACAAGCCGTTGATAAACATGTATTTACCATTATAATAATGCGTTTATAAAAGGTTAAGGATTAATTTGGAACTATGAATTAGGGTCTTTAAAAAATGCTACTTTCAAGTTTCAATTTATCCGAAAGAGGTTTTGCATTAAAAACAATGTTACAGTAATTGCTTCACGCCAGCAGATAGGGTAGACCTAGAGCGGCACATTTTTAGCGTCACATTACCCTGTCAAGAACAAGTTGAACTTCTTGAATTTTCGAAATTGTAAACAAATCCGTCACATCATAGAATTCCACACCGATAACTTGAATAAGCACAATCTCTTAGTTGGTAAAAGATCCTTGAAATTTAGAAAGTACGCTACTTTGCGAAACTTCCTTATCCTTTTTGAATATTATTCTGTCTCACAACGTTGTCAACAACCTAATTGAAACCGTTACCATAGACAGTACCTTTATCACATTTGCAAACATTGTAGATCAAGTACCGACACATCCGTGTCATCTGATTAGGTTCTACACTGTTCGCTTACTTATTCTTTGGGTTTATGACCAAGACGCGAACAGTGTAGATCTTGTTCACATGCGATAAAACCCGTTTGATTATATGGAGTTAAGGGTAAGTAATTATTATAAACACATATTTATTCCTATTTTATAGCGAACTGTGTTCTCCACTTTGTAAAACAAAATAAAGGTATTTTACAATGTTACTTTTGTAATTGGTTTGGTATCAATTTAGCATTCTAAATGTAAATTTGGTAAAAAGACGCAATTTTAAAGACTTTATCACCAGGCATCGTGCGTGACGGTTACGCTTTTGTGAATCGCTTTATCCAATTTGAACTATATAGTTTACATTTTACGACCGTCAATTAACCCGATACCAATCAGTTTGTTAACTTCCTTGTGCGTCTAAAAAAATCGCAGCTTACATCACTCGTAATTATTTTATTGTCAACTTAAGATTGTGATTCCTAACTTTTTACTGAAATGGTTAATTTGTGTGGGGGGGGGGGGGTAATAACGTCGAATTTGACAGTATACAAAGTAATGTGTAGTTGTTGTAATCCAGTGCAAAACAATTTTCGTAAGGCAAAGAAGTGTTGATACAGTTTAGTTTAGTGAGTTTTTTTATGTCAGTGTCTCCCCAAGCGTCCTTATTTTTTAAACTTGTCTTTAATGGAGGATTTAAAATATATCAAAAGGGAACTTTGAAAGTCTCGACCCAGATAGCATGCTGACGTTGGCCCAACGTTGGGCCAATGTCGTCAATTTCGTCGACCCAATGTTGGCATATGACGTTGGCCCAATGTAATTTTGCTCATCGGCCCAACGTTGGGCCTATACGTTGGCTCAACGTTGAGCCAACGTCGCAATGTCGGCTTCGTTCAGTTGGCCTAACGTTTGGCCAACATTGGAATTGCAACACAATTTTGCAAACGTTGGTCCAACATTGGCCCAACATAAGAAAATTAAATTTACGTTGGCCCAATATTGGCCCAACGTTAGAAATTCTTAATTTCCATTTGAACAATATTTGCTTTACACTGTGCCAACAAACTTTGAGTGACTGACTTCTGATCCGGAAGTCGTGGTTCAAAACCCGGCAGAAATGTGTTTCTTCTCTGACATTCAAAATCCGAAAAAGGATGCGGTTTGAAACACACTGAGGTGGTCCTCTGTTGGTTTTGGACCATCACATTTAGAAGCTATCCAGCTTGAATGTTAATAGTTCTTCATAAGGGCATCTCAATGCTCATCTTCCATAAGAAAAGCCAGAAAGTAGCTGTTTGTTTGACGTTTAATATTAAAACAAACCAAAACCAGTAGAAATATTTATAAAATTTATAAAATCTAAGTGTTTCTTACAAAAGATCTAATGGAAAGAATATTATGTTCGAAATTTTCTATGGTTCATGTAGACAATATTATTTTTAATATTATTATCACATTATTTTTCAAAGATATATTGTAAAGTCCTTATGATTTTATCATGATGACTCTTTATTTTCTTCTCTTCTCGGTCATTGCTTTCTTCTAATAAGATTGCTGATTTCAGCATTTGTTGTTATCCCACACAATTTGTTTTTCTTAGATGTTTCTGCAAAAAAGAATAAGGGCTGTTAACAATAGAAAATGAGAACATTAAAAAATATCAAATATATAATCATAGCCAATCACGCACATCTACACTTCATACAGAACAAATGTCTAAAGTGTTAACCCTATCCTTCATATAAACGCATTTATCGCATGTGCTTACAGTGAAGATCCAGATCAGCTGACACAACCGTGTCGTCTAAGGATCTACACTGCTTATTTATTATGTTGTTTCTGATCACGAAGCAAAAATTGCAGATCCTGATCAGGTGGCACAATTGTCTGGATCTGAATCTACACTTTTAGCGACTGTGATAACAGGAAGAAAGGGTAAAGTCAGTATGTTATAATCTTATAAACTGATGAAGTAAATCCCGTCTCAAAATATTAAATTATCTGACTCTATTAACAAATTAGAATTGAACGAAAGGAAATGTTCAATCATAATTATCTACAATTGATTCAAAATATGAGTTTTAAAATTTATATTTCAAGACTGCATACTGTCTAGTTTATTTTATCAGAAGAATGAACAATTGTTAATAAAGTTTATCTTTCAGTATATAAAACTGTTAAATTAAAAATAAAGGAGATCTAGATACTTACATTATTGTACTGTCGTCGAAAATTCGAAAATTTTTAGTCCTTTGTTTACAAGCACACTGCTATATTGGTTGCTCAAAACGTGTACATGTACATTGCACAAAGAGCTATTAATCCTATAACAATCTGTCTTCTGTTTCTAATTGCAAGGTTGCTATGGTAACTGGACAACTGACCATTCAGTTGTAATAAGCCTGACACCACTAAAAACATGTGGTTCTTATCTTTACAACTTATAATTGCATTTATACATCCACGTAGTGTTAAAGTATTTACGGGAAAAGATAATTTTATTTAAGTGTCAGTTGATATATTAACATCAAGATAGATAAGCAATATGAATTTCATACATAGCATAAATATATTTTTGAAGTATAAAAAAATTCAATTTTATTTCAGTTCATCCGTTTACCTGCAGCCAGTCAGTCAGCAAACAGATCTAGTTTTTAATAAAGTTTTTTATGCGCTCAATATGTCTCCGTTTTTTACAAACCTAGAATATGAGGAATGAGGAATTCAGCCTTTTTAATAGTGTTAAATAAACATGTTTATTTTGGCGGTTGGCACAATGTTGTAAATATGACGTCATTTTTACAACGTTGGCCCAACGTTGAACCAATGTCGACGTGCCGATTAAAACCATTACTTCAGAGAACGACGTTGGGCCAACATTGGGCCAACGTTGTTCACCCGATGCCGACGTTACGCCAACCGTACAACCAAATGCCAACGTTGGGCCAAAGTCAGCTTGCTTGTAGGCGAAATAACAAATATGAAAATATTGTAGGCTCGGTTTGATTGAGCCTGTTAATGGTGGCGAAAAAGGAACCTTTAATGCGGTTTATTCAGATAAGCACCAGTCCATGACCAGTGGCGTATGGTCCCCAGATAAACGAATTGGTTTACCCATAACGAGAAAACAATGGGCGGAACTACATGTAATTTGAATAGAATTTTGCTGGGTGATCTGAGAATATTCATGTAAATCACAGAGAACCCCAAAGAAAACAATGGGCGGAACTACATGTAATTTGAATAGAATTTTGCTGGGTGATCTGAGAATATTCATGTAATCATTCAGTTGACATATCAAAAGACAGCCGAATATGGAATATACTCTCATACCCTCAAATACATAAATTAAAACAGAATTAACAACTTTATGACCTTATGCATTCCTAACAGAATACACGATGAGCCATACACAGCTAAATTTTATATCATTCTCTAGTAAAAATCTGTTCTCTTAGAATATCTTAAAAAAACGTTATTAACTATTGACACCATGTTTTTGAACCAAAGGCCTGTTGTCCATTAATAATTGAAGCGACATCGCTAACATACAAACTCTTGAGCTGTTAATTGATTATCATTGTCCGGTTGTGTTGTTTCGCTATTAAAAGTGTAGAAATATGTCCATTTTTATTTTATGATATAAAATATATAACACAAAACTTAAGAGAATTCTTATAAAGCGGGTCTCTTGCGAGTCTAAACATAAATGATCTAGAAAATTTTAATATATATTATTGTTTTGTAATAACTCATTTCAGATATTTTATGCTTTCAGATAAAGAAACTGCGTCAAACAAACGTGAATACAATTATTAGCACAGGGGAAAGCATGCGTCGTCTAGACAACGTTGTTCTGAAGTCATACAAACAATTTGCATGTTTACTTGTTTTGAATAACATACGGATTCTTGAAAGTGCTGTATACGACTTTGTAAGACAATGCATTTTTTACATGTTGTAATGGGTGTACTACTGTACTTTCATTTAATTTCGCTGGGACGAATTTTCGCGCAAAACCCGTAAATAACAAATAATTCGCTTGGGCATAAATTCGCGCAACGGTATTTTCCTATAAAGAAACAGTGTTAAATGGTTTTAATTTCGCAGGAGTTGAATTTCGCGATCTTTCCGTAGCGCGAAATGCGCGAAAATTTAACCCGCGCGAAATAAAATTATGTAACAGTACACGGCAAGCAAGGGTTTACATGTGATAAATAGCGACACGTTTGATCTTATTTAAAAATATTTGTAGGTGAAAAACGAAGACTTATTATCGGGGTGCTATCCCAGGTAATTTAAAATATACTTTTACTGACATATAAAATTATAATGGTTGTTTACGTTCGTGAGAACAGAAAAAAGAATAAAAGAATAAAATTTATATTTAATGTAAATAAGTATGCGAATTTATTGTCTTAAGCAAATAAGACACCACAAACAATTAGCTATTAGGAGAACTATAAGTGACATAATTGTAATATTTCAATGATACTTGCAAACAAATATGATAAAATAAGTGGATTGAACATAAGCTGAATTGCAGTTAGATGCACATGCTTAAAATTGTCGTTGATAACACTTAGTCACAAGGGGTTGATTTTATCTGTTATCGTCCATGTTTAAAATGGCTGAGACATGATGAATCCGGACTTCCTAACAAAGATAATTTTTTATTTCAAATAATGCCTGAAGATTCAAAAGAAGTGCAAGCATAAACAATGTATAATAATGATACTAAAAAAGCAGAATTCAGGTTCTCCAGACATTAAGTAAGGTGAGAATTCAAGGTTAACAATGAATTTTGAAGGATAATTTATAAATATTCCAACATAACAGACATAACGACCAAAATTACAGAAATTTCGACCAAATTTACAGACATTACAAATGACAAAAACAAAAATAACCCAGGGCTTACCATCTTGATTAAAGTTAATTAAATTTAAATGTGAAATAACAGATAATAACAATGTTAACTTAGATAACAGAAAAAGTAATATCAGGGTAATAAAGCTTTCGGCCCAAACAACAAGAAAAAAGACCATACATTTTAAAGATAAGATTTGTTTGAAAAAAGAACATCATCATGGCGTTTAACCCAAAAAAATGAACCAAAACTATATTCGCATTGGAAAGGTTACCGTAATGCCATAACTAATTTGCTACTCGGGACAAAAAAAAGGGTTTAGGATGTACCAATTTCATATTTTACCCTCCAGATTCTCAAGAAATTACATGATTGTACAAGTTGCCTTTGTTATCTGAATTCAGCCCACCCAACAGTTCAACAATATTGCATGAATCACATACAACTAAATTAGCTGATCACCCGTCAGTTCAAAGGTGATTAAGCATTAAGTGAGTTTTATGAAAACGGAGCACATGAAGAAAACCAGCAAGATTACTTACTACATGAGAGTAAAATAAAGCATAAGGAAACACATTCGTTGAATAAAGATTACGAGACATCGATTTTAATGTGTGAATAAAAATTAATATCGATGTTGGCTTAGCATGTTAGTGAAAACTGTACTTTTTTAATATTTGATGTCCGTTATTGCCATACATTTCCTTTGAAAGGTGCCTTAATTCAACTTTATTACGAAATCAATTTTTACTTTTCAATACGAGTTTTCGTCATTAACTACGAGGAAAATGTAAGCGTTAAATAAGTGCTTTACAAGAAATTTTGCGAAAAAGAAATGAAATGAAAGGAAAATCAAGCTAGATCAAACTGGATAAATATTTACTCACAAAATCAATGATCAGATGTTCCTTATTTACAAAGTGTTATGCGTACTTTCAAGCACGTCTGATATCGATAAAAATTTGACAAATCAAATCAGTTGTTGTTTTTAATTATAAAAACTAGATGATTAAATACTCCACGGATAATTTGTAGAAAAAGCATTTAAAGTTACGGTCGACGTGATTGTTTAACCCTGTACTACATATATAGGCATTTAACGCATGTGTACAAATGTAGATCTAGATCAGCTGGCATATCCATGTTGTCTTATCTGGATCTGCACTGGTCACATCTTAGTCAGAAATAAACTTATATCTCAAAATGATCAGATGTGCCAGATGATCTGGATCTATACTGTTTGCCCATGCCATTATGACTATATTTTGAGGAATGGGTTAAAGCAATGCACATTCTTAGCTGATGTTTATCGTCAGACTACCATAAACAAAAAACTGACACTAATTCGTTAAAAAGCGAGCAATTCGAACTGGAACTTTCCTAGTTAATGTTCTACTTAATGCAAAGTGTATCAACAATTTAAAATGTTTACTCCATGCAAAAGCTTTGTTTTATCGCATATGCGACAAGTGTAGATACAAATCAGGCGGAAAATCCGTGCCGTCAATTCGGGATCTACACTGTTCGCTTCTTGTTTAGAAATAACCTTACGACCTGAAAAGCAAGTAGTGTAGATCCTATCAGGTACGTATGTACCGGCTGATCTGGATTTTATCCCGATTTCCCATGGATAACAGCCATATCATTGTGAATAAATAGTTAAATGTTAAAAAAAAACACTCTATATCTGCAAAACACATAAAATGTCTTTAAGTTGATGATTTTCAGTAAAAAGTGTTTATTAAAAAGATAGCAATCTTAATAAATTGTGTAGATATATAACATGCAATTATATTGATAATTAAAATACGTGTATTGCTTCCGATTAAATGGTCATGACATAATTAGCGTACATTATATACAAATGCACATCAACGAATATCAATATCGAACCGTTCAGGTTTATCATTATGAAATAAATAAAAATAAACTATCTGCTTACCATACTTTCGTTCCTTTGGGTATTTCCATTATTCTGTCTTTTTATGTAATATTTATATTCATGTTGCACTTTTTTAAATTGAGTTTTACCAAATACTTAAGATAATTTCTTTGATAACTATGCTTGTATCAAAGGTTTTGTTAGTCACAAAAGATATCAAATAACAAATTAAAATCTACACATCTGCTTATATTAACTTCCTGGTTTCGTGGCCTTAATATCTCTTGGTTTATGTTTACCAAAGGAAGCGATTAAGTTTAAAACGTATTCAAACTGCTATTAGGTTATGTGTGTAGTTAGCTTTAAATTTATTGATTAAAATTCAATAGTTTAATATAACAATTAACTTCTCTCTTGTAATTAACAAAAAGTTTTAAGTCTTATTTTATAAAGATTAAGGTCGATCTCTCACATGTCGAGACATCTATGAAATTTAACGAAGTCCTGATATTTATATGGCGTTTATCAGACTGCGTGCGCATCATTTGCGCATCTACATGTTTTCTTTTGAATTGTACGAACATGTTGACAAACTAATAAAAAATAATTAAATTTGTTTAAATCACAAAGGAAAGTCATAACAAATAACATTTGAAGGACTGAGCTTAGTAACGTATACTCACATAAACACGCTTGTTACTGTAAAGGGTTCAATACTCCCATAATAAGTAAAACCGATTGCTTAAAATTAGCATCCCAGCCCTAACACAAACAGCAAAACGAATGAGAAAAAAGTCAATAAGTTTATAACATCATACGTTTCAAATACTATTTACGAACATAGGTTACAGAATTCGAATTGTCGTGGCAAAACGTTTTACTAGTTTTGTTTATTTGTTGGTGTTTTTTGTTAGAATGTGTTTAATAATTTAGATCATTTCTATATAAATGTAAACGCATCAATCAGTATTTAACCGTCATAGACCCTAAAATTTATATCTATATAATATTATTATATTTCCTTGCTTAATTCTAGTTGGCAGTGAGTATTTTTCCTAATATTCATTTTTGAAATTATAGCCGATTTCGCCATTTGAAACGCTTGTCCTCCGAAGTTAATAAAGCGGACTTCGCCAGCATCACAAATATTTTCGCTAAATCTTATTTCATTGAAATTTGACAGTATTTGGTATAAGAGAGTTATAACAAAATGAAACTTTGTAAACTGCCAAAGGTAGTGATCATAAAATTTACCGCATGTCATAAAAGGTAAATAATAATTTATGTTACATATAAAGTCAAATATTTAAAAATACCCTTACAAGGTTTAAGCAATCAACTCCTTTAGTATAGGTTTGAGTGTATTCAGGAGTGTCATAGCCGTGGATATGTTGTTTTATCCAGTTGTTTTATTGCATTGCAGGAAACTCATAATTTATGCATGCAAGCAATGCGATCATCGTGTAATTACTTCGGTTTTAGAGTGACATGCTAGAACTGGACAAACACGGTCCTTTAAAAATTATCAAACGTCTGTAGGCCACTGGGGATCGAATATGTGTTTAACGAATGATTTCGAAAATGAGAAAAACAAAACAAACAATTTAACCAAAATAAGCACACAGTTGATTCATACCTAAAACACAAAGCAACACCAAATGATGTGTATGTTGTATAGATGATGCGCAACGGGTTGCCTTATATGTTTATTTCAATTTATTTACATACTAAACCAAACATGAAACTTTCTATTTTCAAATTTAAAATTCTGGTTCAATAAAACTGTTTATTTGCTAATTAATGCAACGGAGAAACGGTTAGTTAACATATCTTAATGTTTAATAAAGCAAGAAGACGGTATTTTATTTTACAGAGGCCGGTGCTATATTCTTTTTCCTAAAAGAATAATGGCACACGATATCTGTTTATCGAGAAGAGTCTGAAACAGATTTTAAATAATTGATTAAATTTTAAAGTTTATCCTTTGTGAATTTTTAAGTATTGTTGTTTTCTTTAATGTTTTTTTTTA
Organism: Corbicula japonica; assembly: GCA_038501625.1. NCBI lineage: Eukaryota > Metazoa > Mollusca > Bivalvia > Venerida > Cyrenidae > Corbicula > Corbicula japonica. Next base: position 535,809 of record JAZAYU010000205.1, read on the forward strand.
TATTTATATGTGTGCAAAATAAGGATACATTTAATTTACTAACATTTATTGGCAAAGTTTTATTGAACTGCAATCTGCTTGTTAGATGTTGTTAATTTTGTTTATTATTGGTAGAACTACAACGGCGGCTGTAGACAACCGTTCAAAGGCATCTATTATATAATAGGAGTTCCTCTTGTTTTCAATTTGATGTTGTTGTTGTTGTTGTTGCGAATGTCTGTTTTGTTTCAGAATAAATTTGAATAATACTACACGTGTGCATTTGTAAATTGTTAATGTGATAGCATTTAGCATTTAACCGGGTTGTCCCGGATATCTCAGTTGGTTGCGTAGCAGGAATTGCAGGGCTAGGCGCTGTCGCCTTGACGGCGCGGGTTCGCTCCCAGCTAGAGGCACTATCATTTAGAACATGTCAAAAACATTGTAAACATTTGGAATGCATGAGTCATACTTACCTTAATTTAACAACAAGATATTAAGAAAGATAATTCAAACTTCAGATCGATGTGCAAACCTGCAGTTGTATTGTAAAATGAATCGTAAAAAGAAATTTGATACCTGAAATGTCTGTCTACCTTAGGCTCATAAAAAGGAAGTGCGTACATTGATTTACGGACCGATAAATTATTCTTTAGGTAAAAGGGAAACAGGTATGTGATTTCTTTCATTACAAAATTATTAAGAAAAACAATAAATTATTACAATGTACTTGGATGGTTTAACTATTAAAATAAATGTTTTACATTACCGATATAAACTAAACCGGATATGTTTGACCGCTTTAAATTGAGACGTTGGAAATCACCTCTATGTTCAGTAAAATTCAATGGTTGAAAAAAGCTGTTTGCCAGTGAATCTTAGCAACGTAAATGATAAGTGTAAATGTATTTATAATCGATTCTTAAGAATTGAAAGTTATATTAAACACATTCATAAGTTGCAAAGCAAATACCAACACAAATAAAATACACTTGAAAAAGGTTATGATCATGCAAATTGTAAAGGGGAAACTAATCTGAAAAATATAACCCGAATTTCATGATTGCAATTGTCGTTTCTACTTTATCTATAAGTAAGCATCTGATTTCCGTAAAGTACGCGGGGTAACGGGCTAGCGGTGTTGCGGGCTGGCAGTGTGAACTGGGCGGGCTAGCAGTCTAGCGGGCTAACAGTGTGAACTGAGCGGGTTAGCAATCTAGCAGGCTAACAGTGTGAACTGAGCGGGCTAGCAGGCTAGCGGGCTAACAGTGTGAAGTGGGCGGGCTAACAGTGTAGCGGGCTAGCGGTGTGAACTGGGCGGGCTGGCAGGCCTGCGGGCTAAACTGTAACACTTCATTGAATCAACATGAAAACGTTATGAAACATTTTCTAGCAGTGTGAAGTGGGCGGGCTAAAAGTGTAGCGGGCTAGCGGTGTGAATTGGGCGGGCTGGCAGGCCAGCGGGCTAAACTTTAACACTTCATTGAATCAACATGAAAACGTTATGAAACATTTCCTAGCATTGTGAAGTGGGCGGGCTAACAGTGTAGCGGTGTGAACTGGGCGGGCTGGCGGGCCAGCGGGCTAAACTGTAACACTTCATTGAATCAACATGAAAACGTTATGAAACATTTTCTAGCAGTGTGAAGTGGACGGGCTAACAGTGTAGCGGGCTAGCGGTGTGAACTGGGCTCGCTGGCGGACCAGTGGGCTTAACTTTAACACTTCATTGAATCAACATGAAAACATTATGAAACATTTTCTAGCAGTGTGAAGTGGACGGGCTAACAGTGTAGCGGGCTAGCGGTGTGAACTGGGCTCGCTGGCGGACCAGCGGGCTTAACTTTAACACTTTAAAATATTATGAAACATTTCCTTGAAGTGTAAGTGGGCGGGCTAACAGTGTAGAGGGCTAGCGGTGTGAACTAGACGGGCTGGCGGGCCAGCGGGCTAAACTTTTACACTTCATTATATCAAAATGAAAACGTTATGAAACATTTCCTAGCAGTGTGAAGTGGGCGGGCTAACCTGTGTAGCGGGCTAGCGGTGTGAACTGGGCGGGCTGGCTGGCCAGCGGGCTAAACTTTAACACTTCATTGAATCAACATGAAAACGTTATGAAACATTTCCTAGCAGTGTGAAGTGGGCGGGCTAACAGTGTAGCGGGCTAGCAGTGTAAACTGGGCGGGCTGGCAGGCAAGCGTGTTAAACTATAACACCTCATTGAATCAACATGAAAACGTTGTGATACATTTCCTTGCAGCGTGAAGTGGGCGGGCTAACAGTGTAGCGGGCTAGCGGTGTGAGCTGGGCGGGCTGGCCAGCCAGCAGGCTAAACTTTAACACTTCATTGAATCAACATGAAAACGTTATGAAACATTTCCTAGCAGTGTGAAGTGGGCGGGCTAACAGTGTAGCGGGCTAGCAGTGTGCACTGGGCAGGCTGGCGGGCCAGCGGGCTAAACGTTACCACTTCGTTGAATCAACATGAAAACGTAATGAAAAGTCCTAGCAGTGTGAAGTGGGCGGGCTAACAGTGTAGCGGGCTAGCGGTGTGAACTGAGCGGGATGGCGGGCCAGCGGGCTAAACTTTAACAACACTTCATTGAATCAACATGAACACGTTTTGAAACATTTCCTAACAGTGTGAAGTGGGCGGGCTAATAGTGTAGCGGGCTACCGGTTTGAACTGGGCGGGCTTGCGGGCCAGCGGGCTAAACTTTAACACTTCATTGAATCAACATGAAAACATTATGAAACATTTGCTAGCAGTGTGAAGTGGGCGGACTAACAGTGTAGCGGGCTAGCGGTGTGAACAGGGCGGGCTAGCGGGCCAGCGGGCTCAACTGTAACACTTCATTGAATCAACATGAAAACGTTATGAAACATTTCCTAGCAGTGTGAAGTGGGCGGGCTAACAGTGTAGCGTTCAAGCGGTGTGAACTGGGCGGGCTGGCGGGCTAGCGGGCTAAACTTTAACACTTCATTGAATCAACATGAAAACGTTATCAAACATTTCCTAGCAGTGTGAAGTGGGCTAGCGGTGTAAACTGGGCGGGCTGGCGGGCCAGCGGGCTAAACTTTAAGACTTCATTGAATCAACATGAAGACGTTATGAAACTTTTCCTAGCAGTGTGAAATGGGCGGGCTCACAGTGAAGCGGGCTAGCAGTGTGAACTGGGCGGGCTGGCCGGCCAGCGGGCTAAACTTTAACACTTCATTGAATCAACATGAAAACGTTATGAAACATTTCCTAGCAGTGTGAAGTGGGCGGGCTAACAGTGTAGCGGACTAGTGGTGTGAATTGGGCGGGCTGGCAGGCCAGCGGGCTAAACTTTAACACTTCACTGAATGAACATGAAAACGTTATGAAACATTTCCTAGCAGTGTGAATGGGCGGGCTAAGGGTGTAGCGGGCTAGCGGTGTGAACTGGGCGGGCTGGCGGGCCAGCGGGTTAAACTGTAACACTTCATTGAATCAACATGAAAACGTTATGAAACATTTCCTAGCAGTGTGAAATGGGCGGGCTAACAGTGTAGCGGGCTAGCGGTGTGAACTGGGTGGGCTGGCGGGCCAGCGGGCTAAACTTTTATACTTAATTGAATCAACCCTAAAACGTTATGATACATTTCCTAGCAGTGTGAAGTCGGCGGGCTAACATGAGAACGGGCTAACTTCTCGTTGTCATGACAACACCACATATCAAAATTTTATTTTAGTATTGTTCTTGGACAGTAGTAAAATGATAGCTGTTTGTTTATCCGAACATAATTATGAAATAAGAATGTGACAAATATACTGACAATAAGATATCTCAATCAACATACTGCGCTGTCATTGATTCCCAGTTTTGCGGCATTTCCGCAATTTCTGAGTCTACGTAACTAAGATAAAATCTGCCGTAAATCAGTAGGCAAATGGTTGGGGCTAAAAACCTAAAATTACGGGATTTCCTGTACGAAATTTCACACACTCCAAAAGTGAAAACATCATTTTTGATCATCAGGACTGATTTTTAACCTCTCCCCCGTTTTGTACGATTCAGACCCCAGGTGCCATTTCGGACAACTTTCAGGCTCAGACGGGCACCAGTCCTTGGTATAACCACCCACATTCCTCAAGCTAGTTGGTTAGCTTCCTTACTTGAACATATTGACTATGGTAGGCCTCGAACTCAGAGCTGCAATGGACAATTGATTCCAGTCGGAAACATTAAACAGAGTTATTTTATAAGGGTCGGTTTGTAGCGTTGTAAACTGATCCCCATAGAATAATGATCCCCCAGTCATTATTTAACATAGAATACTGACTCCCTGGTCATAATACTATGACCGGGAAGTCATAACATTTTATAGATCAAATCGGGTGAGGGGTCATTATTTTATGAGGTGTCAGTATTTTCAGGAGTCACTATTCTATATAAAATAATTACAGGGGAGGTCATTATTCTATGGGGTCAGTATACAACGTTACATTCGCATTTAGCATGGTACTGTTGGGGCGGTCTTCATGCCGCAATCTTCTTCATCGTCTTCATCCTGGTCTCCATCCATCTAAATAGCTCCTGGATCGATTACCCCGGCAAAACGTTCCTAGCTCCCGGGTGAAATCACCAAATCACCGACACCGCCAGGCAAGCCTGGCTTCCGACTGAAATAACAGACCAGGGGTGTAGGCAAATTTGCATTTGGGGCGGCGATTTTTTTTTAAGATTTAAAACGCGAAAGATTAAAACTAGAGATGCACGAACTATTATTTGGTTTGACAATCAAATTAAAAATAAATTGTTTGTTCTTGCATTTCGAATATCAATGAATAATTAAAAAATAACAAAATAATTATTTCATGGTATGAACAGATCGTAGCTGACATGATCTGTAAAGAAACGAAGCCAACATACACTTATAATGTCATAGTAGCGCAGGAAGAGGTGACCAAGACTTGCTGCAAATAAAGAATCAAAACTGGTCGTCTGCGTCAGTGTCTGATTTCAGAATATTTTTGATAGTTCATTATTTAAAGTTTAAGCACAGCTCTCACAGTGATCCTCCTTTAGAAATGCAACATTCTTTGGTTGATCAGGGTCTTAGATTAAAAGACCCTGGGTTGATTAGAAACGTATATGTTTCACGGGCAATTGTTGTAGTCGATGTTATGAATGATATTGTTTCCCATTGTATACGATACACTTTTGAAAAAAAACAAACTCAAATCACTCACACAAAGTACCGTTTGCACTGCGTACTGTTCTAAATTCATGGTAAATGTTTATATTGTCACATTTTTGGAGACGTATTTTCTTGCTAACGCTGATGTAACATATAAGTTTTATTCTTACAATAATCACATTGCTGTATCTCATCAATTAAACATTAATACATTAGACCAAACTTACAAGCAGGTTCGACCCAGACTCATTAATGAACATCATTACTCAATCTTAAATGTATTTCTATCGTGATCTGTATGTATCAGTTATATAGATTATTTAAAGATGGTTTCAATATATTTTTCGGATTTAAGAAAGGTGTGTGAAGTTGGCAGTGAGTAATGAGTAGGGAATGGGATATTCAATATCCATCTGAAATTGAATCCACTTCCAGCAGCGAGTTGGGTATTCGCTTTACACAAACAGCGAATACCCTAATGAGATCGACTACACTGCCAGCAGTGAGTTGGGTATTCGTTCTTCATTGACAGCGAATACCCTAATGAGATCGAATCCACTGCCAGTGGTGAGTTGGGTATTCGTTCAACACTGACAGCGAATATCCTAATGAGATCGAATCCACTGCCAGCAGTGAGTTGGGTATTCGCTCTACACTGACACCGAATACCCTTATGAAATCGAATCCACTGCCAGTAGTGTGTTGGGTATTTGCGTTATACAAACAGCGAATACCCTAATAAGATTGAATCCACTGCCAGTTATTGGTTAACATTACATCGTCCTATATTTCCGCCATTTAATGATCAGTTATCATGTTTTGCCGTTCCACTCGCAATAACGAGATCATAAAAGGAGATGTGCAGGGTCGAGCAGGTGTACTCGGCAAAATCGTAAACAGATCAATTTATGTTACACTTAGGAGTACTTTTCACTAAACTCTACATTTCAAACCCTGCAGGAGGAAGTTTTCAGTAAGTGTTACCATTTCACCGGACCTGAAAACAATCCGCTAAATAAATCGCTATACAAAAATACATTCTATATTTAGCGATCATTTAGCTCATCGCTGAGCTTACTATTCGTGGTGGCCCAGACATTTTGAAACAAATGGCGACGTCGATAGTCGGCAAAGTACACCGAATGCGTATTTTGGTTGAAGTGATCACGTGACAATCCCAAGAACCACCGCGGCATTACGCGGGAAATACAAAAATAGCTAACCTATGCGCGTCGAATGGGATAGGAAACACCATTTATATATCTTTTTATAAAATATTGGTTTGATATATTTCGGGCGCAAATCAATATTTGAGCACCAAATAATGATATTCAACTGATTAATAACCCTTTTCGCAAATCTGTCCTATTCATCAATACTGCACATCTCCCTTTAATATTGTTCTGCAGGCCTGAAGAAATTTAACTAAAGCGACGCAAATAAATAAAAGAACTTGGGGCTCGAAACCGAGTCTGGTCTCGATTTCTGAGTTTTCTTTTATTTCAAATAGGTACAGATCACTATGGTAGGCATACATATCTGCGAGGGTTGAAATTCTGGTTCCAATCATGTATGATGTTTTTTGCCAGATTAGAAGACTGTACAGATCCGAGCCTCCATAATTGCGATTATATGCAGAATATGGATTTGTTATTTTGTTAAACGTTACGTCGTCTTAAATCTCTACCATTTTATGAACAGTTTTTATGTTTTATATACCATTTTAATCGCAAGAACAAAATCTTAAAATTATTCTGCATGCCGGAAGAGATCGCAACAAAGGAATCCAGGTTAAAGCGAAAGCAGGAGGGTCTTAATCCGAGGTTGGTCTCGGTTTCTGATATATTTTTTTTTAAACAGGGTCATATCGTTAAGATAAACATACATTTTTTCGAAGGTTTAAATTCCGGTTCCAACAATGTATGGATTGTTTGGCTAGCTTAGAAGACTGTCCAGATCCGAGCCTCCGTATTTGCGATTATATGCAGAATATGGCATTTTTCTATGGGTAAACATTACGTCGTCCTTAATCTCCGCCATTTTATGAACTGTTGTCGTGTTTTATATACCATTTAACTCGCAATAAAGAAATCTGAAAATTATTCTACAGGACTGAAGAGACCGCACTAATTCAAACCAGGTTAAAGCGAAAGAATAAGGGCTCGAATCCGAGGCTGGTCTCGGTTTCTGATATTTATTCCATGGAAAGAGTGACATATCGTAACGGTAAACATACATGTTTTTGAGGGTTTAAATTCTGGTTCCAACCATATATAGATTGTTTGGCCAGCTTAGAAGACTCTACAGATCCGTGCCTCCGTAATTGCCATTGTATGTGGAATATTGATTTGTTCTATTGTTAAACGTTACGTCGTCCTAAATCTCCGCCATTTTATGAACAGTTTTATACGTCCTTTTGAAAGAAGGGACGTATTATGGGAACACCTGCGGCGGGCGGGCGGCGTCAACAGCGTTTCCGCTCTCTAAGTCAAAGAGTTTTCATCCGATCTTTATCAAACTTGGTGAATATGTTGGTGGGCATAATATCTCGACCAAGTTCCATAACCAGCCAAATCCCCCAGGCACTCCCGAATTATGGCCCTTGAATTGTCCAAAATTACTGTTTCCGTTCTCTAAGTCAAAAAGTTTTCATCCGGTCTTTATCAAACTTGGTGAATATGTTGGTGGGCATAATATCTCGACCAAGTTCTATAACCAGCCAAATCCCTCCAGGCACTCCTGAGTTATGGCCCTTTAATTGTCCAAAATTTGGGTTTCCGCTCTCTAAGTCAAAGAGTTTTCATCCGGTCTTTATCAAACTTGGTGAATATGTTGGTGGGCATAATATCTCGACCAAGTTCTATAACCAGCCAAATCCCCCCAGGCACTCTTGAATTATGGCCCTTGAATTGTCCAAAATAAGGGTTTACGCTCTCTAAGTCAAAGAGTTTTCATCCGATCTTTATCAAACTTGGTGAATATGTTGGTGGGCATAATATCTCGACCAAGTTCTATAACCAGCCAAATCCCCCAGGCACTCCTGAATTATGGCCCTTGAATTGTCCAAAAACTGAATTAGCACTGTATCTGCTCTCCAAGTCGAATAATTTTCATCGGATCGTTACGCAACTTTGATGATCAGCATTTTGAAGGGCGTATTTTGTGTCAGTTTGGCACTCTTATTATGTTTTATATACCATTTTAATCGCAAGTACGAGATCTTAATTTGTTTTTGCATGCCGGAAGAGATCGCACCAAAGCAATCCAGGTAAAGCGAAAGAAGGAGGGCTTTAATCCGAGGTTGGTCTCGGTTTCTGGTATCTTTTTTCTTTAAAATTTGAACATATCGTAAAGGTAAACATAACTATTTTCGAAGGTTAAAATTCCGATTCCAACCATGTATGGATTGTTTGGCCAGCGTTGAAGACTGTACAGATCCGAGCATCCGTAATTGAGAGTAGGCCTATATGCAGAATATGGCATTCTTTGTATAAGTAAACATTACGTCGTCCTAAATCTCCGCCAGTTGATGAACAGTTTTCATGTTTTATATACCATTTTGACTGGGTCAAATGTATTCCAGATTTTGAGAAAATTTTTTAATGAAAATATACTTAGTTGTTTCAAATAAAAGAATGTTCGTTTTCGTTCCAATTCTAACGTGTCAGAGTTTCTTACACCCTGTTTCTCTACGATACGAACTGGTGTAGTGAAATCCCCTCTGGCACGCAAGAATGCTACAATCATCGCTAATATTTATATATATTATATATATAAACAAACATTACATTTCTGTCAGAAATTTATAATAAGCTAATATTTTTTACTGGCCGTTGCGCATGTCATGAGAATTTTCGTCTGATTCTCAAAATTAGTATATCAGTGGAACGCTCATTGGCTAAACCTTTGATTGAGTTATAATTCAATATATCTATTGACACCAGGGGTGTTACTAGTCTTACCACATTCCAGAACTTTTGCATACGATTTGTATTGAGCGATACGTACCAGCTTGTATTTACTCGCAAAATAAATCTATAAATATCAGAGCAATTGCTCCATGAAGTACTGAAACCAAAACTGTTATACTTCAAGCCCAGCCAATTCCACGTAAAATCCTCATATAGTGAGGACACTCAGATGGTACATCTGTCGGTATCGGTATGCCGTCGCTTTGTGTTTTTTTACAGTTTGACATTCGTAATTAGATATGTGAAGATAATGCAGGAAGTATAGAAGATGGCCCATTTCAGAAGCATACCTGGATCTTTTATGTGCCCGGTGTTAAGCACCGATACACGGGACCTCGGTTTAAAGTCCCATCCGAAAGACTGTTGGTAATGTTAGGGAGGAGCGGGGAATCGAACCCAAGTCCCCTGGATTGACAGTTCAACGTATTAACCACCAGACCACAGATTCGCTCATAAATAGATCGCTAGATTCCTAGATGTCCTTATATTTATGGACAAGCTTCTGTCATTGTACGAAATATACAGCTATGTATGTACCTCTGGTGCATCTTCTGCTTCACTACATGAGGTTCTACATTTTATTGCCCTACTAAAATCTTGTGTTGCAGTGTTTCTGCTTCAGTTAAGATTGTCGTTTTTTTCTGTATGTAATACACACTGGCGCTTGACCAGCCGCCCCACCCCCTGCCAACCCTTACTAATACGCCCTTTTTTGTAAAAATGGTGTCAAGTCACTAATATTATTCCATTCTATCAAAATATGCGAAAATACACCGTCAAAGTCGTATTCTAAAAAAATATATTTCTAAGTTTATAATTAAATAACTGTCAGGAACGGCTCCAGACCCAACCCCGTGGCAGGGGGTGTGGCGGTTGGTCAAGCGTCAGTGTTAATACATCATTTGAATATCAATACTGATTTTAAAACATATAATTACATATTTGTGACGATTCTCAAGGAAGACAGTATCGTGTATACTATACGAAAAAAAAATTCTAAGCCCGCCGAGTCCACACTGCTAGCAAATGCATCATAACGCTTAAGTGTTAAAATAATTAAGTATGGAATTAAGACCGCTACACTGCCAGCACGCTGAATTTGTACTACTAGCCCGCTACACTGTTAGCTCGCCGAGCTTACACTGCTAGGAAATGTATCATAACGATTTCTTGTTGATTCAATTAAGTATTAAAGTTTAGCCCGCTGGCCCGCCAGCCCGCCCAGTTCACACCGCTAGCCCGCTACACTGTTAGCCCGCCCACTTCACACTGCTAGGAAATGTTTCATAACGTTTTCATGTTGATTCAATGAAGTGTTAAAGTTTAGCCCGCTGGCCCGCCAGCCCGCCCAGCTCACACCGCTAGCCCGCTACACTGTTAGCCCGCCCACTTCACACTGCTAGGAAATGTTTCATAACGTTTTCATGTTGAATCAATGAAGTGTTAAAGTTTAGCCCGCTGGCCCGCCAGCCCGCCCTGCACACCGCTAGCCCGCTACACTGTTAGCTCGCCCACTTCACGCTGCTAGGAAAGTTTCATAACGTTTTCATGTTGATTCAATGAAGTGTTAAAGTTTAGCCCGCTGGCCCGCAAGCCCGCCCAATTCACACCGCTAGCCCGCTACACTGTTAGCACTTCACACTGCTAGCCCGCTAGCCCGCTTACCCGCTCAGTTCACACTGTTAGCCCGCTAGACTGCTAGCCCGCTCAGTTCACACTGTTAGCCCGCTAGACTGCTAGCCCGCCCAGTTCACACTGCCAGCCCGCCACATCGCTAGCCCGTTACCTCGCGTACTTCACGGACATCCAGGGTTAAATAACACCTAAATGTTTCAAAACATCTACCAAGAGGCGGTTTCATTACTCAACATTCAATAAGTGCTTTCTTCTTTATACTTTCTGCAACAATTCAACACCACAAATTTATGTAAATGAAGCAACATCGCAAATTTATGTAAATGAAGGAAATCAATGTGAAAACTAATCAAGCATATAAAAGCCGTCGCTGAAAAGTGTTCTTTGCACTTTCGTCGTTGAAAAAATCACCATGACTTTACGATTCAGTATAATAAAAGCTTTGTACAAACAAATGACATGTTTTAATTTATCGTTTTTTTACAATATAACATTAAGAAAAATTAGGACAGTAAAAATAAAATATCCATGTCTTAACATTCCCCCCAAAATCTATTTACATCAAAAGACAAACCGAAAACAATACAAAATACCATTTTGAAAATCCACATGAGTAATAGGATACTGACAACAATACTCACGAAGTAAGTCGAAATTTCTAATTGGTCACATTTTGTCTATTATTTTTATTAGAAACACGTTGACTTTATTCTTTATATTTGTAATCAAGTGTCAATAGAAGTCAATTTAACCTCAGTATTCACTTTTCACATTTTGGGAACATCTTATTAGTATTTTTACAGTTTCAACACGCACCTGGTTTCTTATCGTTAGTCTAAAAATGAGGCACTTTCCTAGAACTTTCTTGGTTTTCTTGAATAAGAAATGTACCACAGACGGTAATACCAAAAAAGTGCGCAAAATTCAGTCACTTTATATTTAGCATTATTTCAAAAAAACAAAATATGTTGTTATCAATTCTTGTTTTACAAGAGGCTGTACCGACCGATATGATTTTGCTGTGTTTGCCTTACAAACCAAAATATAGAACCTTCAGTTTTGCTTACTGCTGAATTGTTTTCAAGACCAAAATTTCTTCAGTAAAACGGCTGGCTAATCGTTTCCCAGCTACTTTAGTTTTGGACTATTAATTTGATACAATTTTGTGTAGATGTTGGATAAAGGTATTCATTTGTATAAATAACCAACTAATAATTCTTTATCAGCATCGCCATAACAAAAAGCTTACTTTGAACATCACTCTTATATACATCACTCGTTATATGTTTGTGTGCTTTTGCATGCAACATTCTGAAGCTGATGAGCGGTCTGGAGTTATTTCACCAATACAACTTGTTTGTTGATATGAGATCCTGTTTGGATAAGTGTAAGGGTGGTAACCCTAGAACCTGGTTAAAACTCTCAGTGGCAATTTGTTTTGCCGCTGACCGTTCCAAGGCGGTATCCCCAACGGTTCTCTTTTTCGTTCATTGTTTGTGGCGTCTCATTTGAATTGGCATACTAATAACAACATGTTCTTTTTTCCTCTTATTTTTCACTGCGTGGGTAGGCTGTGTTTTGTGAGTGTGGCGATTTCTGATATGCACATTTCACGTTTATATATCGCCCAACTTAGTCATCACTTATACCCTACAGTTTGTTCTTTCTCACCCCTTGACGAAACAAATATTTGTAAATTGTTTCAAATTTCCTCCTTTCCTATCGTTAAAAGAAATGATAGGGATTAAGTTCATGTTTCGGTTGCTTCGGGGATTTTGCCAGCCAAACTTTGAACAAAATGCATTTACTAAATATACGTTTAATGTTTAATCCTAATGAATAAGGTAGCAGTGCATGATAAATACACTGATTACGTTACAAACGTAAATATGAAAGATTTTACGACCCGTCAGTTGATATCTTCATAAAATTGCACAGCATTTTTATCGCATTCTTGTGACAGTTAAATTAGATAGCCACAATTCAAAATATTGATATAAACGTTAACGCACCAACCTAGATTGTAAAAAGTTAATGATTTATAAAAATCACTGATAAGGATATTATTCTTACTGTATAGACGATTTACATTTACAAGCAATGTTTGGACGACCGTTTCAGACCCCGGGACTTACCTCTGACCCGTTAACAGATTCTGACCCAGCTGCCGGGAAGAAGTTACCGCTTCCGCCGCGCAGTCGGGTATCGTCAGGCTCTGTAGTCTCCAGACAACGTGTCAGGTAAAATTGTTATGTATATCTTATCGTTACTGAATGTTCTAAGATTGTGCTCTTTCCTTGTTGAATTTGACTTCAGTAGGTCACTTTAAATTAGTATTTTTAACTTTTTCATACCGCTTGCGCTTTACTACTATCAAACTGCACATCTGTTGCTCTGTACGTGTCTACATTCAGCCGATTTCACCTTACCTCTATTAACGGGAAAACAATTGAACTAAATAATTATCTTGATCATGTTTGAAATTGAAAGTGGTGTCTTATTTAAATTGATCAATTTATAAACCCATTGTCTCTTTTTCTCACCCCCATTTGGCTAATATGGAAGTTTTCTGAGTGTTGCTGTAAGTCCTGATATGCATGTTTCACTTCTGAATTTCTCCCTTAACTATTTGAAAAAAAATCAAGTTCAGTTTTATGTTAATTACCTTCAATTTGTTCTTTCGTTTGGCCTGGTTTGTCGTTTTCTTTAACGTTAACGAAGGTTCCATTCTAGTTTGCGATCAAAAAGTTGTTGCCATATATTTAATTGAGGGTGAATAGGATTCCAACATACATTGCACTATGTCATGTGTTACGTGAAATAATTTATTAAATGTTCCATTCAGTGCAGTTTGAATTACCTCATGATGACTATATGCTATTTTAGGCCATGCAGATATCAACTAAGGTGGGTGACAGTACATGTATATATTAAGTATATTTGAACTATCGTTTGTTTGTTTGTTGTTGTATTTTTTGTTGTTGTTGTTGGGGATACGGATGGTTTACACTGTGTCTGTCTCTTGCACGGTTAGCTAGGAGCAGCAAAGGTTTTAGTTTAAGCAGAGCCTGTTTGGGCAAGTGTGAGGTTGTTGCACCCTAGAACCTGGTTAAAACCCCCAGTGGCAATTGGATTTGCCACTGCTGACACACCGAACCCCACGGCTTCTCATTGTTGTTTATTGTTTGTGGTGTCTTTTTTGAAACTGATCATTTTATTAAACATGCTCTCTCCCTCTCTCTTCTTCTTGACTGTGTGGGGCTGTTTTTTCTAAATGTGGCGATTCCTGATATGCATATTTCACCTTTTTGTTCAATCCATAGTATTCAAAGAAACGAAAGTTTGATAGAGTTATCCAGCCTCTTTTTTTTTGCTTTACTGTTGGATGTGGAAATTCCTGATACTCAAATTTCACTTTTTTATTCAGAGGGATGGAGTTTACAACGGAGGCCACAGACTACAATATAGCACAGTTCTATGAGGAATTCCACAACTACCTTCCTAAAGTGGTCAAAGTCACCCAAGGATTTTATGGGGAAATCGTGGAAGACACATTCGATAGGGATCAGGTATTATATTGGATAATTTATCAGTACAAAGAAAGACATAAACGAAAAAGACCCTAAATGTTTATGTTACATGTAGTTCCATTATTTTTACAAATGAAATATCTATATGCTGAAATTGCGGTCGAAAAGAACCTTTTCGAATAAAATTTAGAAGTAGTGGAAGATTGTTTGTTTGTTTGTTTGTGAAGCCAAGAAAGAAAATGATTTGTCATTAGTTATGTCCCTAGTAGTTAGTAGTTTGTATTTTGTTTGTACAATTGGAAGACATTTAAAGAACGTAAGGAGATTTGAATAATAAACGTCTTCCACACCAACCAAAATTTGTAGCTTTAATTTTTGTTGTTGTTGAGAAAAACAGTGAATTCGAAGAGAAACGTAGGTACTCCTTAACAATTGTCAGTTTTAATTAATTGCATTGGTTGTATTGAAAAGTTTTCAAGAGATTCGTAAACAAACGTGCACTAACGTCCCTCAAAGTTCGTTATTTATGTTTTTGTGTGTTGTGAAAGGTCACGCGATCGAAAGGAATTTCTTTTTGCTTAATAAATACGGATAGATTATTTAATTATCATAGTTAATATTTAACTTGAATTGATCTACTAGCGAAATGAATTAATACAAATATGCAATTACGCTTCGAATACCTTTTTCAAATAAAATATGCGCAGTGTGCTCCTTGCGGATTTCCCGTGGTATATATTTGTCTTGTAGACATGAGTTGAACTATATTTAGGTAATGCGAATACAAGCTGTATCCCGACAAAGGCGGGTGATCGCAAGAATGACTGTATCAAATTACACAAAACTTATAAGCATACCTTCTACATACAACGAAAAGCTGTGCGTTGTTAAAGCGTCCGGAAAACGTACGTATTTTTATCCATGAACATCATTTTAATGCATTATTGTGCTCACATCAATATTATGTTCCCTACATTCAGTGCAAAAGTAAATATTTAGAATGAATCCGTTTATATTCGTGGGCAAGCAACTTGAGGGCTTTCGGCTATTAACTGCCAGATAACCCTAGTGTACTTATTTTTTTCTAAAACACATTGATAAAATTATATTGAACAAATATTGATCACATATTTTTTTTCGATTTGAATTTCAATTTTTCAATTGATTAACCCACATTATCTACGTAGAAAGGTATTTCCTCGAATAAGAATGAACAAAATTGTTTTGTTGGATTTTTGTGTACAGATTCTGCAAGAATTCAAAGACATACAAAATACAAAGAAATAAACTAGTACATATACCAAAATAGCCTTAAGTTACCTTACAGATATTGCATCTATGTATATATTGATTTGCAGTTTATAACAAATAATGATTTTTTAATAAATCGCTTATAATTTCGTTAGACTAAAAATCATGAATAATCGAAATGACGATTAAGTATACATCTAAAATAAATGTAGGTCAGTTTGAACTGAAAACCACGAATGTATCATATAGAATTAAAGTATTTATATAACCATTTCAGTTGGGAAAGAGAAAGACATTTTCAATATCTTGAAAGATAATACCCTCCCTCTAACGGTACAGTTTCCTAAGGACCGCAACATCACAGTTGGCAATCAAACTGTCAGTACGAACCATATCCCACACTTGGAACTGCTCAAGACGTTTGAGGAAATGTATCTTTTGGGGAACTTTATAACGGACGGTATGTAAAATATGGTATTGTAATAATAAACGTCTGAACTCGGTCGTTTCTTTAATGAATTTAGCATAATTTTATAATACTAAAAAGAAATTGAAACTTTATGGCTGTTCGATTTAAATTCATAAAAAGTCTTGAACTTGAAATCAATAATTTCTACTAATCGCATAAATGAATGAAAAGGGGACTTTGGAAAGCAACGCACACGAAAAATTTCAACTATGGTTTGATTGTGCCTTTTCTTTGATAGTAATGGAAATGCATGTTACTTTCCCCGCCGCCCAGCCCTGGGTTAAGCGCTATTAAATATTTACACAGATGTATGTATCATTATCAACGACCTTCAAAGACTGTCAAATATGTATTGATAACCTTTAAGGGCTTTATCAACTAGGAAGCTCTGATAACATTATAGGACTTATCAACTAGGAAGCTCTGCACGTGCCTTACTTTCTTTGAGATAATGCGTAAACACATTTAGATATCGATGTTAATATATATTTGCATAGATCAGTAATGCGAAACGACGCTTCGCCAAAAAGTAAATATTTAATAAAGTTTGCTGTCAAATCAATAATTTGTTATCAGGAAATGACATATATCGACTTCGTTTGTTTATTTCGTAGGTGATACCGTCGCCTTTTTTAACAATTGTTTATTTAAGTATGTTTAAAAATAATAAAATTTCTCAACAGTGATAGCAAAAATTATCGATTGTTTTGGATACAAAATTGATACAAAATCCTATAAGTTTGTCCATTTGTTTTGCAATATAGGCAACAGAAACGCTATAATTGTGAATCAATTGTTAAATGTTTAATTAGGTTATTCCCAAGTTTAATAACTTTACTAGAGAATGAATGTCTCAAAACAAATGCTGTGTTACAGTAGTATGATTGCTAATGCAAGTGTTAGCATCAGAAATATACGTTATAAATATTGGGCTTGTACAAATACAAAGATAAGTAGAAAAAAATATATACTTACGCGTACATGTGTTGTTGTTTTTTCAAAAGGGAAGTAAGTCATTACTCTTTGTAAATTATCACTTTTGGACTCGTGTCCTTTTTTTGGACTCGTCTTTCTTGATATTCTTCAAGGCAATTAGAAATTAACTTAAAGATGTAAAGTATAGATGGATGTGCCTTGGTTCATATCAATTTTGTATATATTCTTGAAAAAAAATCACGAGTCAGAAAGTTTGAATAAAAAGAGTGAAAATTTACATAGAATAAATATTTTACTTTTACATATTTAACCATATTTTAGATAATATCTATTTTTCTGTTATCCCTTCAGGTGTTATGAGTCAAGAAGTTGTACATGTTCCACTGTACTTATCTCAACTTCGAATTGCTGTGGTCTCCGGCATTGTAGGTCAACCTAAAGAGAAATATACCGGGTATCAGCAGGAACTTGAAAAGGCCTGCAGTTACATCGAATACGACCAGTCATTTGGAAATATAAGTATGCATAAGTTTCTTGAATTTCTGAATATATTTTCATGTAGCTTATAAATAAATATTCGATGCCCGATGTAAAGGTATATTTTAATTGTAATTAATACAGTCAAGTAGCATAACCTGCTCAAATCTCTTGTTCATTCCCCTGAACTCTAAAACAAGCAAAATCAATTATGTTTAATGAGAAAAGTACACGCTTGACAGCAATGATAAATTTATGGTAATAAAATTATTGATAGTGCCTCTAGCTGGGAGCGAACCCGCATCGTCGCGGCGACAGCGCCTAGCCCTGCAATTCCTGCGACGCAACCAACTGAGCGATAAGAGAGCAAAAGGAATCAAAAGGGAACTTTGAAATGCTCCGAAATACAAAAAAATGAACATATTGCAGGCACAGTTCAATGAAAAAAAAACCATGAAACTAGAACTTTAAAAGCCTCCAAACACGAAAATTATGATAATATTTCAGGCTCGGTTTTACTTAACCTGTTAATAGGTAGTAACGGAAATGCATATTCCTGCCTAAGTCAGCCAGCCCCAGGTTGAATGCCACCCACTATTTTCACTAGAAAACAGTTCTGAATTTTATTCATCCCAATGGTATGCTTAAGATGGTTAATATAGTAATGCCTATGCCTTTAGTCTCGGGCTTAGAGATAATAAAATATAAGTGCCAGACCAGGAAACGCCTTAGTGACAGCTCCACAAGTGTTCTGCAAAGTGTGTTATCACCATATCAAAATGTAGGTTGCGCAAAGAAAGCAAAAGTATTTGGATAACCGTCTTGAATCTCATTGTGTATGCTTATAAGTTATTTTATATTTCAGATATTGCCGAATACGATCCGAGTGCTATACATACTTATACAGACAGCACATATTGTTATGCTGAGCCCAAAAACTACTCCAACATTGTTTCTCTAGTTCAGAAATCCCCACTAAAATCGTTCGACAATCAGGTAATTTGTTGGCATTACCTTTTGGTTGGTTGGTTGGTTGGTTGGTTGATTGTGGGTAGCTGGATTGGTTGGTTGTTTGGATGGTTGGTTCGTTGTTTGGTTTGTTGTTTGGTTGGTTGGTTGGTTGGTTGGTTAGTTGATTGGGTGGTTGGTTGGTTGGTCGGTGTGGGTAGGTTGGTTGGTTTTGGGTTGGTTGGTTGGTTGGTTGGTTAGGGTCGGTTTGTTGGTTGGTTTGTGTCGGTTTGTTGGTTTATGTTGGTTGGTTTAAACAGTACATGATGTTTAATGATAAAACCGAAATTAAACGTTGTGTTAATTTATTCTATATATGATTTTCAGTGCTACGTGCCTGAACTGCAAAACAAACCACACGAGGAGCTGCCTGGGCTCTATGAAGAGATTGAGAATACTGCCAGGATTACAACTTTCAAACCAACTTCTCCTTCTCTGCCGAAACGCCCTATAACAAAAGAACTTGAAAATGTGTTGGCAACAAACAGAAAGATGTCTGATCCGTCAGTTGTACCTAACGCCCTCAAAAGCATATTATCACCAGATGCACATACTTCGCCAGTATATGGTCCTCCTCCAATCGCACCAAAACCGGCCTTAAAACCTTCTCCAGTGCTCGGGCCCGGAGGGGTTCCCTCTCTTCCGGAACGAAAACAAATCCCAGTGATGACGAAACCCCACGTTACTTCCGACCCAACAGGATCCAACATTTATTCAAATATTGTTCCCATGGGGCAGATTTCTCCAACAGTCAACAAACAAGAAAAAGAAGCCAACGTAATGAAACCTGCATTGCATCATAAAAATACGCATACAGAGAAAACCATTACTGAAGTAAACAGCAAAGAGGACGTTGCAAAGTTAACAATAGACGAGGTTGGTGACTATTTAAAGAGACTTAATCTGGATCATTATGTTGATACCTTTCAAAAAGAGATGATTGACGGAGCGATGTTGACGGAACTTGATAAAGACGTTTTGAAAGATGACTTTGGTATGAAGGTGATCGAAGCTTTGAGACTTATAAAATTTGCAAACACCGGACATGTACCGTCTTAAAAATCAAACAGGAAAGGTTTTAGAAACATGACCTTATTATTTTGAAAAACTTTGAAAACGTTTAGAACAAATGATTAACAGATTAAGAAATGTTAATAAAACTAACTCTCTTGATAGCATTAATCATGTTGAGAGTTGCAAGACTCATGATTATGGTTCATACCTTCATGTACGTTTCGGTTTGTCAAGTTGGCGATTAGCTAATCTTGTTGTGGATTGTTGATCGTAACTTCATGCATTTCATATTGTTATCATTTTGCAAAATAGTCACCTTAGTTATGGTTCCTTACTTTTTTGCATAATAGTTGATAATACTATTACAAATGACAAGATGTAATATGAGTAGCGTCCGACTCATTAGTTAATTTAAAAGTTGAATTGTAACGGGTTCCGTTTGTTAGCGTAGGATATATGATATTGCACATTGCAAGTTTCTATACCGGACCCAAATAAACTTGGAACGCTAAAGGGCTAACAGTCCAACAGTAAGCTGTCCAACAGTAAGCTGTCCAACAGTTTACATGTTCACTAATAAAACGAAGTTAAGCATTTTGGATAAACGTTCTATAGTAAGTTAGAAGTTATAACACAACTGCTGACCTCTTTACGTAGACCAGCGGGAAGAACTTCAACCGGGAATCAAACCCCAATCCTTGGAGTGATTTCACCAAGAAAACTTGTACTTTCGTGTTGATATATGAACCTTTTGAGGCAAGAGTGAGGTTGGTGCACCCTAGATACTGGGTTAAATCCCGGGTGGCAAATAATTTTTCCACTTACCGTTCCAAGGCGGTAGTCCTAATGGTTCTCATTTTCGTAAAATGTTTGTTGTGTCTTATTTGAATCTGACATACTTATGAACACATGCAATCTTTCCCTCTCTTCATTTTCGCTGCGTTTGGAGGTCGTAAATGTTGTTTACTGACCGCTAACGCAGAAATACTTTAAAGCAATAAAAATGATACAGCCCATACTTGGAATCCAACCTGTACCGGTAAGATATATGTAAGTGTAGTATACGTTTCGTTTACTTGTGTTTTACTTTTATTTTTGATATGTTCTTAAGTGACTATAATTTTCTCCGAGACCAGTATTTACTCAAGAATTCATCCTTTGTTTAATGTTTTATGTTTAAATTTTAACTAGTTGTTCATGCATTCCTTCCATATTCTTGCTTATACCATGTGTATCAAATCATCATATGTTTAGAATATAAAATGTATAAAGTCATACCCTTTTATTTTTGCTTAAAACATTGGTTGAAGTCATCCATACGTGTTTTAATATATACCCATTTAAACGAATATAGCATAATAAGGCATTTATCTGCAAGTTTGATAGTACAAGGCAGATCAGTAAATCCGAAACCGACAGTTTAGTTTTCTGATTCAATATTTCTTATAAGCAACGTCAAAACTACTTAATATTCCATTGTGTGTTCAGATCGCAATTTTCCGGTTATTTTTGGCACATACCGAATAAAAAAAATTTGTATACAAACATTATGATATTCATACGCCATCTATAAATTTACAATTGCGTTAATCATGTGAATATTTTTATTACTACTAACAGGTAAAGCACGTTGTTGACTGAATTTTGTTTTAGTGTATTTAACTTTCTTTTGAGCGAGAAGTGTATATAATTAAAGGAACATAATGAAAGTATGCAGTCTGTAGATTCGCTTCATTTCTCGTTGCGAATAAAAATCACTTCAAGCTCGACCTTCGGTCTCCCGTGATATTGTTTACACACGCAACTCGAAAGATACGAACTTACAGACTGCATACTGGTAAATAATATTCCATTCATACATGATGATACAGAAGAATTCGGTGCATCTTCATGAACTTAAAAGTGGCTGCGGCCCAGTTATTTTAATCCTAATTACTATTACTGTCCTCACCTAACTTATAGAATGCAAGGCCTTTTCAGATAGTACTGATGGAAATTATTGATAAAGAAGATATACGCATCAAAGTCAAGTATCTTTTACAGATCAAGATAGCTATTCTGTTCTTTTACCCGTTAAGCCACAACCCACAAGTAAAGCCCAAATCATAATGCCAAAGTACATTGCCAACTCACTTTATATACTCGACCCTGATCACATAACTTACTCTAATGGGCTGAATAATTCAGGCTGAGTGATTGTTACTTATTGATGCTACATGACGCCATGAACAGTATTGTATGTGTACCCCTTTTAAGCGCATTTAAACCAACTGCATGAGAAGATTGCAATAAAATAGCAACATGTTTAAGTAATCATATGATAGAGATTAAGAATGTTGCATATACTTTAGGATAACTACTTCTCAGTGGATTAAAATTGACATACTATTCTTGTTATTATTTAATAAAATGGCGTAAAACATGTAAGGGGAAATAACGTTTTGACATACCTAAATATCCGAACCTGAAAATTACCTTCTTTCAATTAGCGAAAGTAAAACTTGAACAATAAAAGCATAATAAAACTTTAACCTTGATCGTATTAAGTCGCTAAGTTCAATGCAATAATTTTACATGAAGCGTAGGTACATGTACTAATTGTAAGAAAAAGATACTTATTTAGATATTTAACACTTCCTGATCGATTTGCAAACCTGAAATTAAAAAATGAATAGTAAACAAACCATGTTTAACGTTAAATCATAACAAGGACTTCTTTTTGTTTGGACATTAAACACTTACAAATATTTTGTGGATATTTTGTGGATAAAAGTGGAACAGGTAAGAGTTTGTTAATTTCATAAGTGAACGTTAAATTTAAAAAAAAACAACAACCTTTATCTATAATAGAAATGTAGTATGTTTGATATAAACATATTGTAAACAAGTGATTGGAATGTGCTTTTATTCAATTCATAGCCTTAAACTACTTTTCATGGTTCACAATGTGTAATTTATGTGTATAAATCAATATACAGAAAACGTGAGACAAAACGTCGACTGATATATACTGAAAGACTTTAGAAACGCTTCACGCATTTTTTCATATATTTTCTTTAAAGTGGCCGGTATGGATAAAATCACCCTACTAAGTAATATTGTACCAAACGATTTGTCATTGCAAACAAAATGTCGTGCAATTGGTACACATGATATCCCGCACGTGCAACAAAATGCAAATCGTGCGAAATAACGCACGATCAAGATCTATAGGTGTGTTTATAATGCCATTTTAGACAGCCATTTAGACACACTTACTTTTTCCCTATGAGTTGTTTTATTCCACTCATTAATTAAAAATTACCGAGACTAAGACCAGATTTGCTTAACCAAACCATTGGATTATTGCAAACAGGCACCAGCCAAAGGGAGTATGCAAGCAGTTTCATTCACAGCGATCGGCAATATCACAGCTTCACCAGCGTTTCTTGAATACGGGTAATGTTGCTGATTGTCATTACCAATAAAATATTGAGATGTACTTGCAATTCATTCCTATGCATTATAATAATCAAATCTTACATCACAGTTTATAAATTAAGATATATATTTCAGTGATGCGTTTCTTAAGTCAGTCAGTACTGAAATATGAAATATGCATATCAAGAATTAAATACCCAGAAGCCACAGCCTCTCCTCACATCCAAAAAGTAGATAAAAAAGAGCATGGTTTATAAAATGATCAGTAACTGTTCAAAATAGACGCCAAAAAATAATGGTAATTAATGAGAACAGGAGAAGTAAGCGCCTTGGAAGAGTCAGTGGCAAAACAGTTTTCAAATGGGGGGTTTCACAGGTTTTATTGTCTATTAACCTCACATTTACCCCATAAGGTTCTATTTTGATTAAATACGTATGTGCTGTCTCGGTGCATTTGCTCCAAACCACGCATTCAACTCGTTTCAATATAGTAAAATATGAAAGTAGTGATTAACATCAGAACCGTGATCTGGTGGTGATGTTAACTAACAAATTAATAAAATACCAGAAATACCTGTTGATACTGACCATTTAAGAGGCGGTGACCCCCTACTCCACCCCCACCCATGACCCTCTTTAATTATTAGTGTGTCTTTTTCTACACAAGTCATGATGTTATTTTAAACCTAAGCAATTTATAACTCGTCTAATGAGCTACATAAAGATTCTGAATTTTTGCGTGTGCACTTTTCTGTCTTTTAACAAGGTACCAGAATGGTCATTTCAAAAACGTACATGAATTACTTCAAACTCCAAATATTATGAGAGCTACATACATTGTATATGAATAAGGCAAACCATAGTCCAAAATAATAAACCTGAATTTGGAGACCAGTCTCAAATCTCTAGCATCTGATTGGCTGAAACGGCGACTGATCGCCATTTCAGCCAATCAGATACTTGAGATTTAAGACTGGTCTAAAGTTTTAGTTTTATGATTGTGTGTCCAGGCTCCAAGGTTATAAAGCTGAGCATGGAAACCAGTCTCAAATCTCAAGCATCTGATTGGCTGAAATGGCGACCAGTCGCCATTTCAGCCAATCAGATGCTTGAGATTTGAGACTGGTTTCCAATCTCAGCTTTATAACCTTCAGCCCAGCTCAATAAATAACTGTAAAAGCGCACGATCAAAAACGTAAATAGTTTGCAAACATAGATATAAAATATTGTACAACCCGGCAGAAGATATCAAGATAAAAAATTGGCACAGCATTTTGCTATTGCATACCCACGACCGTTGTGATAACCTAATTGCAAAATATTGATAAAGATATCAACGCTCCAATTATAAACGATCTTGTAAAAAAAATTATGGCTAATAAAAAGCAATCAGAAATACATAACTCTCGTGATTTGGATGATAAAATACATAGAAGTCATCTACAAGCTATGTTTGGACGACCGTTTCAGAACCCGGGACTTACCTCTGACCCACTGAGGGATTTTGCTCAGACTACCGGGAAGGATATACAGGTCCCTCCTCGCAGTCGGAAATCTTCAGACACTGTAGTGCCTAGACGATACAACAGGTAATATTTTTAACTTTTTGTTGCTTTCATAAACTTGGTACATGTACCAGAAACATATTTTCTTAAGTTCTTCAACTTTGGGTAGGTATTTATTTAGTAATATGGAACTAACAGCCTTGTGTTTACTACCGCTTATTTTCCTTAATAATTTATTACATTGCATACCATCATGACCATGGGCCCTAAAAGATTCCATATACGATACAAACATTGTTTCAGATACCATTTTGCTTTAAATAGATAACGCTTTATATATATCAACGTGGGTTTTATAAAGATTTATGTAAAAAAAAACATTAGGTTAAAACAAATAAACTACAGAGAGGCATTAAGATGGTTAAACAGCATAAAACTATACTCTTCAATAACAACAGCCATAAATAATTTTGTACATACACATTTTTTTAATAAATTGTATCAACAACAAATCACATTTGTAATGGATTTCGTGCATATCGTTACAGTGCAATTATACTTATATATTATACTAAAAGAAACAAAGAGGTTAACATACATTCAGTTTCCCACATACGAGGGGTGATCAATAAATTCGCGGAAAAGTGTTCCCATTTAGTTATTTATGAAAGTACATTTATGAAATTTCTCCATGAACCCAATCCATATTTTGTCTATTGATACGAAAATTTATAGACCAGAGAACCTATTTATGTTTGAGGAATGGTTTCCTTAGTAACGCCATTGACGTCATCTCGGCCCAAAATTCCACATTTTACTTTCATCTAAGGTACGAATCATGGCGTCTTATTCATCCCGTAGCTAACGCACGTCAACCAAATTATCAGTGAAGATTCCGCCAGTATTAGGCATGACGTTCATGACGAAAAAAATTTTTATGACGTGATGAAGGTTTGAAAAAGCGGTATTCTTTGATGACAGGTGTTAAAATGAGTTTCGAACAGCGATTAGCTATCGAATTTTGCGTGTTAAATGGAATTTCGCGAGGAAAAACTATTGAAATGCTACAACAGGCTTATGGAGATTCATTCGTGAAAACGACGGCGGTTTATAAACGGTATAACAGGTTCAAGGAGGGTCGACAAGGCACTGGTGATGACGAGCGCAGCGGCCGCCCGTTGACGACGACGTCATCGTACGTCGCTGACGTTAAGAATCTGCTGGACAAAGATAGGCGCCTTACGATTCGCGAGATAACTGAATGAGTTGACTGTAGTTACGGAACAGTGTTCAACATCATCCATGACAAACTTAACTTGCGACGAGTCTGTGCACGCTGGATTCCAAAACAACTGACTGATGAGCAGAAGCGGCTAAGAACTGAGTCTTGTAAACGGATGATACAGCGGTATGAGCGCGAAGGATATGCCTTCATGGAGAAGATCGTGACTGCCGGCGAGACCTGGATCAGCATGTACAGGAGCTGGGATTCGAACTTCTAGAGCACCCGCCGTACAGCCCCGACCTGTCACCATGTGACTTTTTTCCTTGTTCCTGTGGTCAAGAGCAACCTCCGGGGAATCCACTTCGACAGCATTGACGAACTTTCCTCTGCAGTGAAGGTCGCGATCTCGAATATTCAGACTGAGTCATTTAGGAGAAGTTTTGTAGATGCCTGGATAGCCAGGTGTAGGAAGTGCGTATCGTTTAGGGGTGAATATTTTGAAAAGGACTAGACATACTGGACAATACTTAACGGTAAGTTGTCATGAGCTGTTTCGACGTCGTTGTGGTCAATATGACGTTGGGCCGGGATTCGCTAGGTGATGTTACTATAGTAACAATAATTCGATAAGTGTATAAGCAATCGCCGTGAAATTTTCGGATCTAAGCAGAATTAAATGATGTTGAAATGTGTAAAAAAAATACTGAAAACGCACGTATGCTAAATAAACGAGAACACTTTTCCGCGAATTTATTGATCACCCCTCGTAGTTAAAATGTATTATAATTAAGGCTGTTACATTTGTTTCACCAATCATTGTATACTATTATAATATAACTTTAATAATACAATCAATATTGCTGAACTTTTCTGAAAAGCAAAGGAAAATCGTTTAATATTAACGTAATTAACAAAATAATTTAACGTTGGTTTTCACAAGTCAGAAAAGAAATAATTATATTTTCTTGTTTCTAGATTTTAAAGTGTACATTGGAGTTATTTCTTTTGGCTGCTACACCGGTAACCTACTGTTAATAAGTCTTAAACAATCTAACTGGGGTGGGGGTGGATCGAAGCTCGGAAAAAGAGAGGATAAAGTATTACGTTACGTTTCACCCTTCTCGGCTAACAGACATAAAATAAAACATTTATCACTAAAGAAAGGATATTTTACCGTTAATTAATGTTCCATCTCTAACCAGAGGGATGGAGTTTACAACGGAAGCCACAGACTACAATATAGCACAGTTCTATGAGGAGTTCCACAAATATCTTCCAAAGGTTGTCAAAGTCACACAAGGATTTTATGGGGAAATCGTGGAAGACACATTCGATAGAGATCAGGTACATTCATTTTTGGATATTATATAATAACGAGGGGAACTTAGACATGGACCCAACATGTACACGAAGTGATGCATGCTGCAAGGCACACATAACAATTCTAACTTAAACCGAACTATTCACAGAAACTTTAAGATTGTACTTTCTACGCATATCATAATCATGCAGTGTATTGATATTTGGGGTGTCCGATGGCTTTCAAAGTTCTTTTCCATCTATTTAAATACATTGTACCACAGTAGCGTTGTTTGTATCGTGCGGCAGCTGTAAAAAGTATCCCCGTACTTGCAATAAGTATTGTTATCAAGTACAATCTTTGAAGTCCGTTGAGCACGGTAAATGCATTTCTGTAGAAATTGAGAAGCGCTCATTCACTGGCTTGGCGACGTAGACTGTATAATTACATTTCCATTTACACTGCTCAGAACATGCTCAATCAAGCCCAGTCTGCACTATTTTGATAACTGTCGTGATCGGTGGCTTTCAAAGTTCTTTCCCATCTTTTCAATTAATTAGTTACGTTCCATACCTTGTCTTTTGAATGTCGATTTTAAAAAACATATAATTCAAGATCATTTTTTGTTCGATCCTATAACAAACAAAAATGTGAAATAATCCCACTGTTATCCACTCAACTGTTTTTTAAATTATTACCCTCCATTTCCATTTTTTTTAAATTTCAGCACGAGTATTAATAAACTTGAATAAAAGTATTGTTGAAAAACAATAGTACAAACTGATAGGAAATCTATAAATACCCCTTAAAAATTCATGATAGAAAAATATAAGCAGTTTGTTTTGTGTAAATGTTTATGCGATATATTTAAAGAATAAATCATGTTTTAAATGAATTTAGGTAATGCGAATTCAAGCTGTATCCCGACAGAGGCGGGTTATTGCAAGAATGACTGTATCAAATTACACAAAACTTATAAGCATACCAACCATCTACAACGAGAAGCTGTGCGTAGTTAAAGCCTCGGGAAAACGTACGTATTTTACCACTTAACACCATATACTTATTATGCTAACTAACCTACATAATATGCTCACTATTTCATGTACGACCTTATTTTATTTACAAAAAAGTCCCACTTTTGCTGCTGTATTTAGCTCATTTGCCAACTAACCTACGTTTTTGCTTACTTTGCAAACTAACGTCAGTTTTTCGCCTTTTTGTTATGCCATATTAAGCTCATTTTACAAAATAACTTACGTATATAATATAAGTAATGACAATTATAAAATAAAATTTCGAAAAACTTCAAAAGTATGATATTTTGTGAGCTATTGGCAAATTGCTTTGAAACTGACCGCTTTTCGTTCAAATGTGGTACATTTTGTAACCCATCGGGTTCTTTATTTCGTTGTTTGATGTTTCTAGTTTAAAAATAATCATGTTATAAACAATGCTCTTATTCTTTTGGCCATTATGCTGTCTCATGGATATGGCTATCTATGATAACCATATTTCACCTTCTTAAAATGAACAATTACCTGCAGTATATGCAATTTTATTTTATACACAAATAAAGTAAATTGTTTCGAATAAATGATTCATAATAAAGAATTTAAATTAATTTTTATTATTATATTTATTATTATAATTAATAATTAATATAATTATTATCATATAAAATTTGAAAACTAATGCATGTTTATGCCAATAATGGACCTTAGAAAATGAGATCGGTATGTTTACGAAAGAGAAACAGTATGTTTGTCCAAAGTATTAATTATACGTTTTAAGTTGTTTTTTTTTATTTCAGTTCAAATTAATTTAATAATAATAATATCTTTTATAATATAACCATATTTCAGTTGGCAAAGAGAAAGATATTTTCAATATCTTGAAAGATCAGACTCTTCCGCTGACGGTACAGTTTCCAAAGGACCGTAACATCACGGTTGGAAATCAAACCGTAAGCTCGAACCATATACCACACATGGAACTTCTCAAGACGTTTGATGAAATGTATCTTTTGGGGAACTTTATAACGGATGGTATGTGTAAAGATTGTTTTGAATTATTCAGGATTTCTGTTTTAGATGTTTAAAATTGCTTATAATTATTATTATACTAAAACTGAGAAACAAATATGAAACGGTATGATAGCCTTGAATTATAAAGAGCTTTTTGGAACTCCCACAAAATCTAATATTAAATATATTTATTGTAAAAAAGTGGGAAGTATAATCAATTGTATGATATGAGACA
The DNA here is from genome assembly GCA_038501625.1 of Corbicula japonica. NCBI lineage: Eukaryota > Metazoa > Mollusca > Bivalvia > Venerida > Cyrenidae > Corbicula > Corbicula japonica. The sequence continues at coordinate 564,960 of JAZAYU010000205.1, forward strand.
ACAAACTTCAAGGTTGTTTTGATTTCAATTATTGGGAGCTTATTGTAACAAAAGACAATTTCAGCTTCAAATTTTACGGAAAAGCGGTGAAATTTGAAAACAGTTATTGTGTGTTTCTATTACCAGTTAAAATGTTTATGGTTTTACTGAAAGTCAATTTTTATGTTCAACATTTCATGTATGCAACAAATATAGGTTTTCGTATAATGACAAATATCGAAGGATTCATCTGTTTAGATATTCAAGCTAGCTTAACGTTTTGGTACCGCAACTTCGATTTAGTTTTAAAATTTTAAAACGCATATCAGGTATAGCCACACCAAGAAGACACAGACCCCAACCCAGCCAAACAGTAGAAGTGTTGATTTACTTTATATAAGCCGTTTTTGGAAATATTTGGAAATATCGGTGATTTTTTGACAGACTTGTTGCTTCTACATTGGGAAATTACTTCTATTTTTTTTTCATCAGTAAATGGTTATTTTACTAAAATACATTTTGACTATACAAATTAATGTTGATTTTGCAGAATGCAAAGTAAGCCATGTCATAAGATTAACTTTATGACGTTATTTTCAATGATTTACGCCGACTGTAAACGGTGTTGTTGTTGTGAATAAATGCTTTAAATTGCTTTTAATTACACATATTCTATGACGTACATCTCTTAATTAAATTTTAAGCGATTTACGCATTTCGTCTGAAACAAGTATGAAGTTAGAAATGTACAAAATACACGGTAGTAAGTACACAGGATCCACCTGAGGTCGTAAATGTGACACCTTACATTCAAATTATATTGCCTCTAACGGGGAGCGAACCCGCACCTTCACGGCGACAGCGACTAGCTGTGCAATTCTGATCCCTACCAACCATTTAAGATCATGTTTGATGTTGTGTTCATCAATGATTTAATCTTATCATATTATTACATTGATATCCTGATGATGCGTTATGAACCAGGAAGATTTGCATTTACAAATAACTTATGAGATAACAGATCAGCCAAAATCAGATATCAATATGTTTAATTTATTGCGTTGGGGTGTATAGGTTACAAAACAATAAACTCTTAACGCCTCGGCTATGGCTTGCATAGTATTTGCATAGTCTAGTCACCGTAATTATTTTTGTCGCCCAAAGTGAACTAGATTAAATTTGTTATCAATGCATCTGTTATCAGCAAAGGACATATCCCGTGTGTTGTTTAGTTATTTTATTAAGGTAACAAAATCAATACATTTAAAAGTTGGGGGTGAAATATTTTTACAATAATAGTTTTACTGTTACACCATACATTGGTTTTAGTTCGTATGTCATAATAGGTGCATATACCTAGTCCTATAAATATATTAATATCTTGTTGTTTTTGAGCAACATAATTCATGTATCTTTGAAGTTTGTCATTTAAACAATCAGCTATATTAAATTCATTTAGGTGTGATGCTTTCATTTGTAACATTAATATTTTATGTATTTCAGATACTCATTACATTAAACCTTTACAAGATCTTCGCCGAATGCTTTTTAATCAGAAAATAGCTAATAAATCTAAAAGCGAACAGTGTAGATTCTGAGAATTTGCATGTGAGGTTGTGATTAGCAGTAATATTAGACTTTGATTAGTAGGGGCATTAGTTTGCTGAATGCATTACTCTATTGCTTAACATGTATTTGAGAACAGTAAAGATCCAGAAAATCCTTAAATTCTGTGCAGTCTGATTTACACTGATCGCTCCTTAATTAGCAACAACAACAACAACAACAATGACAAAAATTAAATATTGCAAATTGGCAACAACCATATTGCCTAAGGCATATGAAACATTAAAAATATCATGAGAAAATCTAAATGGCAACTTTTATAAAGCTTTGTTCTGATTGCTGACAAAGCGGAATAAAAGTGATTATGCTACGATTATATATATTTTGTTATATATAAAAAATATTTACACTCCATCAACGTAATGCATGTAATATTACAAGCTCACAAAATGAAATATTTATGACACTAAAACAATCTGCATTTTTTTACTTTACCATATTTAGGTAATCGAGAGTTGCACGCAAAAATGTCGTATCTCCTTTGAATTAAAGAAAAATCTAGCACGACAATCTTGCATGCAACCCTTGTAATAGATTATATGTTATATATACAGGTCGTTTTAGTTAGGAACAATCAACCCTTATAATAGATTTCATATGTTATATATACAGGTGTTATGAGTCAGGAGCACGCAAACCTTGTAATAGATTTCATATGTTATATATACAGGTGTTATGAGTCAGGAGCACGCAAACCTTGTAATAGATTTCATATGTTATATATACAGGTGTTATGAGTCAGGAGCACGCAAACCTTGTAATAGATTTCATATGTTACATATACAGGTGTTATGAGTCAGGAGCACGCAAACCTTGTAATATATTTCTTATGCTATATATACAGGTGTTATGAGTCAGGAGGTCGTACATGTCCCGCTGTATTTATCACAACTTCGTATCGCCGTCGTCACGGGCATAATAGGTCAACCGAAAGAGAAATATACCGGGTATCAACAGGAGCTAGATCGAGCCTGCAGTCACATCGAATACAATCAATCATTTGGAAATCTAAGTATGAATGAGTTTTTAAGTTTAAAATAAGTTAGTTAAAATCGATTATGACACAACAAAACAAACAGAAATGCGAAATTAAATGCGAACAATCATTAAACATAATAAACATGAGAGGTGATAAATGACACAGACCTGTGCCGTATCGAACCAGCAAATCGGTTCCAGGTTCAATACATTTGACTCTACCAGATAAAAATTTGAATCCCAACACCTTTGCAGCTATGCAGTTACTTATACCATAGAACTATACACATTCAGATGTTATTAACTATTTTGATATTTCAGATATTGCGGAATACGATCCGAGTGCTATACATGCTCATACAGACAGCACATATTGTTATGTGGAGCCTAGAACATACTCCAATATTGTTTCGCTGGTTCAGAAATCGCCTCTCAAGTCATTTGACAACCAGGTAGTTTGTTGACATTTTTGACCGCCCTCACCCCATAAACAAATCGCAAGTTCTAAAACGGACAGCGAAAACATCTATACAATCGAGCAAAAATCCAATGTTGTCAAGCAAGAACAAAAAGTGAAATATGCAAATCCGAAATAGCCACTTTCAGAAAACATAGCCTCCCAACATAGCCAAAGAGCAGGGAGGAAAAGGAAAACATAGGTCTGGATTGAAAAATCTAAATCAATTTCATAACATACACCACATAACATACACCACATAACATACACCACATAACATACACCACATAACATACACCACATAACATACACCACATATTATTATACGACAAAATCAAGATTTTTTCTTTCAAAAGAAGCTACCTAAGTGGAGATTAGATGTAAGGATGTGCCAGCTGATCTTGATCGACACTGGTCATGAACATCCTGAATATTTTAAGGAAAAAGTTAACTGTGAGTTAATATGCCTCTATATGTGTGTGAATGTAGTTAGTTGTGGACTCTAAATATTTCAATACAATGTAATGCAATCAAACTACCGAAGTTTAACTTTTTATTAATTTTTCCCACCATTACTCTCAGATATGATTTTATTTAGGGTTACAACCCTGAACTGCTACACAAACAACACGAGGAGCTGCCTGGGCTTTATGAAGAAATTGATAACACAGCCAGGGTAAAAAATTTTAAACCAACTTCTCCTTCTCAGCCTAAACGTGCTATAGCCAAAGAACTTGAAACTGTGCTGGCAACACAAGCAAAGAGCATAGATCCATCGGTTGTGGCTAACGCTCACAAAAGCTTATTTTCGCCGAATACGCAAGCTGGTCATGTAGAAGGCCCGCCCCCTGTAGCCCCAAAACCAACAGCAAAACCTACTCCAGTTCTTGGTCCAGGAGGGGTTCCTTCTCTTCCAGAACGGAAAAATATCCCAGCACTGCCAAGACCGAAGACACGGTCCGAACCCACGGGAAACATTTATTCAAATGACCTTCCCAGAGGTCAAATTACTCCAACGGTCAACCAAGAAGAAAACGAAGCCACTTCAGCAAAAGCTACAGTGCATCATCAATATGGTCAAAGGGAGAAAACCGTAACTGAAGTAAACAGTCAAGAGGACGTGGCAAAGTTAACTATCGAAGAGGTCGGTGACTATCTGAAGAGACTTAATTTGGATCAATATGTTGATCGCTTCAAAGACCAGATGATTGATGGCGAGATGTTGAAGGATCTTGATAAGGACATTCTGAAAGACGAATTTGATATGAAGATGATCGAAGCATTAAGACTTATAAAATTTGCAACCACCGGACATGTGCCGTCTTAAACTTGAAACGTTTTATGTTTTAATAAAAACGCTTATCATGTTTTTTCGAATCTTAGAAAACGCATGATGTTGATCATGTTGATTAAACTTGATAAAGCCAAAAAGATAACTTTGAAATGAAGATGATAAAAGCACTAAGACTTATAAAAAGATGCAACCACAGGACTTGCGCCATCTTTAACTGAACGCGTTTTATGTTTTGGTACATGTGCTCTTGACGTATTGCAGAATTTAGCAAATGCTCAAGATTTCTCTCAAGAACCTTCAGGTTGATAGATGTTATACAATAAATTACAATATACCGGTTCATGCATTCCATTCAAATATGTTTTTAAAATGATTAACCTACAAATAACTATCCTGGTTGTACAAATGTAGTTGGTATCTTAATGCATTCATACATTTTAGGAATGTCTTTGAAATCTGATCAACTTCCCTAGTTATATAATACACGGGTTTAAAAAACACTTTATGCTATCGGTAACACTGATAAATGTACTGGTCCATTTAATGCATAAAACTGTGAAAACGCAATTCCTTTCTACACGAAGAAATGCTGTTTTTCTTTTATAATGTACACTGAAAACCTGTTTTGCGGTTGTTATAAACAAATTATGGTAATATATTTTTATGTTCACTGTACTGTAACAAAATCTCAAACAGTCTATTTTAGGTAGAATGTAGAGCTGATTAAGAATGGGTAAGCAGTCACGTGATTTTCTGTTTATATAATTAAGCATGATCTTGAGGCAGATTTTGGCAAATTAAATACTTTTTCCAGTGATCATTCTTATCGAGAGAACTAGAAGAAAACAAAACTTTAACACATTTTGCTTGTACACCATATTTAAATCAACATGTTGTCACTTACAGTAATCAATTCTCATCTAGAGAATAAGGCGATATCAAAACTGTAAAAGTATCTGCTACATTGTAACAAAATATATCTAAATTTAACTTCTTTTCATATGACTGTCATGTTATCGGTAACCAACTCTACGTCTAGTATCATGTCAAATATGATAATTATCAGTGTTAAGTATTATGTCTGATCATTATGTCAACAAAGCGGGTGTCACATAAAACGCGTTGTCAAATTGATTTATTAAGACTGCTGCAAGTCGAAATGTCAGTATTGTTGTATTTTATACATACAGTGTGAACGTTTAATGTTACAAAATATGCGTCGATCTTTCGTATGTCTATCGTGTATCGTGCGTCCGTCTAACGTGTATCGTGCGTCCGTCCAACGTGCATCGTGCGTCCGTATATCGTGTATCGTGCATCATGCATTTTTTAAATTTTATTGAGCAACGCGAATAAGTTTCTTTTGAAATCTCGTACACAAATTATATGAATCGGCAGTTACGTGTATCATGCGCCTACCGTGTATAGTCCATCCGTCTGTCGCGTATTTTGCGTCCGTCTATTGTGTATAATGCGTCCATATATCGTGTATCGTGCGTTTCGTTTGTAACCTTAAGCGTTCAGAGTAGTGTATTTTGTTAAATTTTACATTACTGCATACAGTGAAACTCCTTTCTTAATACCACCTCAGGGATTGGACAGAAGCGGTCTTAAAACATGAAATAGTGGAGTGGTCTTAATTCTTGGTTGATAAAAGTGCAAAATTGTTTAAAAGATAACCACAGAGCCTTAGAAATACGGCGACAGCGCCTAGAAATAGGAGCATTAAACATTATTCTTATTATCGGGTGATCTTTATTTAAGAGGTAGACTTTATGAAGGATTTTACTGTATAAAGTTACCTGCATTTTCTTATGAGAAAAGAATGCAAGCACGCATTCCCATTGATAATTAGCAGTATTTAATGTTTCAACATATTTCCTTGCAGCAAAACTGAGCAAAATACATTACAGTCATGTAACAGTGCACACATTTTAAATTAAGTTTCATACATAAAAAAGACAGACATCTTCATTTATTTTAATCTTTTTTTGTATTTGACATGTATTACCTTTAAGTTACATAAATTCTTTATTAAGATCTTAAATTCTTTTCTCCCGCATTCATTATGTTTCTTAAAAAATGTTAGATTCAGATCACTGCAGATGAATATTTTCTAAACTTATACTACCTGATGTCAACAAATAGAAATGTTAATAAAAATTGCACATACTTAAAAAAAATCGGTTTCATACAAAACAGCAGTGACATCTTCATTCATTTATTCCTGTATTTCTTTTATGAAATTCATTATTTAGAAATCAAAACATATTAATGCCGCATTAATTATGCTTTCGGCTAGTAAATATTTTCTAAACTTATAACCATGATAACACTTGCGGTCAATAAATAGAGATGTTTGACATACTTCTACAGCATATGTCACCAATACTATAACATCTTAATTAGTGACAGTTTTGATAAATTGCTGGTGAATGAGAGCCGAATTTGGTGATGACTGTATAATTTGTGAGTTTTGCAATAAAATTTGAAAAAAATGTCAACATCCATGACAACAACTTAGTTTAAGTTTGTTGTGATTAAAATCTAAGATTAGTAGATTGAACACAGAAATATTTAATAAAGATGTGCGTTGCATTTACACAAGGGGACTGTAATTATTTAAAGGTATGTAGCTAGTATTCGTTTGCTTTTTATTTCTCCGGCTAGAATTTCATGTAAAGTAGAATTGGCCGGTTAAAAATCTCCTGCACCCAAACACACTCATCTGTCGCGAGAAGCAGCGTGCGGACTAAACAGAATTACATCATTTGAATGTACAGGGAGTTGTATAACGCTGGGAGAGATTGAACAATTACTTTTTAGTTAACCTTTTCCAATTACTGTGGTATCATTACATTTCGCGATGGTTTAATTTTCGCGTATTTCGCGCTACGGCAAGAGCGCAAATTCAAACCCCAGCGAAAGCAAACCCTTGAATATTATGTTTTATTAGAATAATACTATTGCGCGAATTTATGCACGCGCGAAAACTTCATTTATGCCTTTTTTCGCAAAATTTCATCCGCGCGAAATTAAATGATACAACAGTACCAGACACTATTGCATAAAAAAACATGTATTAAACAAAGAAGTTAAAAAGTTCTATAATGCCTCCGATGCCAGTGACAAACATTTTTTATAAAAAAAAATATAATTTCTGAAGTATACTAAAGTATTTTAGAAATTATTTGTTCTGTAAAGAAATGTGTACATATTAATTCAACCCGAGTTTGTACATTTTTTCTGATTTATTCAGCTCATTAACATTCATATATTTCAACTTTTTACTGTTAAGCTGTGTAGATATTGAGGTACTCTCGACATAGGGTAAGGCGGCGTTAGCAGAACATGTAGCAGAACAGTGTCAGTAATATTTGTTTTATTTACTGTCCACGAGCAGTCTCGAACAAAATGAGCCTGCAATATCTTCGAAGTTGCCAAATTTGGTGTTTCCTTTGCATCTATTAAATAGTTTAAAGTTTGTTTTCTTTTTCTGTGTACTCGGGTAAATACAAAACAAAAAACTATGTTAAATGTATATGCATGTTTTTGTCGCATGTTATTTACTTGCATTAAATCCATGTGTAACAAAATGTAGAAAAACTCATGTTAAACATCGAGACTAATATGAAATACCTGCATCAAAAAGGCAAATATTTCATTCTTGATATTAAGACACAACACATGATATTATAAGACAAAAAACTTAAAGGTTATTAATAAGAACTTAAGGCGAATTGATATGTGTACATTTTATTACTAGATTCACATTATCCATCTTAAAGAAAATGTCGCAAAAACCTTACAAATAAATCAATTAAGAACATTAACAATCAGTGACTTATCAATTGCAAAAGCATGACAACACCGTTAGTGCAAAAAAAACCTGCAAGTGTTCTTAAAATAAAGAAAGAGTAATACCATTTTGGCACTAAGGTGAAGATAGTGCAAAAAACAGTATAAGTATCATTGAACAAGCAGGAGTTATAGCGTGTTTTGCCTTAGGATATGTATTATAGTTAAACCTGTCTTCAGCAGCCACCCAAGGGATTGACAAAAAGTGGCTGCTGAAGACAGGTGGCTGTTAAAGAAAGTAAACAATAAGAACAAAATTTCAATTTAGGTCATATTCAAATTGGCTGTTAAAGACAGGTGGTAGCTATTCGCAGGTGGCTGCTAAGGAAGGTTTCACTGTATACCAACCGTCAGCTTTGTTTTGCACAATAACTATAAAAGTCAACAGTTTTTTGTGAGTTTTCTGTAAAAGTTTAGTTTGTAAATAAGACCTTGTTGTCAACAATTATTCATTACATGTTGGGTGTCAGTGTTAAAAAGATTGACTCGCTGTCAAGCAAATAATCTATCCCAATCTGCCAACCGGTGACTTCCACATTATCGAGTACAGGTCAAGAATTAAAATGTAAGAGATATAATCAGAGAAGAAAAAAGACTAGTATATTTACAATGTACGTACATTTTATTATAGTTTATTTCGCGCGGGTTGAATTTTTGCGTATTTCGCGATGTGCAATTGCGCGAAGATATACAAAAGCGAAATTAAACTAAACTTAACGTTATTTTGTTCTAGAGAACCTGCGCGGCATTTGTGAGTGTTTTGTCCCCTCGCTATGTCTATCTGTCTGTCTTACCGTCTGTCCGTCTGTCCGTCCGTCTCTCTCTCTCTCCATCTCTCTCTCCGAGTTCGCGTCCCCACAATTACAGCATCTACGACTCTCTCGTGCTCAGGGGAAACCCCCATCTTTTATTCAAACACTATATGATGGTCAGGCAACTTTTCAGCACTCAAGTTTGATTACGAATATCTATTGATACATTTTAATTATATAACCTTGGCGTGAGGATTTTAAATGCGCAACTTTAATTGATATGACCCGAAAATGTCCCCAGAAATTTCCCATTCCCCTACACAATTGACAAGCGTTCTCCGAAAATGTCCCCAGAAATTTTCTATTCCCCTACACAATTGACAAGCGTTCTCCGAAAATGTCCCCAGAAATTTTCTATTCCCCTACACAATTGACAAGCGTTCTCCGAAAATATCCCCAGAAATTTTCCATTCCCCTACACAATTGACAAGCGTTCTCCGAAAATGTCCCCAGAAATTTTCCATTCCCCTACACAATTGACAAGCGTTCTCCGAAAATGTCCCCAGAAATTTTCCATTCCCCTACACAATTGACAAGCGTTCTCGTAGTAATGATAAACCAGCCTTTAACGTTTATGTAAATAATATCTTGCAGATCTGAAATGCGTATCCGTATATTATTCTTAAATAGATTAATTTGCATTCGTATATGCGACACCCGCATTACCTTAGCGTTCTTATTTGCAAAAGTCATTTTAATAGGAAGGAAATAATTATATATTTCCGACACAATTTTGTCATTGAATTGTAATATAAATTGTAGCCGTATCTTTAGTATAAAATTTAAAATTTATACTAAATGAGAATTGCGATATTTTGTGGAGAAGCGATAGAGAGTAAAATGAATTGCATAGTTGTAGCTGTGTGTAATATATGGTACCGCAAATGGAGGTGGATTTTAATATCCCGACAAGTAAGTTCAACTTCCAATCAAACATTTTATATCCCGGCAAGTAAGTTCAACTTCCAATCAAACATTTTATATTCCGGCAAGTAAGTTCAACTTCCAATCAAACATTTTAATATACCGATAAGTAAGTTGAACTTTAAATCAAACATTTTATATTCAAGCAAGTAAGTTCAACTTCCAATCAAACATTTTAATATCCAGGCAAGTAAGTTGAACTTCAAATCAAACATTTTAATATCTCGGCAAGTAAGTTCAACTTCCAATCAAAAATTTAATATCCCGACAAGTAAGTTCAACTTCAAATCAAACATTTTAATATTCCGATAAGTAAGTTCAACTTCAGATCAAACATTTTAATATCCCGACTATTAAACTCGTCAAGGCAAATAATTATTCATTTAGATCGACAGATGCTCTCTTAATAACAAATCCCAAAATTCGTTCAATATTTTTTGTATAAGTACTGTAAAACCGGTTTTATTCGCGTTAGTTTTATTTTCGCTAATATTCGTAAATCGCGTACCTCGCGAATTCATAAAAACCGCGAATACATGATGAGTATCCATATATCCGAAAATAAATATATCCGAAAACAACGTCGCGAATTCATAGGTACGCGAATGAAAAACAAATCTGATTTTTGGTATAAATCGCGAAATTTTGACCTCGCGAAATCGAAACGTTTTAAAATACATGAAAACTGATCATAGTAGATCCTAAAATAGATGTATGTACTGAAAAGAAAAATGCTTTAATTACTCGTTAGGTTACACGCACTAAACATTAAACTGAAATATAATAATAATTATAAGAAACGAAAACATGCGATTGACTTAATGTCTGACAAACCAAATATATACGGACCGTTCGTTTGAAATGTACTGCGTAGTCGACAAGTTTAAGTGCACCTAACATAAAAATGAATAGGTTATAATTAAAGAAAACCTGTGGTTACCTTATTGTCTAATTGTCTTAATTGCTTCAAACTTAAAATGAAAATGAGCAAAATCCTGCGATTATCTTATTGTCTGAAAAAACAAAACTATAATTATGTATGTAAAGGATGTGTACTGCAGAAAAACTTTTTACAGTACTCGATAACAGTAATATAAAAATAAATTAGTGCATTAAATATAAAAATAAATAAGTTACCATGAACGAAAACGAAAACCTACGATTGTGTAATTGGTTTGTTTGATATGCACTGCGGAAAAATACTTGCTTCAGTACTAGATAGGTTTACGTGTACCAAACATAAAAATGAAAAGGTTATAATAAGCGTAAGCCTACGAGTTTCTTCTTGTCTGACAAACCAAAACTATACGGAAGTTAAAGTTCGCCAACTATAAAGCTGAACAAATTAACGAAATTTTCTTATTGTCCGACAGGCTAAATTGTATTCATCGTTCGTTTTGTATATATTATGTATACATGTATGAAATTTATTTCAGTACGCAATAAATTTAAGTTAATCAAAATTTAAAATGGAAATATTTACTAATAACAAAAACCTACAATTATCTAACTATCTGGATCGTTCGTTTGATATGTATTTAAGAGAAATCTGTCTTAGTATTGACGAAAATGTCTTATTGTCTCACTAACCACTACTGTACCAGAAAAAAAGTGTTTCAGTTCCAAGTCAAAAGGTCAAAACAGGGCTAGTGCTCTTCCGACTGAGCTCGCTTTGTAAGCGAGGAGTCCCGGGTTCGAGTCCTGGTCTGGCTGCACATTCTTCTCCCCAGATAGTGACTTGATTCGTACCACGACAACAACATTGATAATGTTATAATGAGCGAAAACCTGCGATTGTCTTAGCATGCTTATTGTCTGACAAACAAAAACTATCTGAATCGTTCGTTTGATATAAAATTCAGAAAATCTTGTTTCAGTACTCGAAAGATTACGAGCACCAAGAATTAAAATGAAAAACGTAAGATTTTAATAAAAAACATAGAATTTTCTTATTTTCTAACGAACCATAACTGAACGGATCGTTCGTTTGATATGTTCTTCAAAGAAACTTGTTCCAGTCCTGAGTTGATACGTTAAAATGCTCAAACATGAAACTTGAATGGTTATTATGGTTTTAATTAACGAAAAAAATTAAATATATATGAAAGTGTTATAATTAATGCAAACCTGTAATCTTCTTATTGTCTGCCATAACAAAAAATACCCTGATCGTTCGTTTAAGATGTATTGCAGAAAGATTTTGGTTCGTTACTTGATTCAGTACTATGAACGAAAAGGTTACACAGTTTGCGTTTATCGTGCGTCTTACGTATATCGAGCGTCCGTATATCGTGCATCGTGCGTCCGTCTATCGTGTATCGTGCGTTTCGTTTCTTACATTGTTGAGCCGATGGGTGGGCTGGTGTTATTTCACCAAGACAAGTACTAGTTTTGTGATACGAGAACCTAATGAAGCAAGTGTAAAGTTGGTGCACCTTAGAACCTGGTTTAAACCCCCAGTGCTAATTTATTTTGCCACTGACCGTTCCAAGGCAGTATCCCCAAAGGTTCTCGTTTTCGTTATTTTTTGTGGCGTCCTTTATGAATTGACATACTTGTAACAAACATGCTCCCTCTCTCTCTCTTCCTTTCTTCTTTTTCGCTGCGTGGAAAAAAGCTGTGTTTTGTGAGTGTGGTGTTTCCTTATATGCATATATTACTTTTTCACTTTTCATTTTATGTACCCGATAAGATTACATGCACCAGAAATAAAAACGAGAATCTACGATTTTTTTTCTGACACATCAAAAATACTCTGATTGTTCGTTTCATATGCAATGCAGTAGAAAAACTTGTTTCAGTACCGAGACGATAAGTTAATATGCAACAAACATATATCTTAAAAGGTTATAATGAACGAAAAATTTAAATCTGAAAAGGTTTTAATTTACGAAAACCTGATATTTGCCTTATTTTCTGACAAACCAAAACTATCCAGATCGTTCGTTTGATATGTGCTGCTGAAAAGTTTGTTTTTTACTCGATAATTTTACGTGCACTCAACTTCAAAATTAAAAAAGTCACAAGGATCGAAAACCTTAGATTTATCTTATTGACTGACGCAACAAAATTATCCTGATAGTTTGTTTATACGTACTACAGAAAAACTTGTATCAGAACTGAATAGATTAGTTTAAGTGAACCCAACATAAATCTAGAAAGGTTATAATGAAAGAAAACCTGTATGGATCGCTTGTTTTAATATGTACTGAAGAAAAACATGTTTCTTCACTCGATGAGATTAAGTGCAACAAACATCAGTTTAAATGAAAAAGTTATAATTAACGATAACCTACAATCGTCTTATTTTCGTATTCACCAATTATAACCTTTTGTTCGTCTGATATGGCGTAACTAAAATATCGTTAAAACAAAACTCAATACAAGAATTTGATATGGCTGTATAAATAATAAACAGCAAATCTCCATTCAAGTTCAGAAATGACAATATAAAGTGTATAAAGTTGTTTACCTGTGGAACAGCTGCCTTCGGATGTCCGGAGGTCTAGTTTCTAACACCGGCTTAGTCTCAATCATTCAAACGCTATGATTTCGCGGTGTGATACTGACCAATGACAGAACGTCTAGATGATCTAGACTAACACCGGCTGAAATATGATACAAATCGTGATTTAAAGCGGCATTACTTCAATTTAACCCGCTCTTGTATGAAATATTACATGTATTTGGAACTATAGGCACAAATTTGCAACATTAGTTCGGGCTAATAAAATTTAAATTTACTAAAATAAATTTGGTCCACGCGACTAATTTCCGAAACGTCACAGAACTCGAGATCGCGCATGAAGTGGTCTCTTCGTCGGTGCGAAATTTAGCTCCATTACATTTAGCTTCTTAAAAGTTCGTTAACGATAATTTGACAATATCATTGAAAATCCCGTCTATAAGAAAGAATTCGATCGGACCTTTTGTGTACTGTTACAGAGTTTATATATTGGAGTCTACATGGACAAATATGATTTTTCAATAGTATATTCTTAGTTTAGGGCTGGGGCTTTAAGTCCAATAAAAACAAATTAGGTTAAATGTTTACCTATAGAGCAGCTGTCTCATTAAGGGGGTGGGGGTGGGGGAGGTATCCAGTTGCTATTAGATGTCGCGGTACGGATTTAGTCAATATCTGGTGAGAAGATGTGTAAGCGGAAGGACAGCTCAATCGAGAGAGCATTCGCCCTGTACGCGAGGGGTCCCGGGTTCGAGTCCTGGTCTGGCTGCTCATTCTTTCTCACCCTGACATTTGGTGCCAAACGGGAAACCGTGACAGCATAAAAATCGCGATATAATTTCTTGATTGTCTCGACAGATTATGCATATATTACGAGAATAGTTAACAGTCTTCAGTTTGATCCAAAACTATATTACTTTACATTGGAGGCTTGTATGAAAATTTTACGGTCAGGCCCTGTGCAAAAAAAAACCCTCACAGGGACCATCTCGAAATAAAGATCACCCCATTAATAAGACTTATATATCAATGTGCTCTTTAACAGTTTTATACGTGTTCCAATTTCTTTCCCGGAATGAAGACGTCAATCCTTGAAATGACGTCAAAAAGTTGAGGAGACGACATAAATTTTTATGCATTTCGCGTTAAAAATATCATTTTATTGTCAAAATATGTAAGAAAAGCAAAGTGTTACATTGTAGTTATGAGAAATTTAAAAACAGTAGAAGTTCCTTCTTAATATAGTAACAACTAAAATGTCACAAAATATGCCCGAAGGTACATGTACCTTTTCCCGTGGCGCGACCCTATCATATATTTAATAAGTTTGCAACAATAAATATTGTTATTTGCACGTGTTTTTGTCGGGAAAGGCTCAGTTATTAACAATTTTTGTAGATAACAGACTAGAGCTGTAATAAACAGCCATACTGTGGGAAAGGCGCGGAAGAAAGGCTAGATTCTATTATAGTTATTGTATTGAAATTTAGAATTCATGTTTCGAGACCCTTGAAAACAACTAAAATTATAAATAATGCATTATAAATAATTGTAAATATTGAAACTGTGTATAATTTGTACTTGCAGTGTCTTGTTTGAATTGTTTTGGTTATCCGCAAACCACAATGGGGTTTGAAACGGAGAAAAAAAGACGTAGACTGTGCATGTACATGTATAATATTATATGAATGCGATTTTGCCTGGCAGTTTATTTAACTTAAAGTAATATATATTGCTTATTTTGTTCAGAATTTGATTCGGTCAAACTTAAAACAACATGCTTTCGAACAACATTATCATGCACCTGCTCCTGTTTAATTATGAACACTCTTCATTTTACCAACGAGCAGGGCCGGATGCAAGATTTCTAGAAAGAAAGGGCGCGTGTGTCAGTCATGTGGTAGTTTCATAGTTTTCCATTATGGATCCACCCCTGCCAACAATAAAACATTCTTTGCCATTACAAAAAATACATATTTATCAATATCACAATTATTGTGTACTGAATTGGCCATTGTCGAAATAGAAAACGATGGGGATGAAAAGCAAAAATACATCAATTTAAACGGGATTTTCCCACAAGTGTGCAGCCTTGTAAAATAGATTTGAGTAAATTTGTTATTAAATGAACATGATGAATACACAAAAAACGGAATTTGAGTGACGATGTTGATATGATTAAAACAATTAACAAAAAAGATCGGAACATTTGCATAATATAAACGGTTATTTCTTCCAAATCAATTTTAACAATTTTCGTTAAAGTTTGTTAAATAACTGGTTGAGAATTAAGTGATTAATATGCGATGGATATACAGTAGTACATAAAGGATGGAATTCAAAATTTATTATCCTTTATAGATATTTGCTAGAGGAGTAATGATGACTATAAAAACTAAAAAGAAGGGACTTATTTAAGCAATGGATAAATTAAGGTTTGATGAAATTAGCTTTTCCGGCAAACGATCTAAATGAAGCCGTAAGTTTCTGCTTATTATTTTTAACATTTCTTTAATATAAAGGCTTTGTTGTGATGTTAAATTAAATTTAATATACTACTAAAAGTTTGCTAAGCACCAGGCACATTGTTTGCACATAACTTTTTATATATATTCCCGTTTTTAGTTTTTTGTGTTTTCACCCACCTGATGAGTCAGATTTTTAAATCAATATGGACTAATATTGAACTTACTGCGGTGTGTTTCAAATGATAGTGCCTCTAGCGGGAAACGAACACGCACCGTCACGGCGACAGAGCCTAGCCATGCAATTCTGACAACGCAACCAATTGAGCTAGCCTGGACACCCCCAAGAAAAGATTGATCGATTAGCCCTGAAAAACGTTACCATCACTGCATGACATCGGTAACGGGGTATTTTACTAATAACAGTATTGACTATAAGTACGGTGAGACTTTTTACGTCCGCCACACTGCACAAATAGCGCTACTGTGAATTTCAAATCAAAGTGCCTCTAGAAGGTTTATTTAAGGAATGATTCTTATTTTGGTGCGGTTCATGCAGATTGGATGTGCACGCGAGAGCTGGCAAATCCATAAAGCGCGCTAGCGCTTTATGGTAAATTTGCCAGCTCTCACGTGCACGTCCAATCTGCATGAACCGCACCAAAATAAAAATCATTACTTATATTTACATTTTATTCATTTTTTTCTTTAAATAAACTTTAGTCGAAAACTTTCAAAAATAAGTATTAAATAAAAAGGGGGAGTTATACGTGGGAGTTTTCAATAGTAACAGCCATGACGTTACTGACGTCATTACGGGTCATGCGGTTCATGCAAAATGATCCGAATTTTTTTAAACCAAGAAATCAATAGGAATGTAAATATTAAGAATTTGTATGGGATGATGTTTAAGGTGGATATGTGAATAAATATGAAGGAATTGCCAAAACATCTATCATGTATGTCTGCATCCGATAAATGCCTTATAACCTTCACATTTGGCATAGTTTAATTTAAAAAAATCAGATTTTTCAAGTGTAAGTAATGATTGAGTACTCTACAATTGTCGGGTAAATGCATGCAGCAAAAGTTAAACACTATGAAAATACTGAGTTACCTCTTTTGTATGTCAATCAATGGTATGTGTACCAAGGGGACCTTCTTGATACCTTACTAAATGATTTTTTCTAATGTAAATATAATATAATGTAGACATTTAATGGTGTGTGGTTAACATTGTGCTAAGCGATAGTAGCGTATTTCGTTTACAGCTTTATCACAATAAAGTTACCTGTTCACAGCTGGGTGAGACAAGTCTCTAAATAAATGATAGCTGTCACAGTTAAAATTATTTTTGAATCTGACAAAACAGGCACTGCATTTATTCATATAGATGAATATAAACAAAATCAGCTGTGAACTGACAGTTGTTTGATTTGTGATTATTTATTAATGGCGCGTAACATACAAGTGTTTTATAACTGAAGAGTATGTTAAAAAACGAATAATGCATTGTTTATCTTAAAAAGCAATATGCGATCTATGTGGGAAAATCTATGGGGTAGTCGATTTTTCCGTGAAAAACAACAACAACAAGAAAAAGGTTCGTCCGCTGAAGTTTAGTTGGCAAGCATTTTAAGAAGTCCCTTATCTCTCAACAAATATAATCTTACCGGTAATTCACGTCTATTTCTAATAAAAAAACCGTAAACGAACTAAAGATTTCCTTTTAAAATAAAAATAATAACAAACTATGTGTATTCTTCTTAAAGAAGATTTACAATCATTGTGTCAACAAAGCGGCTGTCACATAAAACGAGTTGTCAATTTGATTTATTTTGAGAAGACTCCTGCAAGTGGTAATATAACGTCAGTGTTGTTACAATTACATTAATGTTGGTCATTTTAAAAATACTGCATACAGTGAAACTCCTATATAAATACCACCTGAGGTACTCTTCATAAGTGGTTATAGAAATGTAATAGTGGGATGCTTTTAATTCTGGGTATGAAAATAGTGTCGAACTGTTTAATGTATGATTGATAACCACACGGCCTTAGAAAAAGGGCGACGGCGCCTAGAAAATTTAGCTTTGAAACCTTGGTCTTATAATTAGGGTGGTCTTAATTTCAGAACACTCTTAGACTTTTTGAAGGTTTTTACTATATGTAATTATTCTCTTTCTTTTTTGTGCAAAATTGAAATAATACATTCCCAATGACAATTTGCGAGAAAATAAACAGTACTAAAGTTTCGGCAAATTTCGTTGTAGTATAATTGCGGCGAGAAAATTTGCACCTACTTGAAAATTAAGTGTCACACATAAACCATTTTGCAAAAAGCACACCCATTTTCATTTAATTATTTTTGTATTTTACATGGATTTTTTTATAATTCTAAATTAAGATATTAAATTCATTTCTCCCGCATTCAATTCGTTTTTTTTTATAAAGTATTAGATTCAGATCACGCCAGATTCATATTTTCTTAACCTATAACACTTGCGGTCAGTATATAGAGATATTTGATATAGTGTTACAGTATGTGTCACCAATATTGTAACATTCTAATTAGTGGCAGTTTTGATAGATGGATTGATGAAAACTGCGTTTTAGTGATGACTTTATAATTTGTGATTTTTGCAATACAAATTGGAAAAATATCCCGTTAATAACAACTAAAACTTAATTTAGGTTTGATGGGTTTAAAATACATGTAGAAAGTTTATTGCAATAAATACAGAAATATCTAATAAAGATGTGACTTGCATTTACACAAGGGGATTGTATTTATTTAAAGGTAGGTAGCTATTCTTTTTATTTTATTACTCCGACTAGAATTTATTCTTATTAAGAGAATTTATTCTAATTTATTCTTATTATAATAACTGAATTTATCTTGTTTAAAAGTCTCTTGCACCCAATCTTAACACATCATCCACAGTACTGTTACTTTATGACAAAACTTATCGGGTTATTAAAAACAAAAAAAAAACTATGGTTAAATATATTTACATGTTTTTGTCGCCTATACTCTTATTCACCAAGACAACTTGAAGCTGTTTGTTTATATGAGAACCGGTAGGGGCAAGTGTGAGGTTGGTGCACCGTATAACCTGGTTTTAATCCCCATTATCAAAAATGGTTTTGCCACTCACCGCTCTAAGGCGGTAACCTCTCCGCTTTTCTATTTCGTTAATTGTTTGTAATGTCTCAGTTTAAATTGATCATTAAAAAAACAGATGCTCTTGTTTCCTTTCTACTCATTGTTTTCCTGGGGAGGCTGTGTTTTCCCGATGTGGCAATTCCTGATATGCATCTTTAAATTTTTATTTGCATTGCGAAAATGCATGCACAACAAAATGTAGAATAACTCATGTGTAACTTACGACAATATGAAATATCTTAACCACAAAACAAATGTCATTTTTGATATCTAGACACAACACAAGACTATAAGACAAAACATTCAAAATGTTACTAATGAGAACTTAATGCGAGTATATTTTTACATTTTTGTTACTTCATTCAAGTTATCCATCTTTTATAAAATGACGCGAAAACTTGAGAAAAAGTAATAGTGACATATCAATAATGGCAAAAAAATGTCAACTCCTTAAGTTTAAAAGCAGTATATGCACCATTGAAATAAAAGGAGTTACAAAATAATGTATACCGTTTTTTTTCACAAAAGTGTCGAATGTTTAACAAAAACAGTGGAAGTATCATTGAAATAAGAAGGAGTAAGTCTGTTTTTTTGCACTTAGTTGACGATATGCCAACCTTCATCTTTGTATAGTCAATAGTTTTTTGAGATTTTAGTAAAATTTAGAGTGTAAACAAGACCTTGTTGTCAACAATTATTCATTACATGTTGGGTGTCAGTGTTAAAAAGATTGAATCGCTGTCAGGCAGGTAATCTATCTATCCTAACCCGCCTGACTGCGACCTCTACATTCTCGAGTACAAATCAAGATATACTTGTAGATATAAATGCAGGAGACATAACCAGAGCAGGACTCAAGACTATGCAATAAACTGTGGTATCATTTTATTTCCCGAGAGTTTCACTGTCCCGCAATATACATGTTTGTAGGTCACGTCAATTTTCAAGATTTTCAGTTGAGAAAACATATCATCTATTAATGCAATATAATGACATAACCATGACGTGAGGATTTTGATATGACCCAAAAATGTCCCCACAAATTGTCCATTCCCCTACATTTGTAAGTGTCCTTGCACTTGCGGTAAACCCGCCTTAAACGTTTAAAAATATGTACTAAATAATATCTTTACGATCTTAAATAGAAATAGCATGTCTCTATACCCATCTTATGTTCCGACTTAAAGTCTGTATCCATATTAAACAGGTTAATTTGCATCTCGTATACGCGACATCCGCATTACCTCGGCTTTCTTTTTGGTAAGTCATTTTAATGGGAAGGAAGTGATACATGTATATAACTCCGACACAATTTTCAACTTTTGTCAATTAATTGTTGTATAAATAGAAACCATTTCTTTATTTTAAAATTTAGAATTTATAGTAAATTAAATTCACAGTAAATTACAATTTTGGAAAACTGATGCAAAGTTAAAATGAATAATTATTGCATAGATGTGGCCGCTTGTAATGTTTAGTACCGCCAATGGAGATGGATTTTAATTTCACGACAAGTAAGCACAACTTCTTATTAAGCTCGGGGGGGGGGGGGCGTAGCTTACCCTCTATTTTGTGGATTCACAATTGTGCTAGGAGGATCTTAGACGGGAGTGGGGGCAGGATCCGCTGGAAAATTTTGAAAACAATGGTCTGATCTTGTGCATTTTGGGCGTTCTCAGTAGAATCAGGTGGATAAACCGAGCGTTCGCCTAAAGGCATCTACGCGCCTGAATAATTGCGTTTGTATGAATAGAAGAATAATGTGATTAAATTAAAATTCAATTCGTGGCTATGAATTTCGTGATAATTGATAAAATGGCATTTTCGTGGGTAATGAAATTCGTGGTTTACAACTTGCTTAACTGTGCTTATGTTTGTACATGCCGCCACAGCAGACGGCATGAATTTTTCCTTGCGCTGATGAATTTTATAACCATTTTATTCTTACTCGTTTTCTTTATTTAGAAAATATGTGATACATAGAATCTTACAATCGACGTTGTCATAAAATACAAAACCTATTCAACTCGTCCAAGAACAAAATCATTCATTAAGACCGCCAGGTGCTTACTTAATAACAAATCCCATAATTCGTTCGATACTTTTTGTATAAGTACATTACAACTGTTCATATGAGATCCTAAAATAGATGTATGTAGTGAAGAGAAACTTGTTTCGGTACTCGATAAGTTTACGTGCACCAAACATTAAACTGTTATAGGTTATAATAAACGAAAACCTGTGATAATATTTTTGTCCGACACACCAAAACTATCCGCGGATCGTTTGTTTGATATGCATTCCTTAAAAATTTGCTTCTGTTCTCGATAATTTTAGGAGCACCAAACATAAAAATGAAAATGTTACAAGGAACGAATATCTATGATTGTCTTAGGCCAGAGAAACAAAATTATTAGATTCTCATCCGGATTTCGGGAAAAAAGGGGCGGGTGGGCATTTTTTAATTTTTATTTGTTTATTAACGAAATGCCTTATGAAGGTATTTCGAGATGGTCTTAAACCCGTTCTGTCCGGAACAGAATGGGCGGGTGCTTTTGGACAGGGGCGGTTGGGGATGAGAATCTAAAACATTTTTTTTCTATTGCCTTATTGTCCGACAAAGCAAACATTTCCTGACCGTTGTTTTGCTATGTTTTTCAGAGATACTTGTTTCAGTGCAGATTCGTTACATTTAAGTGAATAAAACATAATCTAGAAAGGTTGAAATGAACGAAAACCTTTATCGGTTTTTATATGAACTGAAGAAAAACATGTTTCAGCACTCGATAAGATTAGGTGCACCAAACAGTAAAAACGAAAAACTACAAATAATAAATTGTTTTTATTGAATGACGCATAAAAAATACTCTGATAGTTCTTTTTGTACGTAATGCAAATATACGCGTTTAGTATTCGATGTTACGTGCAACATCCATACATGTATAATAGTGAAGAAAATATAATAAACGAAAACCTGCAATCGTCTTATTTTCCGATTCACCAAATATACCATTTTGTTCGTCAAAATATACCCTTATTGCGTAATTTAAATAACGTTGAATGAAATCATATTCGAGAAATTTGATATCTCTTTACTCTTTACATATCTATTTAAGTTTAATATAAAGTGTATAGAGGTTGTTTACTTATAGAACATCTGTCTTCGGGTGTGGAGATCTAGTTTCTGACACTGGCTGAAATATAGTTAAATTCGTGATTTAAGTTCGGAAATGGCAATATAAAGTAATGAGGTTCAATGTTTGCCTATAGAGCAGCTGCCCAATTAGGGGGATATCCAGTTACTATGAGTGGTTGAAATGTGATAAAAATCGTGATATCATTTCTTGATTGTCTCGACAGATTGTGCATATATTACGAGAACAGTGTACAGTCTTCAGTTTCATCCAAAACTATACTACTTTACATTAGAGGCTTGTAGGAAAATTTAACGGTCAGGCCGTGGGCAATAAAAAACCTCATCAACCCCCTGGAAGAAAGGCTAGGTTCAATTATAGTTATTGTATCAAAATTTAACATTCATGTTTCGAGACTCTTGAAAACTACTAAATTTATAAGTTATTAATTAGTTTTAATCTTGTTAATTTGTATAATTTAAACTTGAATTACCTTGGTTGAATATTTGGGGTCACCCACAACCCAAACTGGGGCCCGAAACGGAAAGAAAAACTAGGAGACAGGATAAATGAACGTGGCTTTGTCTACATGTAACTTAAAGTAATGAATTCCGACTTTATTTTATTCAACATTTTATTCAGTCAAATTTAAAACAATAGGCTTTTCGGAAAGCTCAATCATGTACCTGTTTGAGTATGAACTGTCTTAATTTAAGGGCCCACCACACTCCTCCCCTGCACGTTCACTGATAAAAAGAAAATAAAAATACTCTCAATAAAGGTAAAAATTTGTTCAATAATTCTTTTCACAAATAAATGTTTCTAATGTATCTTTATTTTGCATACCTTAAGACACGTTAGAAAAGTAATGAAAAAACTAGACCTAAAAATTCCTTAAATTTCTATTTACATGAATTCACGGAAACTAAGCAATACAAAACATAATTTTAAAGTCCAACGTGAGTGTAATTATACTGACAAGAAAATGCTGTTTACTGTTTAAAGAACGTTCAAGTACTAAAAGAGAAATCAATGATTGCCATCCGTTTACGCGACCAGGAAACGACCAGGAAATTGAAGGTCAAACACACTTTTACTAATATCTCATAAAGTTTACATATGTAAGTCACGAGGACACAAGATATTGTTGTTAGTATTATATTAGTATTATATTACTCATGCGGGCATTTAAAATGATGTTTTATGTTGTTTAGTTTTTGTGAATTTATGTAAATACTTAGAAGTTCATGGAATTTGTATATCTCGCTATTTTTCTGTACTGTTCTAACGTGTCTTACCATATGCAAAATAAAGATAAATTAGTAACACTCATTTGAGCAAAGTTTCATTGAACGGCATTTTGGCATTATTGAGATTTTGGTAATTTTAGTTTTATCGATGAACGTGCCGGGGAGGAGTGTAGTGGGCCCTTAACCAACAATCGGATACAAGAATTACAGAAAGAGCGGTGGGGTGCACGTCTGTTGCAGTAACCTTTGTAGTTAAATAATTTTCTCTTCTGGATTCGCCCCTGCTAACAAAAAAACCATTGTAGTCATAACAAAAAGAAACATGTTTATCAATATCATATTTATTCTGTACTGAATGGGTGATTGTCGAAATAGAAAACAATGAGGATGAAAAACAAAACAAACATAAATTTAAACAGGATTTTCCCACAAGTATGCAGCATATAAAAACATATTTGAGTATAGATGTTATGAAATGAACACAAAAATAAACGGAATAAAAACTTACTTTGAGTAAAGATGTTCATAATTAAGTGTTACATGTAACTTGAAAACAAAAAATAAACATAATTATAGTAAATGGTAAGTTACTTAGTTGTGAATCCAGATTTTCAAGAACATTTAATATCTTGGTAATGATTACAGAAATGCAGATTTGTTAAAAAAAATGTTCTTTTAACTTCTTCTAATTTTACAAAATTATTGGTAGGAAAGTGGATACATTTTATTTTTGCTGAGTATATACATGTATATTATAATATAGACATCACATCTATATTATAATATAGACATCACATGTATATTATAATATAGACATCACAATGATATGTGTAGTCATCTTGGTGCTTAGCAAACTTTGAGTAGTATATTTCGTTTATAGCTTTAGCTTTATATTAAATTGAATTTTCACAGGTGGTGACACAAATAAAAAAAAGCCTCCAAAAGATAGCGTATATCATTGTCGACATTAGTTTTGTTACTAAGAGAACACTGATTGCATTAATTAATATATGGATATACAAAAATCAGCTGTGGAACAGAAAATTGTTTGAACGGCGATTATTTATTAATGGTGCGTATATGAGTATAAGAATATGTTTAAAATCGAAATATGCTATTTTTATCTGAATTAAAATGCAATATTCTGTCACACAATAAACTTACCACCGCGGGAAAATCTATGTGACAGTCAATCTTTCGGCGAAAAAGTTCAATTTGCAAGCATTTTATGGGGGGCCTCATCACTTAACAAATCTTATCTTATATGTACATCAAGGAAGAACAGAAGGCTTCCGATCTGGAGACTGCGGGTTCGAATCCCACCAGTAATGAGATACTTCTGCACGTTTGGCGCGTGTACTTGTTTGCAACCCTGGAAGCAGTCATCACGCGAGATTTATACGTGAACAACTTGTTACAAAATCGAACTGAAATAAATAGAATTGAAACTCTAACTTCATTATGAAAAAAAAAACTAATTTATCTTGCCTTTGATTTTGTTTGTCACTCTTACTCTTAAAAAGCTATATTATATTTTCTTTCATTTCATTCAGCCAAATATAAATTATTCATTGTTTAACTTATAACATGTTTTCTTCATGAAAACTATAACAACAACAACAAACTCCGAAATAGGGTTGGTAGTACAGACAACTTTTATTCAACTAGTATGCACTACTGAAAACAACATGATGGTTCTCCAAAAAAAGTTTCACCTTTTTATTGGTGATGAACGTGGTCGTCACTTAACACTTTTAAAAAATGAAGCGAAGCTTCCACGAATCAAAGTCCAGAACTATCATTCCATGCACAAACTGTCTACAATTCTTACAACATCCTGAACGACAGAAAATCGTTCTACTGAAAAATAAAAAAAAATCATCACAATATAACACATTGGGTTAAAACCTTGGTTTAAATTCTCAAATTGTATATTCATCATAACTCAGGGGGTGAAGGGAAGGGGGAAGAACGTACACGTAGACAGTAGGCTGTTCTAACCTTCGAATGTTAAAAATAACTATACTATGCGTTTATATACCCTATCTAAACGAGTCATAGCATATAAATTAACCTGCAAAACCGATTGTATAAACATTCCAAACGACCCAAAAATAAATAAATTTAATTTTATGTTCGTCTAAAGTAAAAAAGTAAACGAACTATGTGTTAACTATTAAATGTTCGACCGAAAACATTTATTAAAAAACAAATTCAGACACGCAACATTATGAAAATAATATGTTCGAAAAAATGAAAAATACTGTAATGTTATTGGCTTCAATATAATCTCTGAATTGACCATTATATTCTCAGTATTCGCGAAAACCCCGTCGTGATAAATCGACATCATTAAACGTGGACATAACGTATTTGCTATTTTCACACCGGCATTATTTTTTTCACGCATGCCAAATTAACTTGACCAGACGCATAAATTGCCTTTGGCCAATATCTTGACCACTGTCCTTTTGTCAAGATAGTGATCAAACGAGTGTCGTTTAATTGTTTTGGTCAATCGCAATAGTGTATCGTAAGCATCAAATAGGGTGCAGATTTATAACAATTTAAATTCTCTAGTTTAAAAGTGTTCAAATCGAAATTGTGTTTACGACAATCAGAATGTGTCGCAAGCAATAAAATGGGTGCTACAACTATATAAAGTCGTTCAATTGTTTGAATTTTAACATTGTTAACAGAACTATTAAAATTATGTGGACAGTTTAGAAGTTACATTAGCAATAATGGGGAAAGTTATACGTAAATTATCGGTAAGTTAACTTTTAAATATACTTCTATCGTAAAGGATTTATTTATTTATTTATATATGTAGTTATTTTATACTTAAAGGGACATTTTTTCATAAAAAAACATAATTTACAATATAACAAACACATATTTTGAGAAATTTCAAACAATTAAAAAACTGTACATTTCCTGTCCATGCCGATACAGGTACGTGACATTAGTTGCATGTCACGCGTGATTTAGTTGCATGTCACGCGTGATTAAATCGCTAGTTAAAGTGTTTTATTGGTTTCATAAATATTTTACTTTTAGATTATTTCTTGATAAAAGCACTGAAGAATTGAAAAAAAAGAATTGTTAAATTCCTATGTAAAAATGGAGATAAACATACGGCCACATTTTGAAGTGATCTGTATAGTATACTGCGCCAAAATGATAACTTGACAAAAATAACATGGGAAACTCCTATGTATACATTAATGGTGTCAGTGAATGCAAATATCTGGAGGAATTAAATCACATAATATGTTAATCTTGGAAGTTTTCGGTTCCGTATCTATCGGTTTCAAAAAGGAAAGCAGAACAATCGTACATGTATGTGGTTGTGGCAAATTAAGAGTGATGTTGTTCATAAGTCTGTTTAAAGGGAGGTTATTTGCAAAAACGGATAATTAATTAACGTTATCTTATTCATTTGCACAACTGAACTCTAATTTTAGACCTTCATGCTACAAACTGTTGATCTGATCATTATTTTGGAAAGAGGAGATAATCTTGACCTCTGTGAAAAAAAATAAAAACCGCTTTATCAAATGTCCTGATATGTGCAAATATTTACATTCCCATTGATTTCTTCGTTTAAAAAAATTCGGTTCATTTTGCATGAACCGCATGACCCGTAATGACGTCAGTAGCGTCATGGCTGTTACTATTGAAAACTCCCACGTATTACTCCCCCTTTTCACTTTATACTAATTTTTGAAAGCGTTCGACTTAAGTTTATTTAAAGAAAAAAATGAATAAAATGTAAATATAAGTAATGATTCTTATTTTGGTGCGGTTCACTAGCGCGCTTTATGGATTTGCCAGCTCTCGCGTGCACGTCCAATCTGCATGAACCGCACCAAAATAAGAATCATTCCTTAAATACCACACATTAATAGAAGGATAAAATATATCATCACTCTGACGTAGTGGTCTTATTTTTGGGGTGATTTTTTTCCGGGCGGTTAGGAGGGGTTTCACTGTATGCAAAATATGGCCAGACCATGGCCGATATTCGAAGAACTTCTCTAGATTGAGAACGTCTCATTCTGCGAAGAGCGAACACAAGAAATTCTACTGACAGTTTGACTTAAAAGCGTTCTGGTATTAACAATACATGCAGTTATACTGAGCAAAAAAGAAAACAGACATTTTTTTTCAAATACAAAAAAAATGTTCAGGACATTTGATAAAGCGGAAAGATGTTTTTATTTTTTTCACAGAGGTCAAGGTTATCTCCTCTTTTAATAGTTTTGTTCTATGTTCTACCATGTTATAAAAGACTACGCCAACATAATGCCACTTTTGTACAGTCTCAAATGCGGTCTTAATAGAGAAGTTTCACTGTAACAGTTTGGGAACTTAAAAATAATGAAAAGTGAACTTTGAAAGCCACCGAACACGACAAATACGAAAATATCACCAATCGCACTTGGTTTAGAATTCAAACGTCAGGGTTTGATGAGATTTTATCGACGGTGACCAGAACATTTGTCTAAACGAAAGTTTGAAACTGATATTAAACATCAGCCCTTAGAAATATTCTGAAATAATTATCTAAAAAAAATTTAAAGCTACATTTGTGAACTTATTTGCAACAAAAGAAATTGCTGAGGTTCTAACTGGATTCGAACCCACGACTGCCAGATTCAGCAATATTTGGTCAAGCTAATGGCGCAATCGACCCGACCAGTGGGGCTTTTAATAAACACTGACCTATACTAAAAAGTCCAAGAAAACTTATTAAAACTGGCTTAATAATGATGGACCAAACCCTCTCGTTCCGAACAGTAATTACATCATGGCATTTGACAATTCCCAAAGAATAGGAATAAAACGTGAATTTAATGTAAGATCATTTTGCGCTAAAGAATTTGCAATATACTAGAATATAATCTTTCATCCTAAGGTTTATTTCATGTTCTCGTATTTTCCAGAAAAAAACGAGCTCAAATTAGAAAGAGAGAAGGTGAATGATCTACACAAAACTTCAGTTTCATAAATTCATTGTCATCTGTAGAACTTAGATAATTGTTAGATAATTCACAGGAACCTGAATTTCTTTCAATAATCACCCCAAAACAAATACAGAAGTATCATGTTATTTTCATATTTCAAAAATATTATTTTTCATTTGTCCCGGTGTAGAAATGAGTGACGTCACGCAATGGAGAAGACGAAAAAATAAAGAACGAAACAAACGTTTGATAACCGATTCCAGAATGACTATTATTAAGGTGCTATGATTGCTAATAAAACTTGAAAAGGAAAGACATTATATATAATAATTAATAACATGCATATCATAAATTTTCTCTGAATCTTTCTAAAACAGCTGAGTTTTGACATTTAATATGTTCTTATAAGGTGACATATAGGCCGGTTGGGTCGAGTGGATACTTCTTATTTATTTATATATTTAATATGCTGTTTTGTAACGATGTTCACACGTCACTATAATAAATGATTACTTACTTACTTATATATGTGTATAGGGTCAAACGTCATATTTGTGGGATCGGGGTGATTATTGAAAGAAATTCAGGTTCCTGTGGATAATTGTTTTTCAAACAGCTTCAAGCAATGGATATGTAGCTCGAACGTATTTTGTGATTCCCGGAGCAAAGGTATATAAAACATGCACTTTTTCTTTCCCGATTTTGGAATTTTTCAATCAATATCTCCTTATCGGGAAAGTAAACGGAGATTTCCCAACTTTCCCGAACAGGAAACTTCCCCGACTGTATAACATATATGGTAAATTCATTTTCAATCAGAATAACAGTTAAGATGGACCATATTCATGTTTCAGGAAAGATTCTTTGGGATATTGATGGAACACTTGAGATAAGTGGATTCTAATATTTCCAATCGATTTTTTTACCTTTTCATATGTTTAATGTCACACTGCAATGCAAATCGGTTTATATAATGACAAATGAGCGAACAATATAAGATTGATGGCTCTTTAATGGTATTTAGTATCAAAATCTAGTGTTTTCTAGGCCAAAGATAAAAAATAGATGTTGAATATCAATCTAAAATCTCAAGAAATTACAAGCCTTTATATCATCCAATGAGATGCTTGAGATTTGAGACTGATTTCCATTCCCAATGTTATTAAACTTATCCCTGTTTTTGTAGGACCGTAAAATTCTCAATCGAAAGTATAAAGTTATATGTTTCTAGATCAAGAAGTAAACAATCTAAATGATGTAAATGATGACGTCATACATTTGTTTTTTAAATGTTTTCGAGGTCACTGAGATCACTGAAAAAAAAAACTAGCGAAAAATTAGGTTGCCGTTTTTAAAACTATCCCCAAACAAACGTTGTCTTATATAATAGTAAAATCTGCAAATTGAAAATGTTTGGCTTTCATGTTTCCCTCCCCCAAAGAAATGTCTTCATCTCGATTTTAAAAACTGTTTTGGCGGGTTCTCGGCAGAGCCCCATGTCGAAAAACCAGTTCACCCTCGGTGATATATTTTTTAACTTCACACTCAAGAAAATTATACATGTTATGACAATTAGGAAACAGCTTGTGCTTTTCCTATCATGTTACTGTCAAAACTTAAAATCAGCACAGATGTGACACTGTGAAGTATTATCTTTCTGCCGGCGTTCCTCACATCAGGGCTATCGTTGAAAAATATATGTATGACCAGGGAGTTCAATAGCTTTTGAAAACCAGTGGGCATTCATCCCATTTTAGATAAGGCCTAATCAAGAGGTTATAATCAGATAGCGTATCAGATGTTGTATTTCGTAAACTTTATACTAATTACCGTATTACATTACTATATTGCTTAAACTTCATTATATTTGCAAGGATAAAAAAATGAGATTATCCTCTTGCCCTTACGGTTTTATCAAGGAAACAAATACATGAAGCAAGTTACGGACAAAAAGCGTAGAAAAAAAGTTGGATTTTGACACTTTTTTTCAAACTTTTTGAACATTAACATGTAAGTTTCTTCTTTTTATTTCAGATGGATTTAACGAAAAAGAAAGCGTTCTTTTTCCTTCTTGGCTCGAGCGGAATGCTGTTTATTCTAATGGGTCATTTTTGGGGTTTCGAATCTACTCATCAAGTATTTCTCGTTGCTGCTAATTTCCACAACAGCTCTTTGGCTTATCTCAGTGCTCTGAATATGAACTTAAGTATTTTACCAGATATAAGAGAAGATCTTAAAAATTCAGTTTATAAGGAACATTTCATAGAACTGAACCCGCAAATCTCTGCATTCAAAACCAATGACACAGCTTTGAATTTTTATTTACGTTACACCCAGTTAGGCAGAAAAAATAATCGACGAAACAAAGAAAATAGGTACAAATTCGAACGATTCAAAGCAGGAGGCGAGTTTGATATAAGCTCCTATAAAAATATTGGACTTAAAGAAAGTGTAAATAAAGAGTTTATAAACGAAGATGATTCTTTTGGAAAAATTGAATTGGACAATGGTTCGAAACAAAAACACGTAGCTGGTTCCAATAAAATTTATAAAATAATTCACTATGACGGATCTAAAAATGTTAAAAGTGTTAAAGATACAATAAATCTGGAACAAAACGCAAGGTACCAGCGATTTAAAAACCCAGAAGATTCTAGGAAACATGAATTGCCAAATAAACTGTTAAGTACTGAAACACATTTAAATGTGCAAGATGTACTTGATACTTATAAAAGAAAGCAAGGTCAAAAGAATGACTACGATACCAAAGAAAATGAAGATAAAGCTGCATTTGGCGAAACATACGGAACGGTACAAATGAAACAATATGGCGTCAATGAAAATTCTATAAATAGATCAGCGAAAGCCATCTACGACAACCGGCAGGAAAACGGGTCTGCAATTTCAGAAGGCATATTAGACGTCATGGGAGAAAGTTTCACTCTAGATTCAGCCTGTGTGAAGCGAGAAACTAGAGTTGAAGATATTCTGTGTTTGGTAAGACATTGTTTTGGATCATTTATTCAATCAAATTAGACGTTTACCAACCTGAATGTATTACCGTGAACTTTATGAACTTAAGAGTGGAATGTTTAAGGGAAGCATTTCTTACATTATTCGATTTAAATATAAGGTGAGACATGTTAAATGGCAAAGTGAGAATCAAGTAATGGCATTGTTATTTAACAATATACCAAGGTCTAACACAGTTACCTCCCTTAGACACGCTCAACACAGCACTGCAACAACAAACAATTCAATGACGTTACTTGACGTGTCTTGATATGCGTGTTAAACTTGTTTAAAGATTTGGTTGACTTTATTGCATATCACCCTTGAACCTGGTTTAAACTCCAGTGGCATTTTGATTTGCCACTGACCATTCCAAGGCGTTAACCCCTCGGGTTCTCATTTTTATTAATTGTTTGTGGTGTCATTTTTGAAACTGATCATTTTATTAACCATGCTCTCTCTCTCTTCTTCTTCTTCTTCTTCTTCTTCGTCTTCTTCTTGACTTTGTGGGGAGGCTGTTTTTTTTTTCTGAATGTGGCAATTCCTAATATATTTACACTTTAACTTCGTCCTCTACGGTGAAGTCTTATTTATCTAACGAAGCATAATTTCTTATGGTAAACAGTGTGACGTAATAATTTGAAAGGCGTGGCTAAAGTTTAACCGTTCACAATTTATTGGACGTTGCACAATGTTTTTGACGTGTGACGTCGCCGAGCACGCACGTTTTACCACGAGTTGCTGTGAAAAAGCGTGGCGTCATTCACTTTGTCGTCAATGTTGCTGTTCCAACAGCCATCCGAAAAAGCCGAAATATCACAAATTCTTTTCATAATTTCTGTTTTAAAGAGAGTATTAATGTGTGTAATAATAAGGATTAAATCGATATTTGATGGTTTTCATTTGGGTATGAAAAACTGTTGGATTGTTTAAAGTACGCGTGAAG
Organism: Corbicula japonica; assembly: GCA_038501625.1. NCBI lineage: Eukaryota > Metazoa > Mollusca > Bivalvia > Venerida > Cyrenidae > Corbicula > Corbicula japonica. The sequence continues at coordinate 597,297 of JAZAYU010000205.1, forward strand.
CCCATTTTTCATATAAAGCATATTTCACTTTATTTCAAAACTTGAAATCATAGAATATATTGTTATAAAAAGTATTTCTGCAAATTGATGTGTCATTTATTCATTTCTAAGCCAGTGCACAATATATAGGGGGAATTTCTGTTTCATTGAAATATCGACCAGAAACTGATATTTTTACGAGTTGCCTAATGATTTTTATTTAATGTTTTCTTATCAAACAAATCTCAACACAACAAACTTATCACAAGTATGCTGACATCACGAAAGTGTCAAAAAATTAAAATACGTGATGGCGTATCCAAAGACGAAGAAGCTTTTTTATAAATACATATATGTTAAAATCAACTTAAAAGCATAGGTTAAGGTTTATTTATGAGCAAGCACATGTGACAATGTGATTTTTATGAGCATGTGACATGTTGAAACGCATTTAAATTCGCAAGAGATTGTGTAAAAATATGTTGATGCTTAATATGTACTTCTAAATTTACATTTGTTTTTAATATTTCGGCCAGTTTAAAGATGGGTGGTTTCAATATCCCAGTCAATATAAATTTTGATATTATTCAATCACCCCCAAAGATATACTTGCTGCTTTTTAAATTTTGCCTTGTCTGTGACATGCAGGTTTTATATTCTAAGATCCCCTCTCAAAATTCTTTTCTGTTTAGTTCCGCCCATTGTTTTCTCGTTTAGGGCAAACCCATTCTTTTATCTAGGGACCATACGCTGCTGAACATTGAATGGTATTAATCTGAAAATACCGCATTGAAGGTTCCATGTTCACCGCCGTATGCATAGCATCGTTTGGGATGGATCAAAATTGTACTGTTTATTGATGTGAATATTGAGTTGCGCTCAACCCGGGGCTAGGCAGCGTGGACAGTAATAAGCATTTCCATTACTGTCCATGAACAGGCTCAATCAAACCAAGCCTGCAATATTTTCATATTTGTCGTGGTCGAGGGTCTTCAAAGTTCCCTTTTCATCTAATAGAATTTGAACCGTGTCCGAACTTTTGATTTGCATAAATTGGGAGCTAATCCTGTCTTTTGTCTTTTTTGTTAGTCGTATCATATCGGCACAAATCCGTCATTTATACTTATTCTAAAAATACAAAATTGATGTATTCCTTATTTTCTAAAATTATTAAAATCTTTTTTTCAGAGACGACCAGAATTTTTACCGGATTTCCGGAATCCATGCTGGTACCAGAATGAAGTCTTACGTTGTTTACCATACTTCTACATTATCGGCGTGTGCAAGACGGGAACCACTGATTTATTTGAAAGGATTTCCCATCATCCAAGAGTGATAAAAAATAAAGGAATTCTCGGTAAAGAGACTTGGTTTTGGACATGGCTACGTTATGGACACAGTAAGTTGCCTTTAAAGGTGCATAGTCACTTATCAGGACGATAATATGGGGCACGTCACGGGAAAAGGAACTTTCGGTCAATTTTAGTGATATTTTAGTTTTTACTAAATTTAGAAAGAACTTACAACTATAAATCAATTTCTTATAACTAAAATGTAATTTTGATACACATTTTGACAATAAAAAGGAATTTTACAGCGAAAATTATAATTAGAAATGTCATCTGCTCAAATTTATGACGTCATATCAAAGATTGACGTCAACTGTCCGAAGATACCTTTTCCTGTGACGCGCCCCATAATTATGTAGTGTTTTCAAATATCAAAATTTATAAATAAAATCCTAGAAGAACTTAACTTTAAACAAAGTAAATGTGATGTATATTCTTTCACAATCAACATGATGATCAAGGTACGCGTGAGTTCATTTGAAGTCAAAGTTGTAATTGCGTTAGTAAGCTAGTAAAACTACAGATAACATCAATGAAATAATTATAATTTCTGTAATTAATGTTCAAATGCAAATGCAATTTTAACAGTTAAACAGCAGATAAACTAATTATTTAACTCATAAATAATTTAAAATGTTTAGGCATTCTCGTGCAGAAAAAACCAATCAATTCATTTGAAATTGCTGTATTTTTAGGCAAATTTCTCAGCATTCGTGCAAATACACCGATATTCATTTTTAATTAGTCTAATTATTTTTAGACAATTTTCTCAGCATTTGTAAAGATAAACAAGTGAATTTACATTAGATTACTGCAGGTGATTTTCATAGCACTAGTACAAAAACAATCGATTAACTCAGAATTATTGTAATTACTTTTCAAATTTAAATGATTGCAATTATTTTTATAATGCAAATTACTATAATTATTACTTTTCAGGCAATTTCCACAGCACCCGAACATATAGAAGGTCATTTGATAATTTCATCGATTATTTTGATGCAGACACAATTGAAAAAGTGACTACAAGGATGTCCAACGGCTCTATGTATCATCCTCTTATAACAGGTAAAAATAACACGTAAATCTGAATATTTGAAGCAAGGAAAAAGCCTTCGCTACTTACCTTAACCGTAAGGTGCTGGTGTTTCTGATTGATTGTTTATAATTTTAAGCAATAGAAAGTGTCATGTGTACATGTATAAAGGTAAACCTTCTAGATGTCTTGAGATTATGCTTAAAACTGTGGTATACAATCAAAGTTGAAACACTGACTTATATTTAACTTAAAATAGTCCAAAATAACCGTTTTCTTGTTTTCATACAGTTCTCTAAGTTATTTATCTCCAACACATCTTTTCTGTGGCACTTTAAAAATAACTGCTGTCAATGTACAAACAAAGTTTTTAATATGTCTTTATACACTGTATGCTATATATCTCAGTTATAATTGGTAACTTAAAATGATGTTTAAATTTCCTTTATAACATATAACAAAGTGTAACGAATTTAATGCATGTTTAATATTTTATCAAATTGTGGATATTTGTAGTGAACTGAGTGTAAACACATTTTAACAATACAAAATATAATGTTGTATTTACTAAATAATAATCATAGTATGAAGACTTTACATCAGTAGAGTATACAAGTCGATAACATTTCAGACGAACAACCACGAATTCGACTAATTAAGATTAAAAAATCTTAGAATATTATTCTATTTATCAGTTTCAAAACTGAACAAATTATCTTTGAACAAACAAAGTTATGGTGTATTTAATGTTAAATTTTCTAATTCTATATATTCTATAACCTTCTAACCGCTTAACCAATATAATAGTTGTCCATTATTGCATTTGTGTAACATAAAGATCTATAAGTTATCAGGAAATTCCTTCCCTTTAATTTTGTATGGTATTGTAGTCAAAGGTTAAATGATGACATAAAATTATTAACTTATTTCCCATATTGACTAAAAAAGAAACTGGTAATGATCCCTTTAATCATCAATCTGACCAGCACAAAACAACAGAAGGACGAAAATGCTTGTTTTGTTTTGCAAATAACCACGGGCTTCAGTTAATTAAAGTTTTGATAGACAGACTTCTTCTTTGCATATATTTTAAAGAACGGTGCCGCAAAAAGAAAATAAAAAGGGTAAAAGCTTATTCAATAGATTAACAATAATTGTCTTAACATGTAGGATTTGTGTATTCTTTTCTTACTGGTTATATAACAGTCCGACTTGTGCCAAAGACCGCCTATAAACAAAGACCACCTGTTCATAAAGACAACACTTTTTCCCCCACTGCTTTAAAAACAAATTCAATGTAAACAAGGCCATTTATTTTATGCTTTTCAGTGAATTAAAGAATTTTCCCAGTGAAATAAAAGTGGTATTTCACTGTTTTCAAACAGTGGAATATCATTTTTATTTTCACAGATTTTTTCACGTTAGTACCCGAACACACATAACATACAAATGAGAACGTTTAGAAAACGGGCTCAAATTTGTATACTTGACGTCATGACGTCACGTCATAAACAAGCGGTTTTGGTGCCGTTTTTTGCAACTTTTGTGTCAAATTGATGCAAATTTTGCACTTAAAGCATAAAATAAAAAGAAAATGTGTTTTACCAGTGAAAGATAGAAATATGTTTCACTCGTGAACTCCGGAATTATGTATTATCACTCGTGGCTTCGTCACTCGTGAAAATACGAATTCCTGAGCTCTCTCAGTGAAATATATTTCTGTCTTATACTGGTAAAAACAAATATCCTCTATTTCCTTTTAAGACAACTTTTTAATGTTCCCCTGATTGGTCTTTTAAGACTGAATTCAGTGTTTTTCTTTCTAGGTCATGGCGATCCTATGGACTTCTGGGATCAAGCGTCCTGGAAACTGATCCCACAGAATGATCCGGATCAAGATCTTCCAAACGTGACGACGCCTCATCTCATAAAACACATCAACCCAAACGTCAAACTAATTCTGCTGATCAGGGATCCAATTGAAAGGTTTCTTTTTTTTCAAAAAAAAATTTTCTATGCTTTACAATGACAATTTTATAATATCCTCATTAGGGTCTAATGACACATAGAATGATTTCTTGTCAGTTTCTTAGAATTCACTCAGACAAAGATCATAAAACTAAAACTGGAGACCAGTCGCCATTTTTAGCCACAGATGCTTGAAATTTGAAACTTGTCTCCAAACTCATGTTTATGATCTAGGGCCCTGTATTTCTTTTTGACTACATATGTTATAATATTTTGCTATGTTCACTTATTGCGGCACGTCAATGGAAACGGTATTCTCGGACAGTTGAAATGACGTCATTAAGTTGAGCTGACGACAATACTTATTACGCGTTTCGCGATAAAATGACATTTTGTTGTAAAAATATGTAACAAAATCTTAATTGTTTTATATACTTTAAAATATATTAATAACTAAAATGTCAAAATCTATGACCAACAATGTAGGACGCCCTTGCCATGATGTGCATCATCTGAGGTATTGTGTATATTTTCATGCACGCGCTTGAAAATATTGAGACCACAACTTTGCAATGTCAAAAGATGGCGGCGTTTATTTGTATATCCATTGCTTGATTCGACTATTTGAAATTTTGATTTACAACCGAGCCTACTACTTTTTCTTAAGAAAAAACTTACTGTACTGTTAATATAATATGGGGCACGTGACGGGAAACGGTGTCTTTGGTCATATTTTGACATTTTAATTGTTACTATATTTAGAAAGGACCTACAATTATCCATAAATTATTTTTGTATGATTAATTGAAGATTATATTATACACTTTGATAATAAAATGTTATTTTTAATGCAAAATACATAATATATAATGTTGTCTCCTCAACTTAATGACGTCATTTTAAGAATAAACGTCAACTGTCCGAAGGCATCCCTTCCCGTTTCACGCCAATTTAATTCTAACCTCTATTTTATATCAAAGATTGTTCAGCAATTACCTACACGGACAGTTTGGACTTAATTCACGTCATTTCCACGAGGACGTTGTGACGTCATTAAATCTGCTGAGGTCATGCCGGTCAACAAGGAGCCTGAAAGCTTGTTTGTATGACGAGCGCTTGGTTAAAAATCTTCTCGTAAGTTTCGACTTAATGCTGTGAACGCCATTTCTTGCAACTTTTCTGTCAAATTTACGCAAATTATGCACTAAAAGCATAAAATAAAAAGAAAATTAGTTTTTCCCAGCGTAAGATAGAAATATATTTCACACTGAAGAGCATACCATAATTATAGTAATATTTTAAATCTTATTAAATCGTTATTTTTCGATCGTACTGTCTTATAAAGTAGGCTGAATATTTGTAAAGTTTAGCGAATTAGTAAATAATAATAATAAAAGAAAAAATATAACAGATGTGTTTAAAGACTTTTAAATTAATGACTTTTTTACGATTTTTTAGGTTCCGATTTCCGGGAGCTTTTATTCAATCCATTTAAATGAGTGGCTGAAGGTTTTCCCTAGAAAACAGATGTTTATAACTACAACAGAAGATTTCTCGAAAAACGTTCCCGAAACCCTATTAAAAATATTTAGATTCTTACAGCTTGGTAAGATTTTTTATAAGTATTTAAATACTATATATTGTTTGGTGTTTTTTTCGCGTTTGTTTCATGTTTTGGCGTTTTTACAAAAAAGACAACTATTCGTTATCTTATCTCGAAAGAGTGTGCCTTCTTCATATTCCCAACAAATACAATAAATCTTTATATAAATCTATAAATAGTTTCTAGTAAACCGAAATATACACATGTATTTGCGCATACAACTTTTAGCGTTTTGGAAGAGTCGAACATTTTCGCGAATAATTAAGTTGGTGTTTATTCCATTATCTTATTAAGTACATAATCCTTTAGTGCCGTCCGCTAAAATAGCGAAAACTAACTGGTCGCAAATATTTGTTAGTTTACAGTACTTAGTCTCATTGAAGTACATCCTTGTTATATTTAAACTAGTATTGTCTATTTACCGTATTGTATACAATGATGGTCGGTTAATACAGTGTATTGTGTGTATTTTCAGATCCGTTACCGACCAGGGATCTATTCCGTATTGCAAACATGCCACATTTTTACGACACTAAAGCCAAGTACACAGCCGGGGAAATTCTCAATGAAACAAGAACGTTACTTGAATCTGTATTTGAACCTTACAACAAAGAATTAGCTGAAATGCTTAATGATCCAAAGTATAACTATAACAACAGATAAAAATGTAACATAACCATGGATATAAACCTTTTTGGGACGTGATCGGTTGAACTGCATTTATCCCGGAAGCCGGAAAAGTTTCGCGCATGCGCAAACTACAATACTGGGATAACATCGCCACAGCTGCGACCCGTGATCTTGTTACATGTGCTTAAAGAGCAACGAAAATAGCACTCGGAGGTTGTGATGCCCATACTATTCAGCCATTGAAATCGAACTGATAGACTTAAATAGGGAAAGACCAGAAGCATAGACAGATGCAAGGGTTAAATCCCCAAATCTCCTAGCTATAATCATGCTTGCATTGTGCTAGAAGAGCAACAAAATAGCATTCGGAGGTTGTTACGCATATACAATTAAGCTAAAGAAATAGAACTGATTGATAAACCGCTAAATGAGATCGAAGTTTGTAATTAAGACTGTCGCTTAAGCAGTGATTGGAAAGTGAAACCAATGGTAAAGCCAGAAGAAATAGACTTTTAGCCTACCAGACTATGCTGGCTTGAATTCCTTGTGTTAAGCAAAAAGAACACCATATGGAGGGCAAGTCTTACAGTGTAATGACAGATATATAAAACTGAATCAGATCTGGATACATACCCTTTATCAGTAATTGACGTATGATCATACCTTAAGTCAGTCAGATTCTACAGAAAGAGACTAGAAGTTTCATCTGAAATCAAGAAAACTGTCGGACGCTTCTAACGAAAGAAACGGGTTCATGGTCAGTTAAACAATCGTGGATCTAGGTTCTCATGATGAAACTTAAAGTAAAGTGCGTCCATATGAGCATTGGTCGTACCCATGTAAATGCAGACTTTTTAAACAGTGATGCTAAATCAGACGTTGAGTATATGCCATTAACTTGAATATAAAAAGGAAAGCCACCGAACACGACACATAGCAAAATAATGCTGGATCGGTCTGAATGACTTTGTTTATGGGCAGATATAGAAATGCATAATTGATAACAGTACTAATTGAATGTAAGGTGCAACTTGTTACAGCGCTACTTGTTACAACCAACGCTACTGAGATATTTAAATATAGAAATGAAGTTGAAATCCACCGAATAAAAATTATCAAAATATTGAAGTCATGGTTTTATATGGCATGTTTAAGGGATTTAAATGCATAATAATTTTCACTCCGCCTTGTCCCGGATTAAGTGCAACTATATATTTACAAGATATTTGTATCGTGCTTATTGGCCTGCAAATGGCGTAAGTTATAACAGCATTGATCGAATGTACGGGGAGACATTTTACAGCCGCCAGGCGCAGGTCAATGTAGACAAAGTATCTTATTGTTTTTGCACTCGTTTTTATGAGTCACTGTGTAATGAGCGAGGTCCCATCATCGCTTCATTAAGCCATGGAGTGAAAAACAACACTTTATGAAACTTTATGAAAGTTATCAACTTAATCATTTTACACGTGAAGATAAACTTGATACACATATTAAGGGTGACGTCACAGAAAGTGAAGCAGTATTAACTAACGGCCGCAATTATAAAATGAAAAATCGATATTAGCCCTAGTAAATTATTGATCTTTTTAAGGAAACTCGTTGTTTTGCTTTTGACATAATTCGACTCTGAATAACTTGCATTATTTAATTTCTGTTCAAATACCACAACATTCCTGATGAATTAATCCTACATGGAAATACCAATACATCGAAGAATGACTAACGAACAACTTGACTTATATCGTTATAATAATTTATTAGTTATACCAGCCTTAGGTAATTTTTCTACTTCAAAAGTGAGACATGAAACAGCTCAAGTAATAACATCGTGTAAGATTTTTTGTTTTAAATTATCAATTTTCATACCATATAACATCATATATCATAAAAATAATAAAATAACAACAACAGCAAGAACAACAACAATAATAATATTAACAAGAACAACAAAATCAACTTAATCAACAACAACAGCAACAGCATCAGTAGTAGTAGTAGTAGTAGTTGTTGTTGTTGTTGTAGTTGGCGAAGTAGTAGTAGTTGTTGGTGTTGTTATAATACTAATATATTTTTGCATCAGATATCATATAATTATCATATGTTGATTAAAACAATCAGCAGAGAATTATTTTTTTTTTGGTAAAAAGACTATGTTATTAACATTCAGACGAAAAACTTAAGCTGTAGCTTGTGTTGCTGTTTTGTTTGAAATATATAACAAAACAGTGAAATACGCATATCATAAATGCCATTTCGAGAAAACACATCCTCCCCACACAATCAAACAGTAGATGTAACCCGGCTATGGTTGAGTTAGTACCGCACTTGTACTATCTCGCCATAGAGTTAGCTTTTATGGCGACGTGGTAGAGAGTCGGACTGGCATGCGAGGGGTCACCGGTTCAATCCTTGGTCAAGGCGAGGATTTTTCAGAACCCTTGTTACAAATGGCGCCCAACGTGGGGCCTGCCAAGGATGTTTAAACGCCTCGAGATAACTCCACAAGTGAATCTCTGTACTCAATGGAAATTCGTGGACGAATTCCAATCTGGAGGGGTGTATGTAACCCGGCTATGGTTGATTTAGTACCGCACTTGTACTATCTCGCCACAGAGATAGCTTTTATGGCGACGGACTCGCATGCGAGGGGTCCCGGGTTCAATCCTTGGTTCAGGTCTGGAATTTTCAGAATCCTTGTTACATAGAGCAACAAGAGCATTGTAATAAGACAATCAATTTCAAAAATAGACACCACAAACAATTAATGAAAATTAGAACCTAAGGTGTGCCACATTGTAAAGGTCAGTACCGCCGGGTATGTTGCATAAACAGTTTTTCAATTTTGTGTACCAGTTGATAAGTATTGATTAACACAACGACCCTCTTTAAATGAGCTTAGAATGCATATACACATGTAACTGCCCACGCCGCTTAGCCCCGGGTTGAGTGCAACTCAATATTTACGCAAATAAATAGTACAATTTTGATCCATCCCAAACGATTCAATGCTTATGACGGTGAACATGGAACCTTCAGTGAGGTATTTTCATATTAATACTATTCAATGTTCAGCAGCGTATGGTCCCCAGATAAAAGAATGGGTTTGCCCTAACGAGAAAACAATGGGCGGAAGTAAACAGAATGGAATTCTGGTAGGGGATCTGAGAATATAAATACTGCATATCACAGAATTGTTTCATGCTAAGGAATAGTGTGAATTGTAAGTAAATGTTGTAGTATTTTCATTTAATGTTTTTTGACAGCCATAATAGGTTGCTGGTCATTGAACAGGAACACATCTGTAGTTTCCGTTTCGAGGATAGGTAGCTGCTTTGAAGCTGGTTTTAAATTAGACGTCACCGGCCCATTTATAATGCTAGGAAAGTCGACATATCTTGTACGAGAGCAGCTGGTAGAATATTAATTCAATAGTGCTTATATATTGGAAAAGATGTCAATTATAATTTGACAAATGTGAAGCATGCATATCAGGAAGAGCCACACTCAACAATGTGTTTTACTTGGCGTGTTAGCGAGCGACCGGACTTGCTAGTTTGTGTTCGGATTTTTAAATACCAGCAACGATTCCGAGATGCTGAGTCGCTCTTTCAGTCGAGTGAGTAAGGGGATCTGTTCTACATTATGCAATGTATTGACATGCAAGGTATGCAGAAAGGTAATGCGCACTTTCAATGTAATAAGATAATTTTTCGAGGAATTATACAAAAGGTGAAATTTACATATTAGGAATAGACTCATTCAGATAACACAGCCTGTCCGCATTGCGAAAACGAAGAAAGGAAACATGCATAGGTTTGCAAAATGTTAAGTTTAAAATACCAAAACACTAACAATTAACGAAAAACGATTCGCTACGGGTGTTTAAACAGGTTATAGGTCGAAGCAATTTCGTACTTGCAACCAAAATGTGTTGAATCAAATTGTGTTTTTTTTTCTGTCTGTTTATACAGAGTGTGTCAAAAGTAAAGTAATACTTATAAACTTTCTATCTTGGCTAATACTAGACGATTGTTCGGAGTTGTGTCGGTAGTTAAATTATTAGTATTTAATTCAATTTCCCAACCAATTGTTTGTATAATACCTATGTTTATTCGTTGTTTCCATTGCTTTTTTATGTGTAATATAAAAACCTTTGCTTTAACAATATCCTAGAAAAACACAAGTTATCGAAAAATAGTCCCAACATTTGTTTTAAGTATATGACTTGTAGCAAGTTTGTTGCCCTTCTTCAGTTAATAATTGTAAGCAAGTATCGGAATGTTACCTAAGTGGCTCAGTGACTCGAGTTTAAACCCCGGTTGTACTGACCTTTACAATGTGGCACACCTTAGATTCTAATTTTCATTAATTGTTTGTGGTGTCTGTTTTTGAAATTGATTATCTTATTACAAAGCTCTCTGTTTCTCTATGTAACAAGGATTCTGAAAATTCCAGGCCTGAACCAAGGATTGAACCCGGGACCCCTCGCATGCCAAACCGACGCCATAAAAGCTATCTCTGTGGCGAGATAGTACAAGTGCGGTACTAAATCAACCATAGCCGGGTTACACACACCCCCTCCAGATTGGAATTCGTCCACGAATTTCCATTGAGTAATTACAGACTTTGACAAATGCTGGGATGCTTTGAGCTTTACTAAATCCAACAACAAAATCCATACAATTCGTGTGATTAAAGCAAAAAATCTAAACTAATAAAAAAGAGGCTTAATAATTAGCTATCTAATGAATTGTATCTACAATCTATAAAAATTATCAGTTTTCCTTCAATTTATAATGGAATGAATATTTTTGCTGCATAGGTAGCTCATTTTGTTGGCACAGTTAGCCTGTGGTCCATCTACTGGTAGAGGCTTTATTGGCATGATTGTCAAATGAGTGAAATCCTTTGAGAAAAGCATTGAATGGGGTAGTCGACCTACCCAGGGCAGTACCTTACGGAAATTTGCTCAGTAAATTGGAAAAGTCTCTTTAAGTGGGAAGGAATGTGGTAGAATTTAAATCAGTCTTATTCGGTATAGTTCAATGGGTAGAACGTCAGTATGGTAGGCCTATAAAACAAATCTCATACCTCGTGTTCAGTTTTCAGCTATTCACTCTCACAGACAATATCTCCGACTTCAATGTGCTAACAAGTCTGAATGCCGAACATGGCAAGTGACAAAAAAACTTATACAAAACTGAATTGTTGAGCTGGTCTACGCTAAGCTCAAGCTTTAGTCATATTGTAAATATTGAGTTTGTCGTGTTCGGTGACTTTCAAAGTTCCCTTTTCATCTATTTCAGTATCACAGCAGCGTTGTTTGTGCCGTGTGGCGGCTGGAAAAAGTCTCCCCGTACATTCAATCAGTGCTGTTATCAATTACGTCTTTTGAAGGTCATTGAGTACGATACATGTGTACTTTGTTAATAGTACTTCTATAATTTCCTTTGTTTTTATGTTTCGGCCAGTTTTGAGATGGGTGGTTTCAATTTCCCAGCCAATATTGATTCGGATATTGTTCAATCACCCACAAGGATATACTTCCTGCTTTTTAAATTTTGCCTTTGGCGTTGTATGTGATGCAGTATTTATATTCTCAGATCCCCTGTCAAAATTCTATTCTGTTTAGATTCGCCCATTGTTTTCTCGTTTAGGGCAAACCCATTATTTTATATAGGGACCATATGCCGCTGAACATTGAATAGTATTAATCTGAAAATACCTAATTAAAGGTTCCATGTTAACCGCCATATGCACACCATCGTTTGGGATGGTCAAAATTGTACTGTTTATTGGTGTAAATATTGAGTTGCGCTCAACCCAGGGCTAGGCGGTGTGGGCAGTAATATGCATTTCCATTATTGTCCATGAACAGGTTCAATCAAACCGAGCCTGCAATATTTTCATATTTGTCGTGTTCGATGGCGTTCAAAGTTCCCGTTTCATATATTTCAGTCATAATTATTGAAATGGGCCCGGGCGGGGGCGTAGACAGGAAGAGTTGCACCGTGCGACAGCAGCCACAATTATCGGCTGCCGTCAACCCGCCGTAAAGTTTAAACTCTCAAGTTATAATTTCTGCGGCGTGCCGGGTGATTTTGCGCGATGATAAAGCCGGATGGGGACTGCATAAAAAACTTTAAGCCGGATGGTCACAGCACAGTGATGGGGCGGTGTCCGGGATGTGACGGGACGAAAATCGGAAATAGGCCGATTGTTTAGGGCGACAGGGGGCGCAAACAAAACCGGGCGGGCCCTGTCATGACGGTTGAGAAAAATCGGGCTCTCACATCACGGTTTCCTTCAAGATGTGCCGCCTGATTACAGAATGGGACAGTGCGGCGTTTGGCTGGTTTCCTTTCCAACAACAGTTTGAATTTTCTTAACGGTCGCCGACCCGGCCCCGTAGCATTGTGACTGCAACTTCAAAAAATCTTTTCGCCGCCCGGTCACCTTTGAAATAAAAATCCCCCCGGTAGGTCGCCGAACTTAAAATCCATCCGGGCCCCTCCAGGAATTGTGACTGAAGCTTGTGTCAGTGACTGAACATCGAGTGGTCCATTGCACAATTCAGCTTCGTATTTAAGTTAGTTCTCACCAGCAATACATCTTCTTTTCAAGCATGACCATGCATCTGATTTTTCCGTCACAGGGCCTAATGCTTCATTGAATTTGAAGGAATTATGATCCGCTGACAAGCTACCATTCTGTAGTTTTCAACTTGGTTTCCCGAGTCTTAAAATTGCCGATGTTTTTGTTGTTATTGCTTGTATTGATTGCTATTGGTTACAAGAACAACAACCTACTCTCTAAACTTACTATTTGTTTCTAGCAGCTTTCCAAAATGCTAGGCTTAAAAAAATTGTAATGTTATTGCTTACAAAAATAAGACTTATTTTTGAAAGATATTTTTCAATACGCGATTAATAAAAATCAGGCCAATAAACAAAATTCGTCAAAACAATACTTTGCCGTAAGATTTTACCGTAATGCTTTTTCCAGTATTTACGTGGCCTTATTCTTTGTACAACCGGTAACCAGCGCAAAACTAGAACATCGTTTTTTTTCTTTATGAATGAGCAGTTACGTGACCTTCAGACGAGCTTAACGCTCGGGTCGCTTCGCGACCAAACATAGAGCTCGATATTACTCGTAACATGCATTAAAGAATCCAGCAATTTAAATAAATGCAGTAACTACTTTTTCACGTAATACTTTTTTCCACAACAGTTACTTAAATTGAAAATATTGCTGAAAGAAATTGACAAAACAAATCAATGTTGGCAAAATCATATTGTTATGTCAACTGGAGCTAATAAAAAAAGCAAACCTTCATTTATTTTCGAAACATCGATTCTGCTTGAATTAATCTCGAATATCAATGTTTGTCAGAACTATTTAATCAAATGCGTTTCAAAAAGCAACAGAAATTTGCGTGTCTACGTGTAAGTGATTTTGAGCCGAAAACGGTTTTATTTCTCACAAATGTAGTATAAGGTTGCGTAGCCACATAATATGTTGTTTAATTTGTGTCCGCGTAAATGATCCATTCGTAAACAGTGTTCAGTTTCAATTAAACTCGGCGAGTTAGGCTCCCAAAAGGTACTGTTTATAGGGATTGATTCGTTGTTAGACGTGATCCAAGAGTCCCATGTAGGCCCAGAGTTGGCGTTACTTCCGTCTATATAGTAGTCATATGCAGAGTAGCCTGTAAAAGCAAATGTCATATTTAATTTCTGCCAATGATTTAATATTAGATCTTTAATCCATAAAACTACAACTACCCCATAGCCGTACTCTAGAACAATTATCTATAACTAACATGTTTAATTGTTTTGAAATAAAAAATATCACTAAAAGCCAGAAAGCATAATTGAAAAATGCAGATAAAGTTATATGCATTTCCATTACTGCTCATGAACAGGTAAATCAAACCGTGTCTGCAATATTATCAGTTTTTTCTTTCAAAGTTCTTCTTCCTTTTTTCTAGTTGAAGATGATGAAGGAAACATAACTCCAATATAGCTAATTAAAACATATACACGTTACTGGAATTATAATTTAATAACAATCATTGCATATGACTGAGGGAGGAACTGATGAAAATTGATGTGAGCTCACGGTTAAAGCTTAGTAACCTGGACAGCTTGCCAAATTTATGACCATGTTCATCTTTGCTGCAGTTGTCACTCTTGCCAGGAACCCACCTTCGCTTACACAACTTGCAGCAGCGTCCGCCTGGAATCTTGGAGTCTTGTAAAACCTGTTAATTAATCAAGCACACTTTCCTGTTTGCCATCTTACAACAGAAGTTGGTAAAGATCAATTATCTTTTACTAATTTCGCTCAAGAGTACATTTCCTGGCTAATATGTAGTAAAAATTCACTTGAACCTACTTTACAGGTTAAAGACGAAACAAACACCAAACATGTAAAAAATATATAATAAACCGCTCTTCTTCATTGAATACTTCGGCGCCCATCTTTATAAAACTCATTCGCAGTATCATGGTAATATTGGTATTCGGAAGTATATTGTGATAAGTGTTAAAAATCATGTAGCGACAGCTAAAGACGTTACTTTTATCATAGACACATTTCCACCTTCTGACTATAAACCGCTTGAAATTTTATCTAAACTGGAAACTTTTTTTTAAATGTTGACCTGAAGTAAGTGGAGTTCCAATTGTCATTAAAAACGTACAAGAAACGAATCAATTATAAATCAGATCTAACCTGTATGTCATATGAGTGTTATCACTCAGTGTAACTATCCGAAACAGTGTGTCGTCTTCTGGGCAAGAAAATGGCACTGCCGTGGTTGTAGTCATTCCTAAGTATAAATAAAATTTGCTCAACATATCTAGCACAAATAACATTCTCAGTATATGCGATTAAATTATTTTAATTATTTTTTGAATTAGTATATACTGATTACCGAGAAATTAAAACTTACATATACATGTATGTTTGAAATGGAAAATGATTATTTACACTGAACGGGATGTATGAATGGAACATACCATAGGTATAAATCTAGGTCAGTCCTAACCTTACTGCTAAATAAACTTCGAACAATCTAAATTTATATTTGATCCATCTAAACAATGAGAATAGGTTTGGCCATCGAATAAATAAGTCATAAAATCTGTTTTTAGCGAAATGCTGTGTAAGTTGATCTTGTAACAACTAATAAAACAAGAGCTGTCAGAGGAGACAGCATGCTCGACTATTCGAATCATTTGAAACAAATGCAATTTGAAGATTAAAACAGTAACAACTATGGCCATACATTCATGTGCAATCAGTAAACATATTAACAAATATTAACAAGTGAATGGTAAGGGAAAAATTCATTTCAAATAACAGAAATAATTTCTTAATGTACCATAAATATTAAACTGAAAAGGGGAATAACTATGAAATATTTCTGAAGTTGTTAGAAAACTTGTTAGAAATTTTTTTATTAGAGATATTTACTTTTAGTCAATTATCAATCACTTCAGTAATGTTACAGAAAAGAACTGACCTAAAGGCATGGAAATGGTACACGACTAACCAGCTTGTCATGGTGAACATTTCTGGCAAGTTACTATATTCCTAATGTATTTAAAACCCTGACAAGAAAATTCTATTTTAGTAGCAGTGACCTTGGACCTACAGGCATGGGCATGGTACGGGACACACCAACTTGTCATGATGACCATTTGTGTCAAGTTATTTTGAAATCACTCTATTCCTAACGAAGTTACAGCCCGGACAAGAGAATTCTATTTTTAGTAACAGTGACCTTGACCTACAGGCATGGTCATGGTATGGGATACAACACCCTGTCATTGTGAACAATTGTGCCAAGTTATTTTGAAATCCGTCCATTTATAATGAAGTTACATCCCGGACAAGAAAATTCTGTTTTAAGTAACAGTGACCTGGACCTTCAGTCTTGGGTATTGTGTGGACACACTGCCTTGTCATAGTGAACGTTTGTGCAAAGTTATTTTGAAATCCCTCCATTCATAACAAAGTAACAGCACGGACAAGAGAATTCTATTTTTTGTAAGATTGACCTTGACCTTTGACCTACAGGCATGGGCATGGTACGCGACACACCACCCTGTCATAGTGAACATTTGTGTCAAGTTATTTCGAAATCCCTCCATTCAAAACAAAGTTACAGCCTGGACAAGAAAATTCTATTTTTAGTAACAGTCACCTTGACCTTGGATCTACAGCCATGGGTATTGTGCGGACACACAGCCTTGTCATTGTGAACATTTGTGTCAAGTTATATTGAAATCCCTCCATTCATAACAAAGTTACAGCCCGGACAAGAAAATTCTATTTTTTGTAACAGTGACCTTGACCTTCGACCTACAGGCATAGGTATTGTACGCGACACACCGCCTTGTCATGGTGAACATTTGTGCCAAGTTATTTTGAAATCCCTCCATTAATAATGAAGTTAAGGGCCAAGTGTATATTTTGCTTAACACAAAATGTAAGTGGAAAAGGGGCATAATTTGAAAAATATTGAAAGCAGTGTTATGGGTCTTGTTGGTTATGATGTAGATTTTGATGGTGAAAATATATTTCAAGTTTCAAGGCAATATCTGAAGTAGTTTTGAAGTTATGGGCAAAATGCATATTTTGCTTAACACAAAATATAAGAAAAAAGGGGCATAACTTGAAATATATTGACAGCAGAGTTATGGGTCTTGTTGGTAATGATGTAGAATTTGATGGTGAATATATATTCCAAATTTCAAGTTGATATCTCCAGTAGTTTATAAGTTATGGACCAAAGTGCATATTTTCCTTAACGCAAAATTTAAGTGAAAAAGGGGCATAACTTAAAAAATATTTGTAGCAGAGTTATGGGTCTTGTTGGTAATGATGTAGAATTTGATGGTGAATATATATTTCAAGTTTGAAGTTGATATCATAAGTAGTTTTTAAGTTATGGACCAAAGTGCATATTTTGTTTAACGGACGGAGCCGCCGACGCCGACGCCGACGCCGACACCGGGGTGAGTAGGATAGCTCCCCTATTCTTCGAATAGTCGAGCTAAAAAACTGTTTAAAAGTGTATTACAATTGCATTTCAATGACGGAATGCTTATAGTTTCTTTGCTGCCATGTTAAGTGAACTTATGATATATTATTGTAGTGGTTAGGAAATGGAATTGCATACGAACCCTATTGTACATGTATATTTGTTTGCTGTTTATTTCATATTCTTCAAAACCGAAATTGACATTCACAATATTTTCAATAAATCAAGCCAGTTTCTGAGACATTGCTGTTTTTTTTTGTCAGCGACAGCCGATATCTGTAATGCCTAATTGATTAAGATGAAGCTTAGAAAATACACCCCAGTAGTAAGAAATTAACAGGAGTATTGATATACACAATCACTTTTACGTATAATTTACGTTTGCAGTACAAAATCATCCGTATTATTTATTTAGCTTACCATTCTCCATAATGAAGTAAGCAGATCCCGGAACTTCGGTAAGGCCTGCCGAATTCGGGTGAAGAATTATACTGAGTATCACACAGTTCTCAAGTTGTCCTTTGACGAAGAAGAACGACTGGCACGTACTATCTGCTGCGCATGTGTCGACACAATGGATCAGACTTCGGGCCTTCAAACCATATCCAGATAGGGAACCTTTGTTATCAAAAGACGTTTCCCTGTACAATTTAGAAGATGAAGTATCTGAAAAAAAACATTGTGTTTATAAATATGCAAGATTTGATTCTAGCCGTCATCATTTTTTTGTTATTTTAAAAATATATTTATCATAGTTATAAATGTTTACATAGTTAAATGCACACATTGCCATCTTAAGCTTTTGCTTCTTTTCTCTAATATGTTTTTACGTTTAAGGAACGGAAGTGCATGTATTTCTGAAGCAAATAAATATACGCTGTGACTAAACATTATAGCTTTTTATTCACGACAACTCGAACATTTGATATAAAGTCGTAACTGATAAATAACCACTTTCCAGATAATTAGTTAATTCCTAATGAAAACAATCCAGAAATTGCAACTCATTAAGTTCTAATTAAGTAAAGGAATGTTTACGTAACTATAATAAATTTAAAAAATCTGAATATATACAATTTTTATGAAATTTTAAACATGTTTTACCCATCATTTTCTATTTCAACATACGTTTTGCTCTAAAAAGACTGCATACGTTAACAGGCATTTTTGCAATTTATTTGTGAATAGTGTCTGCGAAAAATGCGCTTAATGTGATTATATGTGTACACTATGTCTATAAACTAACTAACGCAGTACTCACGTTCACATGTAGCAATAGCGAACAAAACGCATGTCCATATCAATGTCATATTTTTATTTGCCATTAATTTCCAAATCATGAAAATCAGCACCAGACCCGAACAGATCGTCAGTGACAACTGAGCAAGGAAACAAGATTTCTGCTAACAACAGTCAGACGTGTGCTGCCCCTCCGCAAAATTAGTATTAAATTGAATTGAATTAATTGAATAGTTTTATTTAAGTAAGATTTGAATAAATGTTTGAACTGTGTCGCCTTGTTTTTCAAAGCAATTTCTTAAGATTTTCATTTCATTGGTACTCAAACAATTGTCAACGTATCTTGCTTCTTTGGTTATTTGCACAACTCTTACAGTAAACACTTAACAAAACTAGTTTATCTAGTTCAGAAAATGTAAAATAGATAAAGGACATTATTAACACTAAAGGTTACACATGCGTTTAGCCCAATTTTCATTATAATAAAACAATTTCCCGAGATTTCTCGGACGAGCATGTTCTTTGTTTGACCAAGACAAATATAAGTTTGTGGGCTCTAACAACATTAGTTTGTTTTGCAAGAGTCAAGACTGACATACACTACATTAATGTACCAGTTAGACTGAAATAAAGTACTGTTCCATTAATGTACGAATATGTTAAGTTTGAAATCCATTTCTATAAATGTTTGGATATTTCAATAGATGAAAAGGGAAATTTGAAAGCCTCCGAACACTAGAAATATGTTAGTATTGCAGGCTTGGTTTGATTGAGCCTGTTCATGGGCTGTAATGAAAATTAAATGCATATTAATGCCAACGCCGCCTAGCCCCTGGTAGAGCGTAACAATATTAACACCAATAACCAGTACAGTTTTGATCTATCCCAAACGATGGTATTCATATGACGTTGAACATGAAACCTCCAATGCGGGTTTTTCAGATTAAAACCATTCCATGTTCAGCGGCGTATGGCCCCTATATTAAAGAATGGGTTTGTAATATACGAGAAAACAATTGGAACCTTGGGGAAAAGTGTGAGGTTGGTGAACAATAGAACCGTGGATTAAAACCCAAAGTGTTATAATTTCGTTTCTGTTAAGTAACTTATTACATACATTTTTACCATAACTAATAAAATATTATTCAAACGAAATTTTAAAGACTCTTGGTGTTTTAATTTAAAGAAAACTAATATTTGGTCAATATTGATAAGTAAACGACTTAAGAAGTTTTAATAAGAGCCTTGTTTCTAAATGCAGTATCAATTTCTCCACTTGAAAACATGAAACATGCATATCAGAAAAAAGTCACAATAGAAAAAAAGCCCCCCAATAGAACAAAAGTAGCAAAGTAGCAAAAAAAAATAGAGCATGGGTTTAATAAATTATCAATTACAAAACAGACACTTCAATCAATTAACGAAAAAGAAAACCCGAGAGTGTATAATGCTGCAAGCGGGAGCAATTTACTAGCTTATTTCTAGGTTTTTCAAACAGTTGGCGGCCATTTTGGACGCCATATTTGAATTCTCTAATTTTCAACACTTTTGGACATGTTTACATGCCGTTCTAAAGTCTACAGATCTAAACGCACATTTTGGTGTATAACACCGCTTTTTATGTTGTGTGAACTACTTGCATGACTGTCAGAAACGCTAGGTAGTTTGCAGCATTATTAAATGAATTAATCGTTTACAGACAGAAAGAGTATTTGAACATTATCTCTCTATAAACACTTAGTCTTTTTTTATTTAACATGTTAAATGGCAATTAAAATGTGAAATTAATAAATATATTATATCTGAAGAGCACAAGCAAACAGCGTGATCTTAAACATTATCGACAGCGGTTGCATTCAAGTCTTAGAGATGGCCTCCTGCTTTGTTTCCATTTACAGGTATGGCAAGTACCAATGTTTTTGTTGTTGTTTTTTTCAATTCACGTCAGAAATTGCGTCAAGATATCAGATCAATTAATTTTGACCTACCTCCTC
Source organism: Corbicula japonica (assembly GCA_038501625.1). Taxonomy (NCBI): domain Eukaryota; kingdom Metazoa; phylum Mollusca; class Bivalvia; order Venerida; family Cyrenidae; genus Corbicula; species Corbicula japonica. The sequence continues at coordinate 618,154 of JAZAYU010000205.1, forward strand.
ACAGCTTCACCACAGAAAATATCAATACTAAATGAATAGTTCTTTATACACGTTTTAACAAAACACAGATCAGTTTTAATATAGATACACTGTATTAACAAAATAAATGTCTCCGAACAGTGACCGGACAACTTTTAAAAACAATTTCAATTACTGTGGTATCATTTAATTTCGCGAGGCGTATTTCGCGCAGACGCTATAAATGGCGCTTTTGCGCGAACATAAATTCGCGGATTTGTATAATTATTATAAGACAAACGTAAAATTTCGCGCTTTTTAAATATCGCTTAATACGCAAAAATGAAACCCTCGCGAGATATAATGATACCACAGCAGAACTTACAGTTTACCTCATACTGCTGATCATTGCCAAACTGCTGGGGCATTCGAAACTATATTTTTGGTTTAAACTAACCCGGGGTTAAATTTCAACAGGAAGAAGTACATAGTGAACTATTTGATTCTCACGTTCGTTAATTTTGTTTGTGGCATCCATATTGAAATTGATTATTGAAATACCATGCTCTCTGCTCCTCTCTACATTTTGGCTGTGTGTGGAGGCTGTGTCTGCTGGATGTGGCCATTCATGATATGCATATTTCACATTTAAGGTATTAAAAACTTGTAATTCTAGTGTACATATGTATAGAATAAAACGTGAAGGAAATAAATGATTTTATTTATAACAATTGCATATTTAACCAGGTTTTCTTTAGAAAAATCCTGGTTATTAGATTAGGGTATGTCGTTGGGCGGTGGGCGGGCGGGCGGGCGTCAACATTTGGTTTAGTTTTTTGTTAAAGTTGTCTTTTTCTCAGTAACCTTTGAAGGTAGAGCTTTGAAACTTAACATAGTTATCTGACATCACAATACTAATTATCAGGACAAGTTTCATAACCCCTGACTGTATTTTGCCAAAGTTATGCCCCCTTTTCACTTAGAATTTTGGTTAAGTTTTCTGTTAAAGTTGTATTTTTCTCAGTAACTGTTCTAGGTACAGCTTTGAAACTTAACATAGTTGTCGGACATCACAATATCGATACTCAGAGCAAGTTTCATAACCCCTGGCTGTATTTTGCCAAAGTTATGCCGCTTTTTCACTTAGAATTTTTAAAAAAAAAATTGTAAAAGTTGTCTATTGATGCTAAATTGCCTATTGTCGCCAACCTTGTTATGTGGATTTCTTATATCAAGAGGCAGCTTGGGATTACCGCCCAGGTGTCTATGGTTAAGGTCAAGGTCACTGTTTCTAAAAATAGAAATTCAGTTTCTGCTCAATAACTTGAGTTTGCTTTGGCCTATTTACGCCAAAGTTTGATGTGTCGATAGCTTATATCAAGATGCTACTCAGGATTGCTAGCTACCTGGTGTCTGTGATCAAATAAGTAATATATGCATATCAGGAATCGCAACACCCAAAAAAACACAGCCTCCCACCGCAGCGAAAAAGAAGCGAGGAAGAGAGAGAGCATGTTTTAAAAAAAGTATATCAATTCAAATAGGACGCCACCAACAATTAATGAAAAAGAGAACCTTTGGGGATACCGCCTTGGAACGGTCAGTGGCAAAACAAATTGCCACTGGGGGTTTAAACCAGGTTCTAGGGTGCACCAACCTCATACTTGCCCCAAAAGGTTCTCGTATCACAAAACAAGAACAAGTTGTCTTTGTGAAATAACTCCAACCCACCAATCGGCCCAACAATGTTGCATGCAAAAGCACACACATATAAAACATAAGAAGCTAATAGCATTGCAAAGCCAAAAGGTAGGTACTCAATGATCTTACCGAGACCAGAGCTCCTGGGGTAAAATCAACAAGAACACGATGACAGGGATAAAAGAAACGAATCGAGCTTCTAGGTTCTTTTAAGAAAAGATTTCCCCATAAACCTTCATAAACTCTTAAACCCCTGCCACCGTCGTGCAACCAAAGAGGTAAGCATAATGATCAACTGTAGGTCAAGATCACTGTTCCAAAAATAGAAATTCAGGTTCCACATAATTATTTGAGTAAGCTGTGACATATCAACTCTAAACTTGGTATGTGGGTTGCTTATATCAAGACACAATTTGAGATTGCTACTTTGATGTCTGTGCTCAAGGTCAAGGTCACTGTTGCTTAAAAAAGAAATTCAGTTTCTGCTCAATGACTTGAGTTTGCTTTGACCTATTGTCACCAAACTTAGTGTGTGGAAAGCCTATATAGGATACAACTTGGAATTGCTTCGCATGTGTCTTTGATCAAGGTCAAGGTCAAGTGTTGTTGCTTGTTGCTTAAAATAGAAAACCAGTTTCCATGTAAAACTTTAGTTTTCTTTGACCTATTGAAACCAAACTTGGTGTGTGGATAGCTTATACCAAGACGCAACTCGGGATTGCTCCTCAGACCTCTTTGATCAAGGTCATGGTCATTCAAATTCAATTTCTGCAAAATAACTTGAGTTAGCTTTGATCTATTGATATCAAATACAAGTATTAAATGAAAACCTGGTTTTCGGCGCGTCGCGACTTTTTTTCTTGTTTAAATTTGAGCCTATGTTAGTTTTACCAACGTTTTGAACCAGCGACCCCTGAAGTTCATACCACAGGTGGAAGGATCATACCTTGGTTACCACACTTTCCTGGTGACCCCTCACCAGGGCAAATTTCTTTCCAGAGAAAAAAAATGTCACATGTAGTTCCTTTTTATCATACAAAATCATAAAAACAGTGCCACTGATATTTTCATACCTGCGTACTTATAATAGGCAAGATTAACAAGAATTGATTCATCAGAAATGTTCATTGTTACTTTTGAAAATATTCTCTTTTTCAAATAAATATGTTCCCCCAAAATATTTAAGTATTTTATCAGAAAATTATTTTTTCAAAAAAAGTTACTTTAAGGAAAAACTCCTAAAGTTTTCATTCAACAGCCGGAAATGTTTAAAGTTGTATATTGACCTTCATATCATTGTCTACGTGTGTGTGTATGTTTTTTGTTGTTGTTTTTTAAATGAAAAACAATAGACCTCGAAACACACATTTGGCAGAGCACCATGAAAAGGCTTCTACACAAAAGAAATTCTGAACACTTACCCGATTGTTCGTCAATGTCTTGATAATAAGAAATACATTCAGGTGGAAAACATCATCGAATAAACTTTTGAGGATTTCTCAATCTCATTAACATTATCTCCTGCAAACCCATAAAACTGCTACACTATCACGATCTGACGACGAATCAGTAAACGTGTTTTTATCAACAACCCTTCCTACCCAGCAGATTGTCGCCTACAAAGTTGCAAAAGTACATGATTATCGCCGTAAATCGAAACGTTCCGGACATGTATCCATGTATATACAGTGTTTTTAACAATATGTGTTGTAAACATGCGGAAGACATATTTTACGGAAAATTGGAGTATTTAACCTAGTATTGCATTCGTGTATATAAAATGACATCCTCTGATGGGGCACCCCACGGGAAAAATTACCTTCGATCAGAGTTTGTGACATTGTAGCTGTTACTATATTTAAAAAGAGCATGAAACTATCTATAATGTTTTCACAACTAAAATGTTATTTTGGTACACATTTTGACGATAAAATGGTATTTTATATCGAAATGCATAATAAGTAAAGTATTCTGCTCAACTTTATGACGTCATTTCAAGGAATGACGTCAACAGTCCAAATGTACCTTTTCCCGTGACGCGCCCCAGATTATTTTCGACCCTTGACAACAGCTTTTTGAACATGCATCCGGTGTGGACTTTCGAAAAATAGGTATCGTAGAAAAATCACTGATTTTTAAGACATCTTGCAATCGTTTCGTAAACCATTTGCATTTTCCCAATAACATGGAACAAGATTTACAGTAGCTTCCTTCGTCAAGCCTTAAAAAAAGGTGAAATATGCATATCAGGAATCGCCACATTCAGAAAAAACAGCCTCCCCACACAGTCAAGAAGAAGAGAGGAAGAGAGAGCATGGTTAATAAAATGATCAGTTTCAAAAGAGACACCACTAACAATTAACAAAAATGAGAACCCGAGGGGTTACCGCCTTGGAACGGTCAGTGGCAAATCAAATTGCCACTGGGGGTTTAAACCAGGTTCTAGGGTGCACCAACCTCACACTTGCCCCAACAGGTTCTCATATCACAAAACAAATACAAGTTGTCTTGGTGAAACAACTCCAACCCACTTATCGCTATTAAAGCTTTAGACTTCGTCAACTCTTGACTATACCGTGCTTTTAAAATATACTGAGCTGAAATGAAAACTTGACAAAATAGACTTGCATTTACATTTAGTGATGCCAGAGAGAGGCAAATATCTGAAAGAATTTGATCACCAATATGTTTACCTTGTAAGTTGTTTATTATTAATAAGCATCAACAAGCAAAGCAATAATTATACAAACCTAAGGTGAATAATCTTGTGACATAAATTTTCATACCGTTTTTACTGCATCTTTGCCTTCTTTAAAACATTTGAAATTAAATACAAAATACTTGTAAATTTCATTCACAATATAACAACAAGTTTATGATAATTACTTTTTTTCATTTGGCGGGTAAATGTTTTCCACAAGAAAAACAACATTTACAAGAAAACACATTAATCTCAAATTTTTGACATCCTTGAAACAACGTCATAAAGTTGAGCAGACGACATTAATTATTATGCAATTCGCGGTAAAAATACCATTTTATTGTCAAAATGTGTAACAAAATCGATGTTTTGTTATGAAAAGGTGAAATATGCATATCAGGAATCGCCACATTCAGAAAAAAACAGCCTCCCCTCAAAGTCAAGAAGAAGAGAGGGAGAGAGCATGGTTAATAAAATGATCAGTTTAAAATAATAAAAGAGAAAATAATAATCAGAGAAAATAATAAAAATTTGAAAGGTCTTTCTAAATATAGTAACAACAAAATGACACAAAAAATGACCGAAGGTACCTTTCCCCGTGGCGTGTTTCAAATAACAATCTTGCCAAACTAACAACAGTGTCGTTAAACCAAATAAAATTCGTTCGTTTGTTTATCAACAGTTACTGCTAAAGCAAATTAAAACGGCTCAAATGTTTAGCACGTTTCCGAGGTTGCTTACGGAGTCTGGAAGGGTGCGATCCCAATTTTACTGAAATTATTCTTTGCATTTCTTTAAGAATTTTGTTTTTACCGCGGAAGAGGGTTGCACTTTGTGCAAGCCGCAGCCAAATGTTTTACAATAATTTTCCTTCATCGACTTGTGAAAAATTAACTGTGAACCCCCTACCGATCGATTCAACATGCTCGACTACGATAATAAACATAAATGCAGTTTCGTCCCCCCAGCTGATGAAGAAGAAGACTGGAAGGACTCATCAAATGTAATAAATAATTATCGTCATACCTCTATTAACTCACAACCAGAGTGTCTTGAAATTTTTACGGAAGTGAAAATGCTTAGAAACAAGGATCGTAAACGACCTCTTATAGGTCATATAAACATAAATAGCATAAGATACAAATTTCAAGAGATTAGAGACTTATTTGACCGTAAGTAGATTTATTTTGTGTATCTGAAACGAAAATTGACGATACCTTCAGCGATAACCTATTTAGTGTAGATGAATATAAACTTTACCGAAATGATCGGGATGCACGCGGTGGTGGTATTATGGTATTTACTCGTGCTGATTTACCTATTAAGAGACGTATTGACCTGGAAAGTGAACAACTAGAATCAATATGTTTAGAACTTGAGATGCAGAAAAGAAAATGGGGTATTCTGTTTGTATACCGACCACCCTCACTTTCTGACACGACTTTTGAATCTAATATAACATTATATGTTTAGACAAAATGTTAATGAGTTTTGACAACCTGTTGACCATTCGTGATTTGAATTATGATATGTTTAAACAAGAAAAATCTAAAACCATTGTAAATATTATCGATTCATTTGATTTTATTTAGTCAATTTAGTGAAGCAACCAACTTGCCATAAAAACTTTGAAAACCCTTCTCTTATAGATGTTATTCTCACTAATTCTCCAACCTTGCTTTGTAACACGTCGGTATTCCATTGCAGTACTGTAGTACTTAGCGACTGTCATAGTATGATCTTTACATCTATTAAAGAACATGTGAACAGTATCTCACGGCAGAAAGTATCATTTAGGAGTTACAAAAATTTTAACGAAAACCAATTTAACATTGACCTACAAAATGTCCCCTTTGATGTAGCATTTGTATTTGACGACATTGATGATACATATTGGGCCTACGAGAAACTGTTCACAGAAATACTGGATGAACATGCACCTGTTAAACAGAAGTACCCACGAAAAAACCCACCACCATATATGAACTCTGAATATCGTAAAATCATTTACAAAACTAAAATGGCTCACAATACATATCTGAAACATAAAACCAGTCAAAATTGGGATGAATATGAAACATTAAGAAACCTTAAAACTAAAGTTAAATTCGATTAAAACATACTTTTTCGAACGTTGTGGTGGCGGGCCTAAATCCAAGGACTTCTGGCCTACTATCAAACCGTTCCTTTCCAAAAAGTCAGTCTCTCGTGGCTCTCAAGAAATCGTTTTTAAAGAAAATGAAAACTTGATATCAAATCAATCAGAAGTATGTGAAAAACTAAACTATTTCTATGTTAATATTGCCAAAAATATAGGCATCGATGTTCAGGAAAATATTTCACAAACTCATCCTAGTGTATCTAAAATAATTGAAACCCACAATACAAACAACCAGTTCCATTTCCAACCTGTTACCCAAACAGAAATATCTAAGTCCCTTAAGTCGTTAAACCCTAAATCGGCCACCGGTGTCGATAATATCCCACCAAAAATTCTAAATTGCTCTGCTCCGTCTATTAGTGTACCACTATCACGCATTGTTAATAAAATGATAGAAACAAATATCTTTCCTGATGATCTTAAAAAGGCCCAGGTAACCCCATTATTTAAGAAAGATGACCCATTTGTAATGAAAAATTATAGACCTGTAAGCATCCTTTCATCGACGTCAAAAGTTTTTGAAAAAGTTATAAATGATCAACTCTGTACATATTTTGATAATATCTTTCATAAATTTTTAGCTGCATTTCGTCCGAAATACGGTTGTCAGACAACACTTTTGCGAATGACAGAAGATTGGAAAATGGCACTAGATAACAATGAACATGTGGGTGCCATACTTATGGATTTATCAAAGGCGCTTGATTGCCTCCCACATAACCTCATCGCTCTTAAACTCAAAGCATATGGCTTGTCAGACAACTCTGTTTCACTTGTACATAATTATTTAACTAACAGAAAACAAAGGGTTAAAATAGGTAAAGTACACAGCTCATGGACTGAAACTATCAAAGGCGTCCCACAGGGATCTATTTTAGGACGTCCTATCTTTAACATTTTTATAAACGATATTTTTTACTTTATTGACAAATCTACACCTTATAACTACGCAGATGATAAAACCCTTTCTTTTAACCATCCTGATATTTGTGTTTTAAAATCTACCCTAGAACAAGAAAGCAAAACTCTCATTAATTGGTTTAACATAAATCAAATGCAAGCCAATCCAGATAAGTTTCAGTCCATAGCTGTCGGTAAGAAAACCCATGATCAACTGAAATGTTTTAACATAGATGATGTAAACATTGCATGTGAAGATCAGGTTAAACTCTTAGGTGTAGATTTAGACTTTTTATTGAATTTTGATGCACAGATTACCCGGCTATGCAAAAAAGCTGCTGGTCAGTTAAATGTAATTTTAAGAATTAGTAAATTTTTATCTGTAGAATGTAAACTGTTAGTATATAAATCTTTTATCAGGTCAAAATTTAGCTTTTGTCCTATTATATGGCATTTATGTAGTAAACAGAATACTGAAAAGTTAGAGAAACTTCAACACCGTGCACTTAGAATTGTTTTTAATGATTTTAATTCAACCTACGAAGATTTACTAGAAAAAGTAAACATGCCCACATTGCATCTTGCTAGACTTAGAACTATAGCAATAGAAACATATAAATGCCTTTACCGTTTATCTCCCCCTTATCTACACGATCTTGTTGAATTCAAACAATCAACCTATACTCTTAGAAACTGTAATACCATTTTAGTCCCAAAAGTCCGAACAACAACATATGGTAAGAAATCGTTCAGGTTTGAGGCAGCTCGGGTCTGGAACAATCTACCAAATCATGTAAGAACATGTGATAACTACAAGGAGTTTACCATAATGATCCAGACCTGGACTGGTCAGACCTGTACATGTGTCATGTGTAAATGTATATAATTTTTATGTGATTTTATGTGCTACCTTTGTGATGTACTTTATATGTTAGAACGTCAGTCTTATCAATTTTGTTTTTTATTTTCTAATGTAACTGTCATAACTTTCTTTTTACAGGTTTCGTTGATTGTCTTTTTATGCCTTTGTGTTAAATGATCTCTGTTATGTCGGAAAATAGCTTATAGCTAATGTTTTTATTGCACAAAACCGACGTTAAATAAAGTTTCTTGTATCTTGTATCTTGTATTAGGATTAGTTGAGAATAATTTTTCATTGCACATACATAAATATATACTACATCTGGGTTCACCTCTTAATTTTAAAGATTTGTGTACTCTGTAGAAATTTCTTTAATCACAAGTTCAACACATTCAATGCAATTCAAACAATGGTCTAATCAATTTGACTGACTGTCTTTGTAGACAAAGTGGGGCTATAAGAGTTAAAAAGGGCAAATTAAAAAGAAACAAACTTACTGGTGTTTTGTAATTAAAATTTAAAATTATTATATTCACAATATCCTATGAGCGCAAGAAAACAGCGTGATCTAGATCATTATCAATAGACGTTACATTCAATTCTTACGATGGTATCGTCCTGTTTTGTGTTCATTTACAAGTAAGCCAAGTACCAATGTTTTCTTTTCCACCTGACTTTGGAAATTGCGCCAATTTATCAATTTAAATGTTTATGACCTACATCCTATAAGTTTCACCACAAGTAATATCAATTCTGCAAGAACAGTTCTAAAATAAGCTTTTAAGTTCATACTGATCAATTTTAATAAGATATGAATTGTATAGGAAACAATTCAACGTCAAACTCAGAGATTGATAGACAACGTTTAATTAAATTACAATTATAACAAGCAGATTACCTCGTTCAGCTGATCAATGGAAAACTTCTGAAGTGTACTGCTAGCTAGTTTCACAATATATCTCTCCTAGTTTTCAACTGAGAACGAAAAGGCAAAAATTTGCCCTTTTGCACATTTTAACTACTTAAGACCTCCATCAGACAGTTGGCAGAGTACCACGAGATATTATTAACAAAAAAGCAATTGCAAAACGTACGCCAAGTACCCGTGTGTTCATCAATGTTTTGATGATAAGAAATATGGACAACTGGACAAAAAATTCGCCGATTAAATTTCTCTGATAAAGAATAACTGCGATTGTTCCGTAAGACTATTGTATATTTACTAGGCGCAAGCACCCAATATTCATCAATGTCTTGATAATTAAAAAGTGAAAAATCAGAAATTGCCACAACTAGAAAACAAAATTTCAGTCCCCATACGCAGCCAAAAATTAGAGAGGAAAAGAAAGCATAAGCTTATTAGAGAATCAATTTTAAATTAAACACCACAAAAAGTAAACGAAAAAGAGAACCCTAGGAATTACCTCCTTTGAACTGCCAGTGGCAGAACAATTTAGGGTTTAAACCACAGTTTCTAAGGTTGGCCAACCTCACACTTGCCAAACAGGTTCCCATATAAACAAGCAACTACAAGTTGTCTCGGTGAAGTAACTCAGCCGGAAAAATGCATTTAGCCGGAGAAAAGAATCACCGAATGAACGATGACTTGTTAAAGATTACTGTCGATTGTTATATATATATCATGGATCAAGAATTACAGCAGCTACCTTTGTAAAACCTTAATGCTTTCGATTTCATCTCCTCTTAGACTTTTGAATATCGTAATATAACATTATACTGAGCAAAAAGAAAAACTTGATTAAATAGCATGGGACACTCCTGTTGCATATCTGGAGGAATTTGATCACCAATATGTTTATCTTGGAACTTATCGTTTCAGTACCTATTGGTTTAAAAACAAAGAACAACATTTTAAATATTTGTTTGTGGCAAATTTACAGTTGGATATATTAAATTTAAAGGGGGGTAATGTTACGCGACATTTCTCTTAGCTTATAATTCAATATTTGTTCAAACTGTGATCTCAAAGTTAAATGACAAGTTAACGTTTGTAGCATTGTATAATTTCATAAAAGGACCATGCGCCACGATAACATACTCGATAATAGTAAACTTTCGGTGTATGTGTAACCAAAACTGAAAGGAACTTGTTAATTGTAACTAAGACTTCAAATGTATATGCACAAGTTTTTTTACCAAAGAGTGTTTAATGAACTTCTGTTGGACATGTTTGGTTTCACGATCAGGTCTTAGACCCGGATTCAAACCAAAATCTGTGCGGCTACTTTCACCTTAACAAAGCTAAACACCAGCATGTCCAGCGCAATCAGATATAAACGCCCTCCGGCACTAAAACCCGCACCTCAATAAGTGTGTGCGAAAAATAAAACAACGCTTATTTACATTATCATAATATCTTGACACTGGTGTATTATTTATATTGTTGGAAAAATTCTTACTGATTGACACGGTATAACTTTGTTTTTGTTTATTGTGGCGACTCCTGATATGCACATTTCACTTTTTTTATGGCAACAACACTGTACAAATTGTAATATTTTAATGACGAATGATCGGACGTAAACCTCTACGGGACAGCGGGTTTTGCTTACTGGCGACTGTTTCGATAAATCATGCAATTTAATATTTAAATATAAATTATGGATTTTCAATAGATAAAAACTTTTTGGTTTTTGAGATCCGTTTCTTTGTAATTAGTTTATCCTATTTATTAATTTATCTGAGAATGCGAAGACAGTTCTATTCAAGAATGAAAAACATTTGAATAATATATATCTGAATAGCAAAGTTTAACTATATATTTGTTTTATCCGTTAGAGCTGAAAGAATTGATTATCACGTCTAGTGTAAGAAAGGTGTTTTATGACATTAAATTACTCCGAGCATTCCAATAGTATTATAATATATTTGCTCAAACTGTGACATCAAGCGGTTGTAATCTTAATTCATTATCTTCTATTTTTTCTAAACACTGGTTGTCGATCGGTTTTATCGGTTTTAGACTAGTTGTCGATGGTTAAATGTAAAATAACAGGTTTTAATTTGGAAGGCTTTTTTATGACATAAATAAATACTGCGTTGCAAAACATGCCCGATAAACTAATGTCAATTTCCACTACATGTGCATTAATGTTAGAAATGGGCCAGTTTATTGTTCTTAAAATTTCAAAAGTATCCATCACATAATTGTTCATGGAAGTGAACTTTTTATGGGTGTTTGGTCTTAATAAATGATAAATTCTCCGACAGGAATCCAACAAGCTTCTGTTCGGCAAAATCTTAACATAGCTTAATACCAAAAGCGAAGAAAAGTACAACCCAACACAAAAAGACACACAAGTGCGCTAAACAACCCACCCTTACCCCCACAAATAGATTGACAATATGCAAACAACCCTGATACATGTATTGGTTATCACGATATTTTGTTTTTGGTGAAAGAGAAAGACTTTGGATTCCAGCATACCGATAAGTTTTTCCGCGTGTGTTTCTTGATCCAGGTCTTAACGCTCGGTCCCGTTTGCTTAAATCTGATAGTAGCTGAAAAGCTCTTATACTGTGAGGTGTATCATACGTGAGATAGATTGTGCTTGAAATTGTTTCTTAATATAATGGCTTTGTAACTCTTTGTCGCAAGCCGTTGTAGCGGAGGTAAAAAGTCTCCCCGTACATATAGTCAGTACTGTTATCAGTAAAATAACCCGTTACCGACATCATGCAGTGAGGATAACGTATATCAGGGCTATCCGATCAACTTTTTGGGGCTTGTCTCGGTTCAATTGTCTCGGAGACAATATCATTTGCTATGCAAATTATTTGTTTTCTGATAATATTTGTCTCAACATGAATTGATTTCCCTAAAAGGATAGCTCAGTAATTTGTTTTCAGTCAATAACTGAATATTGCTAGGGTGAGCTATTCGAGAAGCTTACCACAAAGTCTGATACATTATTGAATTTGTCTTGACAGATACAAAGTATTGATTCCAAGTATAATAAAAAAATTATTGCAATTGACGTACCACGTGTCACTCCAGATATAAATGATATTATATTATAAGTGTATGCAGTCTGTAGGTTTAAATTTTTCATATTAGTAATGTAAACAATATCTTGTGAGACCGAATGAAAGCGTTTTGTGGTTTACATACGCAACGAGAAATAAAACGAACAAATATACTGCATAGTGGCAAAATGCTCCTTTTATTATAAACTATTCTGCTCACAACAAATTTGAATACACCACTTTAAGTCAACATCGTGGTTTTCAAAAAAGCAGAAATAAAAATAGTAACCCTATAGAAAATTTAAGTTTATGAATGGCGTAGAAAAATGAATGGCATAAGAATACCGAATGGCTGTAGAACAGCAGCGGAAATTTCCTTTTAGGAGTTCGGTATGTGACAAAGAGTACCGAAAAATTACAATCAGAATCACAATGAAGTGTGACGTAGTTATGACGTCGCATGTAACATAGACAACTATAGAAGCAAGAACATCAGAAAACCACAATGTGTGATACGGATTTATTGATCTGTCTCGTTGTATCAATCTTGCGGATACTAGTGCTAAACTCGTTCATGGGTACATTGTAACTATAAAGCTTTTAAAGGTCTGAGGATTCGATATTTTTCTTGACATATTTGTAATAGTTAATTTGTATTCTAAAACTTTACACGAATCGATGTTGCTATGATTCTGACTCGGTTGAATGCAATACTTTTATTCGACAAGCTGCTGAAGCAGTTTATAAAAACTATACAGTTCATATTTATGAAAACCAATGTTACAGTAATGAATAGTATTTCATACCGTGTATGTGTTCTGCTTGATTTTTTTTCTCATATTACAAAAAAAATCGAGCAATTGATGGAATAAATATATACACATGCACATTTTAGAGGAAATGGAGATGTTACTCATTTGGGAAATCGAATTACATGGTCTTACTGAATTATCAATAACTTCAATTGCTTGAAATTATCAACATAACCATCTATTAAAGATGCATATCATAGTAATTTTTGGTGATATTTTATATTGATATAAACCATTAAAACATAATTTTAACTTTTCATTTTTATCAAGATATTTTAATTCTGTTTAATTGCCGTTTTTGAATACGTCAACACCCACTTACACTTTTAAAAATAATTGCTGATTGCAAGCGACATAATAGAATACTAGATGCTGCATAGATTTTTAAACGAAGTTCTTTAGCAAGTTCTCAAAAATATTCGAGTACACCGAAAGTGTATAGTACGTATGATTCATACTGTACTTGAATGCTGAATCCTCAGGCTCTATTGTCGTCTCTGGCAGAGTTTACAGAGAAATTTATAATTTTCTCATTGATATAAGTTGTGCAAACACTAGAACAAACCTTGCTTTATGATCAAAATATTGATCAATAATACTTACTTAGAATTAATCAGCAACAACAAATTGCGTTTCATTTCCCAACAAATAAACAATCACAGCGTGCTGATGCCGTTTCCCTTTAATTTCGTAATGGGAAAACTAAATAATTGTTGAGATGCACGGGGTGCCATTTCAGTATGAGAAAGTGAGAAATGCAATTCGGGAATGAAAACATCCTGAAGACTCATCGTTCTGTCAAATATTTGCTTATGGGATTAACGTACGCAAAATCAAAAACTCATCGTAATTACCGAATACAAAACGAAAACGTTGCACACGGAATGATAACATGACATCGTTATTTGTAAATGCATATTTCATCTGGAAAATTTCTATATCAATTGTGTCTTTTTACGTCATTTCTGAACATTGCAATAAATTAATGGGATGTCTCTTTTAGACTGCCACAATTACAAGAAAATCAAAATATGTTTTCAAAAAGAAACACAAGCTATCAATTGTATTGTATCAACTTGTATGTTGATGAATTAATTGATTCTACAACTTTTCGCAGATGTAGTAATACTTGTTAGAGCATAAAGAGTCGTTCCACGTGTGTCCAGTTGCTGCTCTCATTCGTAAACAGTGCTCTGTTGCTGGAGAACTCGGTGAGCCGCTAGCCCAGAAGTCACTGGACATAGGGAGTGGTAGGTTATTGGAAGTGATCCAAGAGTCCCATGTAGGCGCAGAGTGGGCGTTACTTCCGTCTACAAAGTAGTCGTTTACAGAGTATCCTGCAACAAGAGTATTTTTAAAGAGTATTCTTTTTCAAGAAAAATGCATTCATTGCGACGTTATAAGTTTGATTGACAAAAGACGTGTGTAGCTTAATTTAGTGTTAAAGCATGGGCTGTTTCAACATTCCAGCTTACAGTAAAATCATAAGATTATGTGACCTATACCTGTTTCCGTTTTAACTTTGAATTTGAAGCTAAAATGCAAATCATCTGTCAATCTTCCATACATAATTAATTTAACGGTTATTAAAATGCACTAACTTTGTTATGCATACATGCTATTATATTTGATCTCTTGCTGGAACTTTCTAGAATGTAGCTAAGAAAGGGTTAAGTCATTGTAGAAGTTTCTTCAATATGCATTTAAACCTATATGCTGTTTGCTATTATTGATTTTTCAAGATTGTTCTAGAAAGTACATGTACCGTAAGCTGTTCTATATTTAGACATGGAAAAACCCTATGCTTTATGTAATCATTTAGCATGATAAATATAGACTTGCTGGTATATTATGGAAGTATATTTGATGGAGATATTGTCTGAAGGATCTAGAAGCTTCTCTGGTAATATATATAATCGGATATCTGAAGCTGTTGTGGTTGGCATTCACGGATATAATTAATAAGTTTATAACTTTTAAAAGAAGATTATTCAACAAACGTGTTGTGATTATTTTGGCTTACTATATTGGAACTTCTGGACTTTCGGACAGTGATTTCAAAGTGATAATTCAGGATCAAAGGACTATAACATTTAAATATTGAACAAACTGTGGACAATTTAGGATTTTACTTTGAAATTGTGTGGAGATATAGCTATATAAGGTATTGTAAATTTCACTTGTTTGTTATTGTTTGTTTAATAAAATATATTTTTGTAATACTTGCTGTTGGTGATCATTCTGTTCGAATACCTGGTCGTAACAGAATTTGGGGGCTCGTCCGGGATCTGAACATTTTTTTCACACAAATTTAATTGTCGTATTTAACCCTTTGAAAGTATTTCTTATAAATTTATACATAATTCTTGTAGTCAGCAGCAAGTAATCATGAGTTTTGAAATAGAAGCTTTTGAGAGTTCTCCCTCCCAGGAGATGTTAGCATTGGCTAAAAAGACTGACATGCTCAATCTTTCAAAACATTATGGTGTAGCTGAAGCTAAATCTTCTATGCGCAAGCAGGAAATTATGAACATTTTGATTGACTTTCTGATTGATGAAGAAATAGTAGACGAGTCTTATCTTGCTTTGAAAAAAGAAGTATCCTCCTCACATGAATCAAAGTTAGATGAATTAAGATTAAAATTACAATTTGATTTGGAAATCAAAAAATTAGAAATGGCATTATTGAGAGAACAAAAAGAACAAGAAATTGCATTAGAAAGAGAGAAGATAACATTAAATAGAGAACAAAAGGAAAAAGAACTTTCATTAGAGAAAGAAAGGTTAGCATTTGAAAGAGAGAAAGCTGAAAGAGATTCGCATATAAAGGAATTCGAAATTCAAGAAAGAGCACGTCAGTCCGAGGCCGCACGCACTGATGTTACAAAATATTTTAAAGCAATACCACCATTTCAAGAAAAGACAGTAGATGACTATTTTGTTTCATTTGAAAAAGTTGTTGAAAAACTGAAAGTTGACAAAGGGCAGTGGACTTTGCTTTTATCAACTGTTCTTGTTGGCAAAGCTGCTAAAACATACAATTCTCTGTCTGTTGCTCAGACTTCTGACTATGAGTTAGTTAAAGAATTGATTCTTAAGGCGTATGAGCTTGTTCCGGAATCTTACAGGCAACGTTTTAGGAACTGCCGGAGAGAATCTGGGCAAACTCATGTAGAATTTGCAAGAGAAAAGGAAAAATTATTTGATAGGTGGTGCACATCTAAGAAAATTGACAAAGATCATGAACGTCTGAGACAACTTATGCTAGTAGAAGAATTCAAAAACTGCATTCACTCTGATATAAAAACTCACATAGATGAACGCAAAGTTGACACTTTAGAAGAAGCTGCAAAGTTGGCAGATGAATATGCATTGACTCACAAGAATATATTTTCAAATAAATCAAAGTCCAGTTTTGATAGTTCTAAGCCAAACTATGGTGGTAAATATGGACCATCAAATTCTTTTGATAAATCAGGGTCACAGAATTCTAATGAAAACTCTGGATCACCTGATAGTTCAAGTGTGTCGAAATCAAAGCCAACCAATGACACAAAACCTCAGTCCCCTTTGCCAGAAAAGCTTTGCAATTATTGCAAGAAACCGGGACATGTTATTTCTGAATGTTTCAGATTGAAACGCAATCAACAACGTCGTGAGACAGCCAAACCGACTGGGCTCACTACTTCAATGTCAAGACCCAATTCTTTTGTCAGAGTAAATGACAGTTCTATGTTCAAAGAGCCAAAGTCTGACTCTACTATGGAGATTTTTGAGCCATTCTTAACAGAAGGTTCAGTTTCACTGTTAGGTGATTTATGCCCACCTACCCCTATTAAGATTTTAAGAGATACAGGGGCTTCCCAATCTCTTATTTTAGCAGATGTTCTGCCTTTTTCAGAAGACTCCTCTTCAGGAACAAGTGTCCTTATTCAGGGTGTAGAGTGTGGATTTAAAAATGTTCCACTCCATAATATCCATTTAAAATCAGATTTGGTTACTGGGACAGTTTTTGTGGGCTTGACATCTTCATTACCTTTTAAAGGTGTTCATTTGTTACTAGGCAATGACCTAGCAGGGGACAAGGTTAGGGTAGATCCTACTGTAACTGACACTCCTTCAGTAGATCAATCAATTGATCCAGTTGAGCAGGAAATGCCTGATCTTTATCCTTCATGTGCAGTTACTAGGGCTATGGCAAAGAAAGCCGTTCAGAATGACAATTCAGACCTTGACTTATCTGACACTTTCATAGGTCAGTGTTTTGATAATGAGATTAAACAATCTCTTACTTCTTGTCTGCCTGAAAGCAAGACAGACGTTTCTACGTCTGAAAGTCATTTCATTTCTGAAACAAATCATGACCAAAATTCTAGGTCACAACTTATCTCAGAACAATTAAAAGACCCTGAGATTTCAAAATTATTTGATAGGGCTGTAAATGAAGAAGAAGCTTCATTAAACCCTGTATGTTACTATAACAAAGATGGTATTCTCATGAGAAAATGGCGTCCGCCAGATGTTCTTGTTGATGATGAATGGGCTGTAAAACATCAGATAGTTGTTCCAAAGTCTTTTCATTTAGATATTCTGAGTCTAGCTCATGACACGCCCATGTCAGGTCACTTAGGTGTAAATAAGACTTATCAGAAGATACTCAATCATTTCTATTGGCCTGGCCTGAAAAGTGATGTCTCAAAATTTTGCAAGTCATGTCATACATGTCAAATGGTTGGTAAACCAAATCAAACAATTCCAAAAGCTCCATTACAGCCTATTCCAGCCTTTGCTGAACCATTCAGCCATATTATTATTGACTGTGTAGGTCATTTGCCCAAGACAAGGTCTGGGAATGAGTATTTGCTTACAATTATGTGTTCCTCAACACGATTTCCTGAAGCAATACCTTCAAGAAATATAAAAGCAAAATCTATTGTCAAGTCTTTGACTAAATTTTTCACTCTTTTTGGACTTCCGAAGTCTGTGCAATCAGATCAGGGGTCAAATTTTATGTCTGGTCTATTCCAACAAGTGATTATGAGTTGGGAATAAAGCAGTACAAGTCATCTGCTTATCACCCAGAAAGTCAAGGTGCTTTAGAAAGATTTCACCAGACTCTGAAGAATATGATCAGATCATACTGCTTTGATTCTGAAAAAGACTGGGATGAAGGCATACATTTACTTTTATTTGCAGTCAGGGAATCTGTTCAGGACTCGCTAGGGTTCAGTCCCTTTGAATTGGTGTTCGGTCACACTGTTCGGGGACCACTCAAATTGATGAAAGAAAAGTTTCTTTCAACTGACTCTAGTCCATTGAATTTACTTCAGTATGTCTCAAATTTTAGGCAAAAATTATCATCTGCTTGTGAACTTGCAAAAAGCAATCTCAAACAAAGTCAAAACAAAATGAAAGCAAGGTATGATGAACAAGCAGTTGAAAGATGCTTCAGTCCTGGAGATAAGGTTCTTGCATTGTTGCCTGTCCCAGGAAAACCTTTGCAAGCTAGATATTGTGGACCTTACACAGTAGAGAAAAAACTGAGTGATTTGAATTATGTTGTCAATACACCTGGGAGGCGAAAACAAAATCAATTATGTCATGTTAATATGTTAAAACCATATTTTGATAGAGATAACCTTCTCAAACCAGTAAATTTAGTGCATTCTACTTCACACAATGATGTAAAAAAGGACAGTAAAGACACTGAAAACTCTGATCCTGGTTCGGCGAAAATTGAACAACTCTGACATCCTGAACAACCTTGATCAGAAACTCCAGCATCTTGAGCCTGAAGAAAGGGAAGAACTGAAGACACTCATCTTGGAGTATAAACATTTATTTCCGGATGTTCCGTCAAGGACTGACAAAATATTCCATGATGTCGTCGTTGAAGACTGTACACCTATAAAACAGCATCCATATCGCTTGCATCCAGAAAAGCAAAAATATCTACAAAAGGAGGTGGAATATCTTCTTGAAAATGACTTAATTGAGAAAAGCCAAAGTGACTGGAGTTCTCCGTGTATACTTGTGCCGAAACCAGACAAAACCTACAGAATGTGTACAGACTTTCGCAAAGTGAATGCTGGGACTAAAACTGATATATATATATATATATATATATATATATATATATATATATATATATATATATATATATATATATATATATATATATATATATATATATATATATTTGAATTGTTTGCTGGACTTGTATTGATGCTGTATTGTTATGAATGTTTATATTTATGATGTCATTTCACTGTTGATTGCTTATGATATGGAGATGTCAATTTTGTGAACAAAGAAAATTTTATATTCATAAAATTTTCTTTTCTTCAAGAGGGGAGGTGTTATGCATACATGCTATTATATTTGATCTCTTGCTGGAACTTTCTAGAATGTAGCTAAGAAAGGGTTAAGTCATTGTAGAAGTTTCTTCAATATGCATTTAAACCTATATGCTGTTTGCTATTATTGATTTTTCAAGATTGTTCTAGAAAGTACATGTACCGTAAGCTGTTCTATATTTAGACATGGAAAAACCCTATGCTTTATGTAATCATTTAGCATGATAAATATAGACTTGCTGGTATATTATGGAAGTATATTTGATGGAGATATTGTCTGAAGGATCTAGAAGCTTCTCTGGTAATATATATAATCGGATATCTGAAGCTGTTGTGGTTGGCATTCACGGATATAATTAATAAGT
This sequence comes from Corbicula japonica, assembly GCA_038501625.1. Classification (NCBI taxonomy): domain Eukaryota; kingdom Metazoa; phylum Mollusca; class Bivalvia; order Venerida; family Cyrenidae; genus Corbicula; species Corbicula japonica. The sequence goes on from JAZAYU010000205.1 coordinate 637,957, forward strand.
TTATAACTTTTAAAAGAAGATTATTCAACAAACGTGTTGTGATTATTTTGGCTTACTATATTGGAACTTCTGGACTTTCGGACAGTGATTTCAAAGTGATAATTCAGGATCAGAGGACTATAACATTTAAATATTGAACAAACTGTGGACAATTTAGGATTTTACTTTGAAATTGTGTGGAGATATAGCTATATAAGGTATTGTAAATTTCACTTGTTTGTTATTGTTTGTTTAATAAAATATATTTTTGTAATACTTGCTGTTGGTGATCATTCTGTTCGAATACCTGGTCGTAACAACTTACAGAGCTCTTTTGTTTTTAAATAAGTTAAACAATTTTATTATAATGAAAACTATGGAGGCCGAGGTAAAATATTGCTTACCTGTACAGTTTGCCAATGTCCGGAGCATGTTCATCTTTGCAATAGTTGTCGCTCTTGCCAGGAACCCACATTCGCTCACACAGCTTGCTGCAGCCTCCGTCTGGTTCTTGGCAGTCTTGAACACCCTGTAAATAAAACGATGCTTACTTTTCTGTTTTACCATCTTATATTCTGCAATTTTGCTAAGATCGGTGTATCTCAAGGATTTTAGACTGAATGTGTACACTGTAGTAAACATCTTCTCGATACTCGACTTTAGCTACAGTAAAACTCCGAAAACTCGAATACTCAGTGGAATTTTGAAAATGTTCGAGTTTTCCATGGTTCTCGAGTCTTCGAGGTTTTTCTTAATGAGGTCCGATTTTTTTTCAGTCAAGACGTATGAACACATGTTTGTGACCTTGTTGTTGACAACGTTATCGGAATATCTTCTAAATTGTTAAATGATTTATTTAACACTGTATTTTGTTAAACCGTTATATCTGTTTGAAAAGGGTTTTGGTGGTTTTTTAATAAAAAACGGCTATTTAAACATTTCATGTTGACGTTTTCCGAGAACTAGTATACTTTACAAACGGTGCGTCGTTATTTCTATACGCCTGTAAAATTTTCAAGGTCCTGTCAACTTACAAAGATATATATTTCCTCGTTTCATATTCTTTTATTTGATATAAAATTAATCCTAATTAAATTCTCATAATTATTTCTCAACGCAGTCGCTTAACAAGTGATCATAAAATTATTTTCTTTCATCAGAACCTGTTTTTAATTGGATCAATTAAAACACAACAGACCTTAGCGAACGACAATTAACTGGCAATATAACCCGTCACAACGTGTGAAAATACGCGTCACTGTTTACCAATTACATCCGAGAGGTGAGAAAAATTTATCGGTCGTTTATTACTCGAGTTTTCCCCCGAGTGCTCGAGTTTTCGATGTTCGTGTTCTCGAGGTTTTACCGTACTGAACAATTACCAAAGGCGAAATAAAATGTTAACATTCTTCTGAATTTTATCTGCTAACTTAACTTAATCACTTTGAAGTATTTTATTCTAGTATTGAAAGTTGCAAACGATAATTATAGTATTACAATATTACTCAATTCCATTTACAGATTCAAGATCGGTAACCTCCGATTACATTTCCGTCATTTTGAGTAATTCGACAAAATATAATATTTGGGGCACGTCACGGGAAAAGGTGCCTTCGGTCATTTTAGTGATATTTTAGTTCTCAGTATTTAAGAAAGAACTTACAACTATAAATCAATTTCTTATAACTAAAATGTGATTGTGTTACACATTTTTATAATAAAATGGTATTTTTACCGCGAAATGCATAATAAATTATGTCGTCTGCTCAAATTTATGACGTCATTTCAACGATTGACGTCAATTGTTCGAATGTACCATTTCCCGTGACGCGCCCGATTTTAGATTTAATTTGTATCAGTTTCCATTAAATCATTCTACCATATCATTTTGAGAAAAAGAACTCTTTTTTTAGAAAAAACCTGGACCTTATTCTGCACGAGCAATGGTTGGCCACCCAGGAAGCGTTCATCAAGCGTGATTTATATAAGTTGGAAGAAAGCAATTTTTATATTATGTGTAAAACTGGTGGAACGGTGTGTAAACTTAATACATTAAAGAATTTACACATTCAGTCATAATAAAATAGCGGCAGAATTGTGTAGCCTTTCTCGATTTCTGTATAGTATTACACCGAAAAACAAATCGTTACACTTTAAAATTCACTGAATCGATGCATTCGCTAGGTTCACAGTTTACAGAAACCATTTACCTTGTTATGCACGGTACAGGAAATAAGCCATAAAACATATTTATTGATCTGTCATAACTTTGTTTTTACAATGCGTCATTTATTGGGAGGGATACAATAAAATTTATTATCCACTTTTTTCGATCAGTTAATAAAATCCCGAATTCGTTCCAATTGTTGCGCTCTTGTTTGTCAAAATAATTAAAGAATAACAGTTTATTGAATTTATTTATTATATTTTACTGAAAAAAACTTACAATGTATTCTTGATACATGTTGAAGAGATTACGATAGTTTTTATTTGTTTTAACTTTAATTCCAATGAGTACATAATTACGTGCTTATGTTTCAAATATGTTTAGAAATATGCCCTAAACTTAACAATTTCAATTTTCCGACTGCATTTTACGATATAAATTTTTGGATAAGATTTACATTTTAACTTCTAAATTTGTAAATAGAAAGCAATGAACTTTTACAAATAATTAAACTTGTAACATTTATTTAAGTTCTCTTAATATATATGTGGTTTTTGTTTTAGATAGGCTTGCAAATAGATGAGACTATATAATTACGATTTTAATTTCTTTATGCATTTTCTTATGATTGACAAGTTTTTGTGACTCAATGTGACATACAAAATGTCCCATATTTCTTACCTGTTGATTTACCTGGGGTTCATTGTAATTTGTTACAATTTTCACCTTTTAAGACTTTCGTCTGGGTTCATTATATTAATCGCATTTTAATTCACAACTTTATCGAAAAGACATATACTTATTTCTAAATGCCATGAATAATTTAGAACGTATTTGTTTCCGCCTATGAAATTTGTAAAATATTGACGAATTCGCCAAAATTTAGTATTTCTACTTAATTCAAAGTAATATCACAAAATTTCAAAACAATACTCCAACTTCTACAAATCAAACTACTAAGGCTCTATATTGTTTTCTGCACTTGACTGCCGAATTAAACAATCTTCCGTCAATGATCGTAAAATATCGGGAATGTTCGCAAATTTACGGAGACTTAAATTTTCACTTAAAATATTCGATAGCCGTGTTAGAAAAAGCTAAAAAGGACCAAAATGTTTTGAATTTAATTTAATAAAAATTAGTTTAAACAATAGCTTAATATTTTTTGCAAAATATGTAACCTGGGTTTTTTAAAACTTATAATATGGATAAAAGATATTAACAATAGAATACGTAAGAATAAGCGAAAAAATCCCACTTTCTCTACAGTTTCTATGTAAATAAAAGGGAAAATAGGGTGGCTATATTCAAAGTCAAAAAGGACCAAATTATCGTTAAGATAAATTAAAATAAAAATAACCATCTTAATCGGCAGAAATTTATCTTTAATATGTACTATGTTTTTTTTCGACTGTTTAAGAAATAAAAATGTAGTAAAGAAAAAACTGAATTGTTCCTTCATAATCTATTGAGAAATTCGTTATCGATTTTTGGTAACCGATGATGAGCAAAGTTGGATATGATTTTCACAAATTAATAAGCGGATACCTATCTTTAATTAAAACATTTATTGATATTTTCACTAAATTTTCATAAAAATTAGTCATTTTCAAAGACAATGTATGTAGGCCACTAATGACGCCAGTAAATTTCAGATGTTCAAGACGCCTATATTTTAGTATTTTTACTAATTAACTTGTTTTTGGTTAACTTTTTAACCAAAATTAAAATGGAATATTTCAATAGAAGGTTAAAAAATTAGTTCTTTGAGGGTTTTTTATGATAAATTCAAGATATGTGTTAAAAATATTTTTCTTCTGTTTTACTAGTTTGCATAATTTCAGCGGTGTAGGATCCCCAGATAAAAGAATAAGTTTGTCCTAGACGAGAAAACATTGGGCGGATCTAAATAAAAAAGAATTTTGACAATATGATTTGCAGGACGACCCGCATAACTTTGCATTCAAAGCAGTTACTCTTGGAGACGAAAGTTTTAAGGGAATGAAGAAATATTGTGTGCTTGAGCAGTATAAGCGGAACCACCTCGTGCCTGAAATATTTCCCGGTGGGCATATTTATAATAACCAGAAAAAGGAGACATTACCATTATAATCTCCACTCAAAGAAGACAGTTTCAGACTTGTAACAGCAATATCATCATCAGCTAAATGAAAACTTAGCGACAGAGCAAAGAAGGAATAATGCTCGTAAAATGGATACATTTGATATTCACGGTATTAAAGTAAAATATCCATTGTACTTATTAAATAAATAAAAGAAATAAGTCAAGGTACTAGTTATACACCTGAAAATGCAATATTGTTAACAGTAACATAAAACGATTTTTAAATTACTGTTACGTTTAGAGAATTGTTGAAAAATAAATGTATATCATATATCATATAAAATAAGAAAATTTAATCGAAATAAAAATCTAACCTGTATGTCATAAGAGTGTTATCACTCAGAGTAACTGTTCGAAACACCGTGTCGTCTGCTGGACATGAGAACGGTGGATATGTTACGGATGTTGTGGTTGTTAGACATCCTGCTGTCGGGGTTGTCGGAGGTACCGAAGGTGTCGTTGTTGTTGTCGCCGCTGTAGAAGACGTGGTTGTGGTTAGTATTAAGAATTATACATTTTTAGTTTTGAACCATAAACAGTTGAACTAACATTTTCTGTATTTGCATAGGATCAAAATGAGAATTAAATCCTTAACATTGAATGTCTTGTATAATCGAAAAAAAAACTTTTAGTATTTATCTTTGCTGGGCCTAACCTAACTGTGCTGAAAACTGACTACAGTCTTAATTTATATTTGGTCTATCAGAATAAAGGTACATGTATGCGTTTGACATTGGCCACCGAATGAAGAGTCATAAAATACATCATGTAAGCAAAATTGCTGCGTAAGATGATTTAACAACATATAATAAAATCTTTTTAAAGTGTGTTATAATTGCATTTAAATGACGAGAATGCTTGTAGTCGCGTGGCTATCATGTCAAGTGAACTTATGATATATTATTGTGGTGGCTAGGAAAAGGAATTCTATTATATATTTTTGCTGTTTAATTTATATTCTTTAAAACCGAAATTGACTTTCACCATATTTTCAATAAATCAAACTAGTTACTGTAACGTTACTGTTTTATTCAGCGACAGCCGATAGTTTTGTAACGATTTATTGAATAGGGGAAGCTTAAAATACATCCGAGTTGTAATCAGTTAATTGTAATATAATTAAGCTACACAATTATTTGTATTTATTATTTAAGTTTGCAATACAGAAACCTCCGTATTACTGAATTAACTAACCGTTCACCATAATGTAGTAAGCAGATCCCGGAACCTCAGTTAGATCAGTTGAATTCGAGAGAAGAATTTTACTGAGTATCACACAGTTCTCCTCCTGTTGCCCTTTGACGAAGAAGAACGACTGACACGTGCTATCTGCTGCGCATGCGTTGGCGCAATAGATCAGACTTCGGGCCGTCAAAGTTTTTCCAGATGTGGAACCTTTGTTATCTAAAGACGTGTCTCTGTACCATTTAGAAGACGAAGTATCTGAAAACACATAGTGTTTATAAATATGCAAGATTTAATTATTGTCATTAAAAATTATCCATTTTTTTGTTATTTTAAAAATATATTTATCATAGTAATTAATTTATAGCACAATGTTAAATGCAAACATTGCCATTTTAAGCTTTTGCTTTCTTTTTCTTATATTTTTTAAGTGTACAGAACGGAAGTGCATGTATGAAGCAAGTAAATATTTACTGTGGCTAAACGTTATAGTATTTCATTAACGACAATCCGAACATATGATATAAAGTCGTTACGTTCCAGTTTATGCCTTATTTTGAAAACTAAATCGAAAAAAAAATTAAAAACAATCCAGAAATTGCAACTAATTTAGAACCGTAAAGGCATGTTTATGTAAACTAAATTTTAAAAATCTGACTTTAACCATCACCATCAATATATACAATTTTGTGAAATTTAAACATCATGTTTTACCCATCATTTTCTAATTTAACATACGTTTTGCTCTAAAAGTCTGCATCCGTTAACGAAATACATTTTTGCAATTTATTTGTGAATAATGTCTGTGACAAATGCGCTAAATGCGATTATATTTGTAAACTATGTCTATAAACTTACAAACGCAATACTCACGATCACATGAAGCAATAGCGAACAAAACACATGCCCATATCAAAGCCATATATGTTTGTGCCATTTTTTCCATATCATGTAAAAACAGTGTCAGACATGCACAGATCGTCAGAGACAACTGAGCTGGGAAACAAGACTTCTTCTAATATTCAGACGTGTCATGACTTTCGCTGCAACTGTCTTTCATTAATTGAAAAGTTAATTTTGGTAAGATTTGAATAACTGTTTGAACAGTGCCGTCTTGTTTTCAAAGCAACTTCTTAAGTTTTTCATTTGGTTGGTACTTCAACAAATGTTCCATATATTTGGATTCTTCTGTTATTTGCACACCTCTTGAAGTAAAAACACTTGTAATGTTTGTGCGCTCTAGCTAGAACTAAAATAAACCGCTTCAAACCAACAAAATTGGTTTCTTTTGCAAAATTCAAAACTAAAATCAATTACATTAACATACCAATATTTCATACTCACTACATTACATTGATATAGATAAAAATGGAACTTGGAAAGCCACCGAACACGACAAATATGAAAATATTGCAGACTCGGTTTAATTGAGTGTGTTTATGGTCAGTAATGGAAATGAATATTACTGCCCACGCCGCCTAGCCCCAATTTGACATCAATGAACAGTACTTGATTTTGATTTGTCCCAAACGATTGTATGCATATTGCGGTAAACATAGAACCTTAAATTCAGATAAATACCATTCCATGTTCGAATAGCGGTATTTTGAATAGGGCGAAATAATCTTTATTGTTATTAATGAAGTACATAGTATATATAGTGGTATAACATATTAAGTAAAACGCAAGACTTCTTACATACAATAATTTTAGAAGAAGAATAAAGTAATAATGAATGGAGAGAAAATGCCAGATTTTTTTAACATAACGATATAATTTATCCGACAAAATCCGCATGTAAGTTCTCGACAGATAGATAAGACTGTAATTCATTACATAAATGCTAGAAATTTTCAAGACTAATTTCCATTACATAAATGAAAGAATATTTCCAGATTGACGTCCATTACATCAATGTACGAATTCGTCAAGATTGACGCCATTAAATTAATGTACGAATATTTTAAGATTAAAATCCATTACATTAATGTACACATATTTCAAGATTGACGTCCATGACATAAATTTACGAATATTTCATGACAAACATTACAATAATGTACGAATACATGTATTTAAAAGCTGAAGTTATTTGCATTAGTGCTAGAATATTTCAAGAATGAAATTCATTTCATTTATGTTCGAATATTCAAGACTTAAAACCAAAACATTAATGAGCGAATATTTCAAGACTGACATTAATGTACGAATACATGTATTTCAAAGCTGAAATCCATTACATTACATTAATGAACAAATATTTCAAGGCTGAAATCCTATACATTAATGTACATACATTTCAAGACTGAAATATTATAATTTCATTAATGTACACATTTTTCAAGATTGAAATGTGCGAATATTTCTAGACTGAAATCCATTACATTAATATACGAATATTTCATGAATGACATCTATAACAATAATGTACGAATATTTTAAGACTAAAATCGATTTACATCAATATATGAATAGTAAATACCTTATTAAATTTTATTACGAAACAATTAAACTATGTCAAATAAATTATTGTCCAACAACATTGACCTGGCACTCTTGAATTTGACCCTGTAGTCAGTATATTTCGTAAACTCTACGATCTAAATTTAAATCGATATGTTATGTATAACCAATTTTAACAAGAGTGCCAAACTGACACAAAATACGCCCGTCAAAATGCTGATCATCAAAGTTGCGTAACGATCCGATGAAAATTATTCGACTTGGAGAGCAGATACCGCTAATTCAAGTTTTGGACAATTCAAGGGCAATAATTCAGGAGTGCCTGGGGGGATTCGGCAGGTTTTAGAACTTGGTCGAGATATTATGCCCACCAACATATTCACCAAGTTTGATAAAGACCGGATGAAAACTCTGACTTAGAGAGCGGAAACAGTAATTTTGGACAATTCAAGGGCCATAATTCAGGAGTGCCTGGGGGATTTGGCTGGTTATAGAACTTGGTCGAGATATTATGCCCACCAACATATTCACCAAGTTTGATAAAGACCGAATGAAAACTCTTTGACTTAGAGAGCGGAAACAGTAATTTTGGACAATTCAAGGGCCATAATTCAGGAGTGCCTGGGGGGATTTGGCTGGTTATAGAACTTGGTCGAGATATTATGCCTACCAACATATTCACCAAGTTTGATAAAGACCGGATGAAAACTCTTTGACTTAGAGAACGGAAACAGTAATTTTGGACAATTCAAGGGCCATAATTCAGGAGTGCCTGGGGGGATTTGGCTGGTTATAGAACTTGGTCGAGATATTATGCCCACCAACATATTCACCAAGTTTGATAAAGACCGGATGAAAACTCTTTGACTTAGAGAGCGGAAACCATGTGGACGCCGCCCGCCCGCCCGCCAACCCGCCCGCCCCCCGCAGGTGTTCCCATAATACGTCCCGTTTTTCAAACGGGCGTATAATAAGCTACAAAATGTAAGAAGCCCGCTTAGCGCAGTCGGAAAAAGTGTTTAAATTCGAGAATAAAGACGTAAACTCGTGGGTTCGAATTAATGTTTAAGCCACTTTTGTTTGTTTTATTTTAATTTTAGAATTTCCACTCTTTTAAAACTCGTATAGACTGTTATTTTTCCCTCAATTCACTCCGTCACATTGTATTAAACACAACACAACACAATTTAAATTTCAATATTAAATTGTAATTTGTAACCGTAGCACTTGGGTAACCGATGAAATTCATCAATTTCTACAATACATTCCAACATTTATCACAACTAGTTATTATATTATCTCAATAAATAACAATTTATAGCATTAATGCCATACATCAATTCCACAATTATTACATGTAAAGATCTGTTTACATTCTACCAATACTTTATTTGCATTTACTTCCTAATTTTGAACAAAAAATTATTGATGTAAACCTGTCGGTTACCCAAAGCTGAATGACTTACACAGAATATTAATCACACGAAAATATCGTGCACTGATGTCACGCTTAAGTGACCATCTTAACAGTGACTGCGTAATCTTAAGGGAAAATAATTTCTTTCTAATTCGTTCCTCAAACGAAATAAATTATATTTCCCTCAATTCACTCCGTCACATTGTATTAAACACAACACAACACAATTTAAATTTCAATATTAAATTGTAATTTGTAACCGTAGCACTTGGGTAACCGATGAAATTTAAAAGAACGGGAAATTTTATCTATAATTTCTCTTCAACTTGGAAATATACTGGTAGACTGTTAACGATTATTATTTCAATAACCTTCATCAATAATATTAATATACAACTACATTGTTCAGCTCAAAATAACTGCACTTAAAATGTCTTTACAACTTTCTAGTCCTAACAGTTAACGTTCTCTTAAATCGTCTTTAACATATCCATCTTTCGAAATGTCACTAAGACAACACCGTATCTCTTGAATTATCTGTCTCTATCCCTTTATTGGCATGGGCAATTGCACCACCTGATCTTAATATTGCTTAACGTCTTTAATATACTACTTTAAAGTCTTGATAAACACTCCACGTAACGTATTATTTGACGTAGCATTGTCTCACTGAATACTTTTCTTTTTGAACAAGTTAAGTTGCAAACTAAATAATCATCATCTAAACGACCATGAAATATATCTCTGAACATCAACAACTGGACATAAACATGTTCCGGTTTAGCTATTGTTATCCAAGACCCGTTCTATATTTGTCAGTATTAATGCTTTCTACAAAAATAGACTTGTGTTTGAAAGAATATATTGTCAGAAACTTTGATGTTGAACAATTCAAAACTTCTAATAAATCCCGAAAAACCTACAAGTCAACAAAGTCAACAATTAGCAATAACTCTTGAAATACAACGCTATAAAAAGTATCAAGCAATCCTGCTTTACATCTGATATATTCATCGGTGACAATGCTGCCTCATATCAGACAATTCTATCTTATCTGTTGCAATATCGCCCCATTTCTGACAACCCTGTCTTATATCTGGCAATACCGCACCGTACCCGACAATTCTGTCTTATATCTGGCAACACTGCCCCATATCCGACATCTCTGTCTTATATCTGGCAATACCGCCCCATATCTGACAATTCTGTCTTATATCTGACAATATTACCCCATATCCGACATCTCTGCCTTATATCTGGTAATTCCGCCCCACATCTGACAATTCCGTCGTATATATCTGACAATACCGCCTAATATCTGACATTTCTGTCTCATCTCTGGCAATACCGCCTAATATCTAATATATATGGCAATACCGCCCAAATCTGACAATTCTGTCTTATCTCTGGCAATACTGTCCCATATCTGACAACTCTGTCTTATATCTGACAATACCGCCCCGTATCTGACAATTCTCTCCTATCTTTGGCAATACTGCCCCATATCTGACAACCCTGTCTTATATCTGGCAATACCGCCCCATATCTGACAATTCTCTCCTATCTCTGACAATACTGCCCCATATCTGACAACCCTGTCTTATACCTGGCAATACTGCCCCATATCTGACAATTCCGTCTTATATCTGGAAATACCGCCTCATATCCGACAATTCGGTCTTATCTCTGGCAATACAGCCTCATATTTAACAACTCCGTCTGATTTCTGGCAATACCGCCCCATATTTGACAATTCTGTCTTATATCTGGCAATACCGCCTAATATCTTACAATTCTGTCTCATCTCTGGCAATACTGCCTCATATCTAACGACTCCGTCTTATATTCTGGCAATACCGCCCCATATCTGACAATTCTGTATTATATCCGGCAATACCTACTAATATATGACAATTCTGTCTCATCTCTGGCAATACAGCCCGATATCTGACAATTCCGTCTTATATCTGGCAATACCGTCTAATATCTGACAATTTTGTCTCATCTCTGGCAATACTGCCTCATATCTAACAACTCCTTCTTATCCCTGGCAATACAGCTCCATATCTGACGATTCTGTCTTGTCTCTGGCAATACTTCCTTGTATCTGACAATTCTGTCTCGTTTCTGGCAATTCTATCCGTTCACCATTTCCATTTGAGGAAAATATCTCTACAAAATAAAAACACATTGTAAGTCATCACATTAATCTCCCTTTGAAATAAAAAGTCTTCATTTTAAAGCAAGCATTCGGAATTACTAAAAATTTATTTCCCGGACTTACAAAATGGCACAAAATATCCAAAATCATTGCACAAAAATCGGTGAATGCATCTATGCATGTAGAAGATGGATTTCAAAATACAGAAAAGAAACGAACTTTCGCATTACCCTCTGAAGCAAACCAGTCAATCTTAAACTGACCAAAACATATTTGCAGTAAATCAAATCATCAAAATTCTTATAATTATATAATCAGCTTCTTTATTTTCTGATAAAGAAATTCATTCTATCTCAAGAAAAATTGAATTTTTCCAAAACTGAAAAATCTTATGAGATATATCTTGTAAATCTTTTTTCATAGAGCCTCTTTTTACTATCGTAGCAACTGCTTGATTAACAGAAACCATTTAACTCTTTTATGAGCCAAAATATGCGCCAACGACTGTAAAACCCTATACTCAGCTTCGAGTTCTCTCCAAGTGGAAGAATAGAGTGATTCTTTACAATCCCAATAACCTTGAGAAACGCCATTTTTAGCCGACACTTCGTACCCTACATAACCCGTACAACTCACATCAGGGTATACTATTTTCAAACTCTCCTGACATTGAAATATATTTCTGCCGTTAATAAAAACTGACAGACTCCCAAAATAATAATTGTTTTACGGAATCTGGGGAAAGAGCAATATATGAATCCGAGTGGATGGCGGTAAGTACATCCGCACTTAAATATCTGGTCATTATCTGTGTCACGTGAACTAACACTACCGACATTGAAATAAGTTGCCCAAATATACTAGCAACCTTTCGTACAGGAAATCCTCTATGAACTTTGTGTGCATTTAAAAGCTTAAAAACTGGTATCATTTTCTTTTACCAATCTACTATCCGAAATATAAATAATACCCGACTTGATTATAAAACAATTCCCAAATATTCCAAAATGTGAACAAGGATCAATTAACTTTTGACTTTAGGTATAAAACCACAACTAGTAAGTAATTTTAATAATACAAGCGAAACCTTCTCCGTCTTTTCAAAAACCTACCGCACCTAAACCAGTCATCTTAAAACATTGAAAAAGTTTCCTTCACTACCCACTTCTTAACATGTGGTCTTGTCAACATTGTTAAACATGAGAAGCGGTTAAAATTCTCAAATCAAAAATAAATGTTTTCTTTTCAGATCTTTTCACGTAAACAGTCAACGGATTTACAATATATGGCATAACAGTACACCTCTTATTAAACATCTATATAACAAATCCCAGATAGCTTCATTTACAAAATCTGAATATAGCAAAGCTGATCTATTATTTTTACAAACTGTTTTAGGCGAAGTTGGATACAACGGCAACTTATAACCATTCTCTATGGTATCTAAGACAAATTCACTTGTCATGAACCTATGAAACGTAAACTTAAACATGCTCTTTTAATCGTTCTCTCACAATTATATGTTTTGGCCATGTAATTGTGCGTAAATCTGTCAATAATAAAAATACTCATCTTTTATCAAGCCTTCACGAGGAAGATTCTGATCACATTTTCTACTTCCCACTGGACAACTGGTTCCCTGCTGGGAGTGGTGATCGACTGATGTTTGGACAATTCTTTCTAAAGTGGTTGTATTGAAACAGGGCGCCAGAAATCCAGAGATGTTCCCAAACGGTTGCATGTAGCTTCCGCAATTGGACCCGTTGAAGGCGCCACGAACGAACTTCCCTCTGGTCAACGTTGCCACGGGTTGAAAACGAATATCATTCTTATTTGAAGAGTTAGCACCAGTGTAAAAACCAACATCATTACGAGGAAAAGAAGACGAGACCACGCCCCTGCCACGTGACCTTGAACGCTTGCGCTTAAGGACTCGAGCCTCGGTCTTACAGGTTTTTGCTTTCATCTTCCGATTCGCTGGCAATTTGGTTTGTTTAATACTGTCTCACAGTTTCCCAACAGCCTGTTGATGACTCTTGAAAACTCCACGAAATGTCCCTTTCAGTTTTTAACTTCTTCATTACGTTAACAACACATTGTGAATTCCCTGGAAATTCTGCACGCCGAGCTCTTGCTTCCTCTCGCTGCTGTCTTAGCTCAAAAAACTTTTCTCAATGACTACTCTGCTGTTTGCTGAGCAGAAGGATTATGTTCTTCGATTTTGGCCATAACACGTGTACAATATAACTAAGCGTCGTATTTAGCGCAGCAAAAATTATCGATGTAAACCTGTCGGTTACCCAAAGCTGAATCACTTACACACAATATTAATCACACGAAAATATCGTGCACTGATGTCACGCTTAAGTGACCATCTTAACAGTGACTGCGTAACCTTAAGGGAAAATAATTTCTTTCTAATTAGTTCCTCAAACGAAATAAATTATATTTCTGTGTAAACTACCGGTGTAGTGTGAAGTATTTTATAACTGAATATTTTGCGTGTATGGGCTAAAGTAAAATGCATGTATAGCCTATACGGTTGCATAATGTCACAAATAAAATTGTAGAAAAACACTATTCAAAGGGTATTCTAAAACCAGATGTACGAGTAGTAAAACGATTTCAAATGATTTTTTTACAAGTAAAAGAAAAAATGTGTATTTTTATAAAATAATGTTCGTAAGGATTCGAACCAGAGACCATCAGATCCAGGTCAATATTGTTGGACAATACTTCCCCTCGTGGTTTTTGCACGGCTGATGTGAGAAGTAAGTTGATCAAGTTGTGTACACAAACTGAACATCAGTATAGTTCGATTTTGACCCCTGAGCTGTGACCTTTCGGACAAGTCCACTGTTATAATACTAAATAGCTAAAGTGCGTCATTTTACAGAGTTACCGTTAAATTACTTTACTTATATGACATTAAAACCTGTTCAAAGCAGCTGATATTTAATCACGACGCAATAGCTCAGTGGATAAGATATAGGGCAATGAAGCAAACCATTGCATGTTCGAATCCAATAAAAGTAATATTATATATTTGTCTTTCATTTCCTTTCGATAATTTATTTTAGTTCTTTTGATGTTATTTTTAATAGTATTGCGCTGTTTTATCTTAAAGTTTATATTTTGCAACCTCCTTTTAATTTTGTTCATGTTAATTCCATTCATAACAATATAATTATTTTTGTTGAGCAGCTTGCCCTGACCCCATAAACCTCCGTACCAAAGAAGCGTTGACAATTGTGAATCCTGGCGTTCTGTAAACACTTGTTGTTACATTCTCTTTCTATTATAATTTACATAATTCAAAACCACTTTGTCCAATGTTCTGCATGTGTTTTGAGTAAGATCGATCGCGATATTTTATCAACACGCTTGATGAAAGCTTACTCGAAATTTGTATGGTTTAATGTCATTTTTGTCGGTGTCTACATGAATGTATTGAAAAAATTACATTAAAACCAAAAAAGAAATCTCCTCATAGGTTTCGAACACACAACCGTTATGTCATATTACCAGAAATCAGTTGCGTTACTGCCACGGCCATGAAACCTTTTGTTATACAGCAGTACAATTTCAACATAATGAGCTATGATGGGAATATCTAACATCCCTATTTTGTGGAATATTCCAACAATCTATAAATACAAAAGTACATTCACGGCTCAATGCGTAAAATCGGACTATACCATTTAAAAGTTTCAAACAGTGTTGTACAACGAATATCTGCAGCTCGATAATTAATAATTATTAAAGTTATTAATTACGAGTTAGTTTTCTTGTCTTCAGGTGTTCCAGGTCCATCCTTCTATTCCAGATCACTTCAAAAGTGCCGGTTAGTACCTACCCAACGTTTTGCTTTTCGTTGTTAGCAAATTGAATAAACTTCTTATTATGTTATAGATGTTTGTGTGCGCTTTGCTTACAGCATTGTCGAGTTGTTAGAGCACATTACCGAAGACAACTTGCACTTGTCTGTTTATATCGGAACATGTAGAGGAAAGAGTGATGAACCTTTAACCCTTGGCTTAAAATCAAGAGCGGCCAAAACTTTTACCACTGACCGTTTCCAGAGGGTAACCCTTGGTTTCTCATTTTCGTTCATTGTTTGTGGTGTCAAAAATTAAATAGGTCATTTTATAAACCATGCTGTCTATTCCTCTCTGCTGTCGTGGGGAGGATGTGTCTTCTGCGTGTGGCCATTTCTGATATACATTTTTCAATTCTTTTTCATTACTGTTCAATTACATTCTTCTGACAAATCGAGATTATAAATAACAAACAAATGAATTGTAACAATTTACAATCACATTAATCGTCCAAGCAAAATACCCTTCTACAGTGTTTCTGTTGCATATAATACCCTTTTGTAAATAAAACGTATACCCGCCTCGTAATTGGTAATTTCGTTTTCTGTTACAATAACTTACAATTTTACTATGACTAATAAAATATAATTTAAACACAATTTAAAAGACTCTTTGTTTTTTTTATTTAAAGAAAACTAATATTTAGTCAATATTGGTTAAACAACGACTAGAAGTTTTAAATGAGAGCATTGCTTCTCTGCAATAAACTATTTTTAATTAAGTTAAAATTGATTTGCACACTTCTCTTTATATTTCAAGAGTGTCATTTATGAACTACATTTTAATTATGTATGAAGAACAGCCTATTACTTTTATTTAGCTCTGTGTGCAGCTGAGAAGAAGTTTCATATGCCAGGTGTTGCAAACTCGCAGTTCTTAACTGGAAAGTTGTCAAATGTCCTCTTCAATAGAAACACCAGACCAGAGTGTAAAACATCTATTATACCAGTACTAAATAACCGTGACAAGAGAAAATACTTGATCCTTTAGGTGCATTTCCCCTTGTCGGAATAGCATAGCTAGGCGCTGTCGCCTTGACGAGGCAATATCATTTGAAAAGCAGAATCTGGAACTTGTATACTATAACGTATACAAATACTTAAGCAGGTACCTTTAAAAAGAGATAACGTAACGCAGCGTAAACTTTTAAGATGATTCTAGTTTCCCCCTTCCACACTTCCGGGGGTAATTTCGTTACGAGATCCCATTATGCGAGATTCTATATATATACAATACCATGTGCACTGTAACCTTGACAGTTCTCCGGCAGATTTTCTTTGTTTTAGATCAATTCTCTATGTCTTTAGTATACAACCATGATAAAATTAAGCTTTTAGCCACAAAGGTAGAGTAAAGGGGTTGATCTTTACAGAACAAGATACTCATGGATTGGTTGTTTAGGATACGCTGCAAAACCACATAAACGTGAGGCAATAGAATCGGAAAGAGAACAATAGTGATTGTGTGAGATCGGACCGCCGGAAGTGCAGTGCTTGCATTGAAATGATGGTGGTAAAATCAAGCGGAGACGGAATGGAAAATTTACTTAAAATGAACCGAAGCACTTTGATGTCAGTTTTACGACTGTAAGAACTTAATACCATAAAATATTTTCCATAAGAACATGTAGGCCTAGTATTATTAAAAATGGCGATAAACTTAGAAAAAGTATTTTTTTATTTGTGGTACTGATATATACTAAAAGAAATTAGAAACGCAACTTCTTTAAACAAGAAATACATTTCATGTTTAAATAAGTTGCGTTTCTAATTTCTTCAAATACATGTACATACAATATAGTAAAAGAAATTAAAAACGCAACTTCTTTAATCACGAAACATATTTTGTGTTTAAAGAAGTTGCGTTTCTAATTTCTTTAAGTATATTTGCAAGTTTATCGTCGATTCCCATATTTTATTAAAAGATACAGCTGGACTTTAAAATCACTGTTGTTTCTGTATCATTGTTTATAGAGATTTGATGTATAAATTAAAGAAAAAATAAAAAGCAGTACTAATTTCTCTGCCTTATGTGTAAAAACATGCGCATGCATATCAGAAAACGCCACATTTAGGAAACACAGGCTCCCAACAGGGCAAAACAGCGAGGAAGGAGAGCATTGGTTTTAAAATTATCAAGTACAAATATAACACTACAAACAATTAGCAAAAAAGAGAATCCGGGAGCTAAAATGAATTAATCGTTTACATACGATATGAATGATTATTTGAACAATAACGTTCTTTAAACACTTAGTCTATTTTTATATAACTTGTTAAATTGCAATTAAAATGGGAAATTAATAAATACATTATATCTTAAGAGCACAAGCAAACAGCGTGATCTGAATCATTATCGACAGGCGTTGCATTCGAGTCTTAGCGATGGCCTAATGTCTTGTTTCCATTTACATGTCAGGCAACTACCAAGGTTTTCTTTTTCAACTCACGTCAGAAATTGCGTCAAGATATCAGTTCAAAAAATATTGACCTACATCCTTACAGCTTCACCATAGAAAATTAATATGAAATGAAAACTTCTTTTATCAATTTTTAACTAAAACACCGATCAGGTTTAATGAAGATACACTGTACTTAAAATTAATGTCTAATAACGAATACCGGACAGCTTTTAATAAAATTTTAAATACTGTGGTATCATTTAATTTCGCGAGGCCAATTTTCGCGCAGACGCTATAAATGACTTTTCGCGCGAACATAAATTCGCGAAGATGTATAAGTATTATTAGATACACGTTCTATGCTAAAATTTCACTAAGGTAAAATTTCACGATTTTAATATAGATCTTAATACGCGAAAATTAAACTCTCGCGAAATATAATGATTCAACAGTAGAACTAAAGATTACCTCGTACAGCTGATCATTGCCAAACTGCTTTGGCAGTTAGTTCGAAACTGATTATTGTATCTCTTTTCCTCTCTACTTTATGGCTGTGTGGGGAGGCAGTATCTGCTGGATGTGGCCATTCTTGATATTGCATATTTCACATTTATGCCATTAGAAAATTGTTATTTTGGTTTACAAATATATTAAAAATTAATATATGCATATCAGGAATCGCCACACTCACAAAACACAGCCTCCCACGCAGCGAAAAGGAGTGAGAAAGAGAAAGAGAGAGCATGTTTGTAATTAGTATGTCAATTCAAATAGGACGCCACAAACAACTAACGAAAACGAGAACCTTTGGGGATACCGCCTTGGAACGGTCAGTGGCAAAACAAACTGCCACTGGGGGGTTTAAACCAGGTTCTAGGTCGCACCAACCTCACACTTGCCCCAACAGGTTCTCGTATCACAAAACAAGTACAAGTTGTCTTGGTGAAAAAACTCCAACCCACCCATCGGCTCAACAATGTTGCATGCAAAAGCACAGAAACATATAAAACATAAGAAGCTAATAGCATTGCAGAGCCAAAGGGCGGGAACTCAATGATCTTACCAAGACCAGAGCACCTGGAATAAAATCAGCAAGAACACGATAACAGAGATAAAAGAAACAAATCAAGCTTCTAGGTTCTTTTAAGAAAAGATTTCCCCATAAACCTTCATAAACTCTTAAACCCCTGCCACCGTCGTGCAACCAAAGAGGTAAGCATAATGATCAACTGTAGAAGGGTTAATCACCAGGCCTGTAGAGCGCTATTATATATCATGTTGGTAACCTTTTCTTTTTAAATTTACAGATGGTTTTTACGAATAACCGGGTGAAATTAACATTGCCTTTTTTTCTTAAGTTAATAAATTGAATCTCCATAAAAAACTGGCTGTGAAATACCTAGTTGCAATAGTGATTTTAAAATGCACCTGTATTTATGAATTAGATCTGGGTATCGGCGATAAAACTTGCAAAAGGTTTTCCTTTATTTATGATACCTATATCCTTGTTTTAATAGTTTTTCTGTAATGCAAAGATTACGTTCATTGAAATCATTCACATCGTTGCAAGCTCTTGAAATGCGAACAAGCTGTGAGATATAAACCCCGTAAGATGTTGCACGACGAACATCGCCGTCTAAAACGGAAAATTTACTATATTAAAATTAAAATCATCTCTTCTATGATATATTTTAGTAGTGACGTAACCATTTTCAATGGACAGATGCGTGCTTCTCTGAAGTGTTCGCTTTATCTTTAGGATAAATCTTATTAACCAGTGATGAAAAATGGTTATTATCTATATTTAATAAATCATCAAGGAACCTAGAGGTGTTGTTGAAAGCTGTAATAAAATCATCTTGATGTCCGGTAGAAAGAGATAACATAAAGTCTCTTTCATAACTGTATAAAGACAGATCAGCAACAAGGGGTGCACAATCAGTACCCATTGGAATGCATATTACTTGTTTATAAATATAGGTACCAAATCTCAAATAAATATTATCCAATAACAAGAGTGCCAAACTGACACAAAATACGCCCCAAATATACTGAACCAAAAAAGAAACTTTCGCACATGGCAGTCACATACGCTACTGATTGTTAACTTTAGAAACGACCCCTACCTTATTTTAAACTTTCAAAAATTCAACAATCAATCTGATCCTTTCCTCCAAAATGACGATTTTAAAAGAACCACAATACATTATTTTACAAAAATGTAAGCTTTCAGCCAAAAGGATCAATTGAAACTGTACTTACATATCTACAATCAAACTTGGCGAAAGTTTCTGTTTCGGTTCAGTATATTTGTGGTTAATTCAATAGTGATGACAACATTTTTGGGAGCAGGATTTTCAACTGATTGAGTGCTTGAGCTGTTTTTCAACAATCATGTCAACATAATCATGGTTCCCTCGTAAGACAAAAACACAAAAAAATGTTCCGTAGAACATCAATTTCACATCAAGCAGCTCTCATATATTACAATATATGTCTAGCAAATACATATATTTCATTGAACAAGCTACTTCAGAAACATAAAATGTATTTTGGATTAAAATGATAAATAGGTGTATGAATACACAATGAGGTTTTGTTTTATAGTTTATTATTCATGTCAGCATAACAATGGTTCTCTTATAAGACAAAAACACAAAATATGTTCTGCATTCTCAGTTAAACATCAATTTCAAATCAAGCAGCTCTCATATGTTACAATATTACATATGTCTAGCAAATAAATTTACTTCATTAAACCAGCTACTTCAGAAACATAAAATGTTTTTTGGATTAAAATGATAAACATATAAGAGTATGAATACACAAAAAGGTCACTAATTCAGTTTTTGGACAATTCAAGGGCCATAATTCAGGAGTGCCTGGGGGGATTTGGCAGGTTATAGAACTTGGTCGAGATATTATGCCTACCAACATATTCACCAAGTTTGATAAAGACCGGATGAAAACTCTTTGACTTGGAGAGCGGAAACAGTAATTTTGGACAAATCAAGGGCCATAATTCAGGAGTGCCTGGGGGATTTGGCTGGTTATAGAACTTGGTCGAGATATTATGTACACCAACATATTCACCAAGTTTGATAAAGACCGGATGAAAACTCTTTGACTTAGAGAACGGAAACAGTAATTTTGGACAATTCAAGGGCCATAATTCAGGAGTGCCTGTGGGGATTTGGCTGGTTAAAATATTTGGTCGAGATATTATGCCCACCAACATATTCACCAAGTTTGATAAAGATCGGATGAAAACTATTTGACTTAGAGAGCGGAAACCCAAATTTTGGACAATTAAAGGGCCATAATTCAGGAGTGCCTGGGGGGATTTGGCTGGTTATAGAACTTGGCCGAGATATTATGCCAACCAACATATTCACCAAGTTTGATAAAGATCGGATGAAAACTCTTTGACTTAGAGAGCTGAAACCCTGTGGACGCCGCCCGCCCGCCCGCCCGCCCGCCCGCCCGCCCGCCCGCCCGCCGCAGGTGTTCCCATAATACGTCCCGTTTTTCAAACGGGCGTATAAAAATGAGAGCGCCTGGATAAGGTCTTGACAGGTCCATGACGTATAATTATCATAAGAACCATCTGTAAAAAATACTCTATGTTCATTACAAGCGATAAATGTTTTAGTTTCCTTAGCAAAAGTTTTTTCAATGAGACTGGTTAGCTTGTCTCTTATTAAATTATGAGAGAGAGTATATAAAGTTGAAAATCATAAGTAGACAAACAGAACGCCTGAAAATTATTTGATTTAAGCTTCTTCAAAACGTCATTTAAATTTTTTATAGACCAAAATAAATTTTTGCCAGTTGTTTCAAAAACTTTTTCGCAATACCTTTTATAGCTGTAAGACAAGATGTTAAGAGCACGGATAATTTTGTTGTTGTACAAGAACTAGAGTTTGCAATAAATCTTGCTTTGTACGGCGTTTTGTGCATTTTAGGCAACCAATACATGGTAATTACTTTGTCTTGTTTCGGCTCAACACTGATTGTAAATTTTGTAATTTGTAGAGTGTGTGTAGTAACAATATCACTCTCAGATGAAGAAGTCAATGTATAAGCATAAGTGCTATTACACTATTTGTATATCATCTATTATACTATTTGTTCATCATCTATACATCTATAAAATAAAACGTGAAGAAATTATTTATTTATAAGAATTGCGTATTTTAAATTTGACCCTGTTAGTTTTTACAACGTTTTGAACAACCGACCCATGAAGTTCATGCCACAGGTGGAAGGATCATACCTTGGTTACCCAACCCCCATCTGGTAACCCCTCCCCCAGGGCAATTTTTTCCAGAGAGAAAAAAAATTGTCAAATGCAGTTCCTTCTTATCATACAAAACCATGAAAAAAATTGCCACTGATATTTTCATACATGCATGCTTATAATAGACAAGCTCAAAAGGAAGTGTCTCATTAGAAAAGTTCTATGTTACTTTTGAAAATATTCTCTTTTTAAAATCAATATGTTCCCCAAAAATCTTTAAGTATTTCATCAGAAAATTATCGTACTGCAATTAAAGGGTTACATGTACTTCAAGAAAAAAACTCCCACAAGTTTTCAATCAACAGCCGAAAATGTTCCCCGTGGTATATTGACATTCATACCATTGTCTCTCTGATCTAAAAAAAGAAAAAAAAACAATAGGCCATTAGGAGCTACTTAAGACCTCTAAACACACATTTGGCAGAGAACCATGAAAAGGCATCTATACAAAAGAAGTTCTAAAAACTTACCCGAATGTTCGTCAATGTCTTGATAATAAGAAGAAATGGATTCAGGCGGAAAACATCATCGAATAAACTTTCAATCTCATTAACATTATCTCCTGCAAACCTATGAAACATGTACACTATCAGGATCTGACGGCGAGTCACTAAACGGGCTTCTATCAACAACCTTACGTACCAAGCAAATTGTCGTCTACAAAATCGCAAATGTGCATGCTAATCGCCTAAAATGTCGAAACGTTCCGAACATGTATCCATCTATATACAGTGTTTTTAGCTTGACTATTCGAAGAACTTCGGCGTCAGCGTCGGCGTCGAAGTCCCTTTCTGGTTAAAATTTGCATGCAACCTACTTAAATCTTAAAAACTACTATAGCTACAGCTTTGAAACTTTGCACACTTGTCCATCATCATTTTCCTAGTGTGAATGCCAAGAACCATCACTCTTATTTTCATTTTGATCTTATTATGGCCCTTTTTTACTTAGAATTCCAGATTAAAGTTTACACTTAGCTAGTGTACAAACTCATGACTTCCATACTACTATACCATAGATTTGAAACTTTTACTACAGATTTGAAACTTTCAACACTTGTTCATCTTAAATCCCAAGAACCATAACTCTTACCTTCATTTCGATCAAATTATGGCCCTTTTTCAACTAAGAATTTTAGGTTAAAGTTTGCGGGCAAGTTAGTATACAAACTCATAACTTCCATACTAGTTAGACTACAGCTTTGAAACTTTCAACACGTGTTCATCATCATAACCTAAATGGGTATGCCTAGAACCAAAACTCTAACTTCCATTTTGTTCAAATTATGGCCTTTTTTACTTAGAATTTATTGTTAAAGTTTGCGTGCAAGCTAGTTTCTTTTATACTTCTAATACTTAAGTTTTGAAACTTACGACACTTGTTCACCATCATGACCCTGAGTATGTATGCCAAGAACCATAACTCTAACTCTCATTTTTATCATATTATGGCCCTTTTTGACAGAATTTATGGTTAAACTTTGCGTGCAAGCTAGTTTCTGTCATACATCTTGTACTATAGCTTTGAAACTTAAGACATTTGTTCACCATCACGACACTGAGTATGTATCCCAAGAACCAAAACTCTAACTTTCATTTTTATCAAATTATGGCCCTTTCTTGACTTAGAATTTCAGGTTAAATTTTTTATGCAAGCTAGTTAACAAAGTCATAGCCTCCACACTACAGCTTTAAAAGTCTTTACACTTGTTAATCATCATATCTCGAGTGTGTAAGCCAAGAACCATAACTCAAACTTCCATTTTGTTCAAATTATGGCCCTTTTTCAAGTTAAAATTTCAAGTTAAAGTTTTCGTGCTAGTTCCTTTCTTATGTAATGTTATAGAAAAGGATTAATACAGATTAACTTAACATATTTTTCCAAAATCAAGGGTATTTGAGTGCTGTACCTTCCCCATACAAAACCATACCATACCATTCCATACCATACCATACCATACCATACCATACCATACCATACCATACCATACCATACCATACCATACCATACCATACCATACCATACTTTACTATATTATTATAACTAAATTTCGTTTACAATATTAACTTTCCATAGGCCACCGTCAAAAAAATTTACTGTGAGAAAAATACTGTCACCCGCTACCATAGGTATGGAATGTTCGAAAATTATACTGTATCATTCGCGCATGCGACATATCTTTTTTTTAAATTTCCGTTGTAAACAGACGACTATAATGTCAAGCAATAAACGTTTGTCTACCATAAACGAGGCAGATTTAAAGACTCTGGATCAAGAGAAAGATTAAAAAAAACACGAAGCGTGTCCATTTTCATTACCACTGAACATTTTTTTCAGCAGTTCAAACAGGAATATTGAAGAAAAATTTTCATTTTCAGTTAATAGTGACTGTTACTGTTAGAAAAGAGACTGTTAAACTAATGACTTTTCTGTGATAATCAGTTTTCGCCTCGGTTGACAGTATTTCCTCAAGTTGACAATTTTACTGTCACCCTGTCAGAAATGTAATATTTATATACTATTCCATACAAAAATATACTATATACTATACTTTACCATAATATTCTATACTTAACTATAACATAACATACCATTCCATACCATACCATACTACACCACACCACATATCATACCACACCAGACCATACCACATACCTTACCATACTATTCTATAAACTATATTATATACTCTACCTGGCATGGTATGGTATGGCATTGTATGGTATCGTTTATAATGGTATAGTATAGTGTATAGTGTAGTATAATATAGTATAGTATAGTATAGTATAGTATAGTATAGTATAGTCAATTTAACCCCACACCACACCACAGCACACCACACCACACAATAAAACAAACCTTGCCATTCTATTCCATTCTATACTTTAAACTAAACTATATACTATACTTTTCCATACCATACCATACCATACCATACCATACCATACCATACCATACCATACCATACCATGCCATGCCATGCCATGCCATGCCATGCCATGCCATCCATGCCATGCCATGCCATGCCATACATCCTATACTTTTCCATACCATACCATACCATACCATACCATACCATGCCATGCCATGCCATGCCATGCCATGCCAGCCATACCATACCATACCCTACCCTACCCTACCCTACCCTACCCTACCCTACCCTACCCTACCCTACCCTACCCTACCCTACCCTACCCTACCCTACCCTACCCTACCCTACCCTACCCTACCCTACCCTACCCTACCCTACCCTACCCTACCCTACCCTACCCTACCCTACCCTACCCTACCCTACCCTACCCTACCATACCATACCATACCATACCATACCATACCATACCATACCATACCATACCATACCATACCACCATACCATACAATTCAGTGATTTTTTTATGTCAAATATTGGGAGAAATAGGGCCACATTCCCACCTCAAAATAGTATATATTTTATCCCCATGTCCGATAAAAAGTTCCGCCTTTGCTGGAGTCTGTAACAGACCGTACTGAGTCAGGATATGTTTAATGGATACCCCACTGATAGACAATACATTGACAAGAATAATTGATAAAATTGCAGAGGGAGAAAGAGACATTTCACTGTAGACCACTAACTTTCTTTGAATTAAAAAATCAGTGAACCCTTTGTTTTGTTGTGTTTGACAGGCTGCAAGTATATTCCAAATTACCCCCTTTCCTTTGTTCACGTCGCAATTTTCCCCCTCCAAAGGGCTGCGACCCCCTTTCCCCAAAAGTGAAAAAAACACTGCTATTACTTTTCTTCACTATACCATACTACACTATAACACCTATATACTAGTGAACTGTAATGTGCCGTACCATACCATACCACTCCATACCATATTATTTTATAATATACAATACCACAAGAGACCACAGTACACACCACCCGACCTCACACAACACACCACTACTACACCAAATACCACACATGTATCAAATAATCAGGTGAGTGAGTTACGGCCTTTTGGACCTCTTGTTTTCATTTTTCGTTTTAATTACTTTTACAGCCATAGCAAGAGATATAAACTAAATTAAAGACAAAATTGGGATCATTTGGTATAATGGTTAAGGGGGTCGGGTGGGGTTAGAGGTGGCAGAGATAGTAGGTAGATGGGTGTGGGATCAGGGTTGTATGGGCTGGGTTGCGTAAACCCTCCAAAAAAACTTAAAGTAAAAATTAAGTGTAATTTATTGATTTCATAACTTTGATCAAGGAACTTTAGTACCTGTGTGTGTTTTGGGGGTGCGATAAACTCCTGACTCACTTCATAGTTAAAATGTAGCCCAATTTAAAATGTGCTGCATGTCCAACTTTTCGAATAGTCGAGCTTGCACCCGTTTCTGACTGTCTCTTGTTAACAATGGCTGTCGACAACACACGTAAGACATATTTTACGGAAAATTGAAGAATTTAACCCAGGATTGTATTCATATCTACCAAATGACATCCTCAGATCATTTTTCGACCCTTGCCGAGAGCGTTATGAATCATCATTCCGGTTTTGACTTCTTGTATCGAGAAAAACCAATATAGGTAATATACGGTAATTTGGGGCCATCATCCGATCTAACATAAGCTTAGATCTGAAGTTTAGTGAGATTTAATGATTTAAAGATACTCGGCAATCGTTTCGTGAACCTTTTGCCTTGTCTAAATAAAATATATTTTGTGAATCATCATTTACAGAAGCTACCGTCGTTAAGCTTTAAAGATTTAGAATTGGTCAACTCTTAGACTCTTGACTATTCCATAATATCAAAAGATATTTTGATATAACGGTATAGTCAAGAGTCTCAGAGTTACAATGAAAAATTGACAAAATTGCACAGACTCTACATAAGTTATGCCAGAGATTGGCAAATATCTTAAGAATATGATCACCAATATGTTTACCTTGTAAGTTGTTAGTTCAGTATTTATCGGTTTAAAAATAAAATTAAAAAATCAAATGTGTTTTATTCAAAACGGGTTTAATACAAAAAAGAAAATATGCATATCATGAACGGGTACTTCCTGATCACATAGCCTCTCCACTGAGCTAAAAACGACCACAGCTAGACTTTATCTGTTTCGATGCAAAGCTTTTTATCTACATATAATTTGACATTAGTCTAATAAATCATACTCACTTAACAGACATCACAGATGTTGCTGCAATCAATGTGAACATGTTTATATCAAAGATTATTTTATGGAAATTATATCAATGTTACACGTTTTGAATAAACATGTATACATGTAACTACCTGCACGACATCTCGATCTGACGACACGCTTTCTACAGGATATTTCGAATAAGAACAATACAATAAACATAAGAATTGAATTGAATATAATTATATGGAAAAAATGTGATTCATTTTTAATAAGCAAGGAATTAAAGCTAACTGATTATCAGCATTAATTAAATAACTGGTGACGTAATCAGTTCCTAACTAACAATAATTGTAATCTTGACAAGAACTATCACAGAAAATTGACATATGCCGCTGAAATTTAGCTATGAAATCAAAATGGCATTCACAAAAAAACGAAATTTAAACATTTAGTGATTACCAAGGGCAAATCATTTTGCTGTTAGAGGCTTCAACCAGGTTGCACAGATACAGAAAGCTTTTATAGTTATAACTGACACTTCTGCAATATTAAAATTATCTGCAAGAAACATGCTTGGTGCGCTTCATGGGAAAAGCCTTCAGGCAGATGGCGTCAATTCTTGAAATTACGTCATTAAATTGAGCAGACGACACTGTCTAATTATTATGCATTTCGCGCTGAAAATTACATTATTTTGTCAAAATCAGTAATCAAATCTGTAATAATTGATGTGATTATAAAAAATAATTGTAAGTTCTTTCAAAATATATTAACGACTAAAATGACAAAAATTCGAACGAAGACACCATTACCTTGGTGTGTCACATTGTTTATCGATATTTTAATACTTATCCGGAAGTGTAACAGTATTAAGATGAGAGTCACTTAAAACAATCGTATTTTACCAATTGATTTTCAATTATAATGGCGTACAAACACCGGATTTTACTAATCCAAGTGGTTGTTATAATAGAATATAATTTCAACATCACAATATGGATACAGCTGAGGTATTGTTTTTACTTATTAATAAAAGCAAAACAATAATTATAGAATAAAGTTTTAAAATATCATCTGAAATCAAGTTTCTCTTTATGTATTGTTGAAAATGATATAGTTTTAAAATGTCCCATTTTCTGTCTGCAAATAATTTTAAAACTAAAACAAACACAAACTAAGTATTATTTTATACTTTCAATGCAATGCTCTGCGATGACGTTTTTCATGACTGTATGAAACAAATAATATTCTTAGAGGTGCTGCTTCAACGAAAGTCGATAAGAAACGATTGGACAATTCATATTATGTCGCAATGCCCCAGTTTCACAGACGGCCGGTGTCCAATCGGTTATTTAATTTTAAGTAACTCGCTGTTTACATCGGTTGTTATGAGTTATTTTATTTCTCGTTTTCCGTGTAAACACCATCGGTGATTGATAAGTATTCAACAAATATTTCATGGGTTCCTAATACACGTTAATTCTAATTTTTTTTCTATTATTGGTGAGTATTAGTTGATAGGTTACTAATCGGTTACCCATCGGTTGAAGACAGTTTTTCGATCGATGATATCGATTGTAGAAAGGTTGTCGATCAGTGATGATCGGTTGTAGACAGTTTGTCAATCAGTTATTTGTAAAATATTTTCACCGATCGAGAATTTTAAACATGTCTGAAAAACCCAATCGGTAATTTATCGCCGATGAAACTCACCTTTCCCCAACAGCAGTTGATAGGTGGAAAACTGATGACCAATACCGGTAGTTGATATCGGTGTTAAATCCCTTATCATCGGTTCACTCCATAAAAAACTTCCGATCAATCACCTATGACTCTGTGTTAACTGGGGTGTCACGCTTCAACCGACCTATTCACTGTGACAGTTGTAAACATTGAACCTTATATAGTTCAGTGATAAAACTCGTGAATTTATACGGTTGTTTCATATTAAAAGTACACACACCCAAATACTTTTATTTGTTTGTTTTGTTTTTTTTAAATAAGGAATCACGTGGTAAAGAAGCTTGCAAGTCATAATACGGATGTAAATAAGGATGTGAAGTTTAATATTAAGTAAACAGTCATACAAGACAGAGGTCAGCGTCCGGTGACTGTTACCTTCTGAGGGGGTTTGGGGATAAGGTTGAAATCAACAGATTGCATAAGATTGTTTAATTGATGATCTTAACTCAATTTATGCAAATACTTTTGCAACAATACCAGCAATATACCATCAAATATCCAGTAACACATTTTATTTAATATGTTTTCGTGTTGATCAATATTCACTTACCATGCAGGAAGTATACTATTGTATTAAATGTCACTTAAAATAGTCAAATTGTGATATACTTGTGCTATACAAACAATTCTTAATATCAATCAATGTGGATGAAATTTAACTTAATAATATGGATACTGTCGATAAGGAGGTAATTTTTAACAAAAAACTAAATACACGAATTCGTCAACTTATAAGATTGGTTTTGAATATGATTGTTTATTGAAATTTGTTTTGAATTGGCAGTATCATATGAAAATGCTTTTATATTATATTATTTGGTCTAAAATTATCCGAAAAGAGAGTATTTATGTGTGTTAAATTAAGGATTGAATCGATATTTGATGGTTTTCATTATGGTATGGAAAACAGTTGGGATGTTTAAAGCTGTGAATTCCGATGGGCTTTTCCATTACTTTAAACAATTAAACTGTTTCACAAACACAGATGAACACAATCAAATTCTATCCTTTTTACACACACATTAAATACGTTCATTCATACAGAATACAAAAAAAGAAGTGTGATATGACGGCGCCTCTTAAAATCATCACACTGCGTACCATCATAAAAGTGATTATTTAGATGAATAAGAATTCATCGTAGAGATTAAGTTGAAGTGTATTCTTACACTGAAATAACTGCAGATACTTACCTTGAATATTTAATCAGATTTTAAAAAGACAGTTTTTATTGTTTTTAGATGAATCCAGCAGCATCGTCGGGTGTCAACATCTCAAACATTACACTAACAGAAATTGACGAACTTCTTCATAAAGTTCATGTAGAGAAGGGTTTGGATCACCTGCCGCTTATTGTCCTCCTTGCAATCAGCGCGGTCGTTGGAATAATCGGGAATATCTTTACCATCATCTTCTACAGTATTCAGACAAAAAAGACACCAACCAACACTTTGATAAAATATCTGGCAGTTTTCGATCTTATAACATGCTTTTTGATGTTTACGACAATCGCTGATTTATTTGTAAATATAAATTTCACCAACAACATTTTGTGTAAAATTATGTACTTTTGCGATCACTGGATTGTCGTGTCATCAGTGTACATTTTATGCATAATATCGATTGATCGATATAGAAGAATGTGTAAACCCTTAGCAAAACAGTTTTCTACACAGACTGCGACAATAGCTGCAGTTACAGTGTCAGTTATATCAATGTTATGGTCAACACACGATTTTGTAACATACAGTCCAGTAAAGATAAATATCTCAACATCAGATGCAAGGATTCCGGTTGTAACTGGTCACTATTGCACTAACACAGACGAACCTAGCCTTCAAACCGTGGTGACTGTGTTTCATATTCTAGATGCCATAGCAATATTCACTGTCTTTGTTGTTTTTGTGTACACATATGGACACATATGGAGAACTGTTCGCAAACATAATCAAAAAATGGCATTTGTCCAAGAGACGCAAAAAATTCAAAACAGTGGTAACGTTGAATCCAATTCAAATCTACCAACAAGACTTATCCAGGTTCAATCAAACAGCAGCTTCAATCAAGACACAAGTCATTCAGATGTGGAGCAAACAGAATGGACCGGAAGCACCAACAATGCACCTGAGGTGTCAAGCGTTAATTTCAGTTTAGGAAGCGACATCAAAGAAACGCCTGTTAGTTCCTTGACGGACATTAAAGACAGCAGAAGCAGAGACAATATTAGCACCAACAGAAAACGATCAAAGGCTTCACTGAGGTCATTTAATTTAGAACGTAATCTCTCGATCATGATGTTTGTAGTTTCTGTTGGTTTTGCTGTTTGTTTCACGCCTTACTTCATTGTGAACTTTGTGTTAAGAGTAGGTTCTGACACAACAGAGGACGAACTTAATACAGGGATAGAATTTGCACTGCGATGCCCATTTTGGAACGGTGTTATTAATCCTATTATCTTTTGCGTGTTTAACTCAAAATACAGAAAATCTGTGAAAGAAATGTTCACCAAATGTAGACTCAACAAAGTTGATATAAATACAAGTGAACAATAAATTAATTTTAAGATGGCGCTTTCAAATATTAACCCTTTCGCTTTCGCTGCCGTGTCCTTATGACAGTGAAAGGGTTAAAATAAATACTTCCTTTTTTAGAACAACTGCAATAAAAAAAATTCTTGCGGAAATATTGTTGAAAGTTTTTGTTTTCTATACGGAGCACCGGCTTCTATGAAAATGCAGAAGGGAAATATACAAAATAGAAAATAAAAGTTTTTTTTCTGATTCACTCTACATCATGCAAACATTTTGACGTAAAATGAACTTAATCTGACTGCCAAGACATCAGAGACTGTACATAAGTTTTGTATCGGTAAAAGGAGAAATGAGTGACCAGATTTGTACCTATATTTGCACGCATTAGATTTCAGGACCCACTGCCGACTTTATATCAAATTATGGAGGTTTTACCAAATGATTGCGAAAATGGAAAGCCAAACTGGAGAGCATTATATGTAATCATTCTGTGCTATATTGCTTTGTTTGGAAATATTGTAATTATAAACATAAAACATAATGAAAATGAAAACTGCAATTGTAACAAAAACAAAAACAAAAAAAGAGAGCCGTATCTTTATGTTGCTCGGGTACTTTTGTGTAACATATTATATTCTGATGTAAATAATTGGATTATCGATCGTGATCATATTTCCTCATACATATTGTTGAGCGGACCTCTAAACAAACAAATTAGGACTGGCTAGGAATCTGATGACCTTATCTCTAGGGCTGATGATTATAAAACTGAGTTTGGAAACCAGTCTCCATTTCAGCTAATCAGATGCTTGAGATTTGAGACTGGTTTCCATGCTCAGCTTTATAACCTTGGGCACAGTTTGCTGGTCTACGGATCATGTTAGCGGACCCTTAGGCGTGGACATTTGTATACATTAAGTCAGCTTGATTAAGTAAGCGGTCTTTGACATGTTAACATGACCGGTTTTGCGCGGATGAGTGACGAGAATGGCGAGGGCAATGTGCTTTCTAAGGAAATATTTCCTCAGAGTGGGCGGGGCTTAAAAGTGCTATCGGTCAATGACTGATAATACAATGAAAATATCAGATTAGGTCATCGCAGTCAGAGCACTGTTGATAGTGTTGCACGAAAACGGATAAAAGTAAGACTGTCATTGTCATTTCGATACAGTTGCACGATAGAAAATAGTTAAGGACAATGCTTTAAGTGCCATTTTGATACAGTTGCACGATAAAAATAGTTAAGGGCAAGGCTGTCAGTGCCATTTTGATACAGTTGCACGATAAAAATAGTTAAGGGCAAGGCTATCAGTGCCATTTTTATACAACTGCACGATAACAATAGTAAAGGGCAAGGCTGTAAGTGCAATTTTGACATAGCTGCACGAAAAAAATAGTAAGGTGCATACAGAATTATAGACCTTTTAACTTAGAACAGCAGATTAAATAGAGCACCAATTACAAAAGTTAAACAACATTTATTGCACATAGAAATGTATCCTGAAAAGTTTAACAGTATAGTAGTTACAGTAGTGTTCTATTCATAAATTTTAATAGTTTTCATTATACTTTTATTATTAATAAGCATCACAAGCAAAGCAATAATTATACAAACCTAAGGTGAATAATCTTGTGACATGCATTTTCTATTACCGTTTTTACTGCATCTTTGCCTTCTTTAAAACTAATTAAAACATTTGAAATTAAATACAAAATACTTGTAAATTTCATTAACAAAATAACAACAAGTTTATGATAATTACTTTTTTTCATTTGGCGGGTAAATATTTTCCACAAGAAAAACAACATTCACAAGAACACACATTAATCTCAAACTTTTTGACAAAAAAGGTACCTTCGGGAATTTGACGTCAATCCTTGAAACAACGTCATAAAGTTGAGCAGACGACATTAATTATTATGCAATTCGCGGTAAAAGTACCATTTTATTGTCAAAATGTGTAACAAAATCGCTGTTTTGTTATGAGAAAATAATAAAAATTTGAAAGTTCTTTCTAAATATAGTAACAACAAAAATGACACAAAAACCGAAGGTACCTTTTCCCGTGGCGTGCCTCAAATAACAATCTTACCAAAATAACAACACTGTCGTTGAACCAAATAAAATTCGTTCTTTTGTTTATCAACAGTTTACTGCTAAAGCAAATTGAAACGGCTCAAATGTTTAGCACGTTAAAGTTTCCGAGGTTGCTTACGTAGTCTGGAAGGGTGCGATCCCAATATTACTGAAATTATTCTTTTCACTTCTTTAAGAATGTTGTTTTAACCGCGGAAGAGGGTTGCACTTTGTGCAAGCCGCAGCCAAATGTTTTACAATAATTTTCCTTCAGGATTTAGTAAGACCTTTCAGTTCACCACTACACCTGATTTTCCTAAATTTGGTTAAAATCTTTCACATCCGAAAACCTGTAAACTATTTTCTACAAGAATTTTTCAAATAAAAATTTTTCAGTTAATATGCTATTTGTGCCTTATTCACAAAGCAGATAGAAAGTCATTCCTATCTAAATGGATTTTGTCATTGAAATTATTATCAGATTCGAAAAGTGTTTTCGTCCTGTTACTTTATAAATCATAACATACAAAACTGTCAGAGGTTTCCTATTAAGAAACCAAGATCACATTTCTTATTACATAAACTATACAATATACAATATTTAAAAATGAACATTTTTGAACGTTAAGTGTTGCCTGAGGGATCCCATTTTCTGGCGGCAGCCTCGGTGTCCCAACGTGTTATATTACACTTACTGTTGTTAAAACGTTGAAAGTACAGTCCTGTCTTGTCTTTACAACTTAATACTTTAGTATATTGTGTGTGCGCGCAGAAAGCCATTTGTGACAACAAGAATGATAAAAACTTAAAATCACCGATCTGTATCTATAATGATAAATTCGGTTGACCTAAGTTAAGATCATTTCCTTTTTGGTGGATGCCATATCCGCCACTTAACGTATTTCACTGTATAATGTGGATACAGCCAAGTTAATAATTTTTTTAATACCGTAGTCACCCTAAGTTTTGGGACACCATAAATATTGGAACACACTTTTTAAGACATGTATTATTTGGTCGTCCCTCTTCTTTTGGGACACTGTCCGAAACAGTACCTTTGCGTCCCTAAATCAATATACATCCTATGATAACGTTCAGTCATGTTTTAAGACGATACCGAGTGCATGCATACAAATAGACAATACCCAAAATATGTGGACACTTTTTTGACAATTATGTTTTGGCAGCCCTAAATATTGGGACAAGCAAAATGTATAAATGAGTTTACTTAAGAAGATAAATAAACCTAATAACTATAAAGCAACACTCTAATTGAGCTCTAGTATATAATAATAAAACCATAGCTGTAAGGTACTGCCTCTTGTGGAGCTATAGCTTGAATAAATTCTGATATTGTTTGATTTTGTCATATGTACAGTTACTGTTGTAAGAGATTTATGGTTATTGTAAATAATTTATGTCTGTATTACCATACTCTGAATTAGAAATGATAGTGCCTCTAGCTGGGAGCGAACCCGTCACGGCGATAGCGCCTTGCCCTGCAATCCCTGCGACGCAACCAACTGAGCTAGCCGGGACAACCCCTAAAAAGGTTGATCGGATAGCCCTGATATACGTAACAATCACTGCATGACATCAGAAACGGGTTATTTTACTGATAACAGTACTGACTATATGTACGGGGAGACGTTTTACGGTCGCCACACTGCACAAATAGCGCTACTGTGAATTTAAATAATAGTGCCTCTAGCTGGGAGCGGACCCGCACCGTCACGGCGACACCGCCTAGCCCTGCAATTCCTGCGACGCAACCAACCTGCACAACTTTAATACCCACTTTGACTTTTGTTTTAAAGTGACTTTCAATCAATTTTGTAAAAAGATGTTAATAAACAGTACGTTTTAACATCGATTGTTAGAATGTATAATGCCACAGACAAAACGGACAAAAAATGTCCAAGAAATTCAACTCGTTTACTTATTTTAAACTGATATTAAGAAGAAAATTGATGCCTCGCCGCGAGAGATGCAAACACGGGTGATTATGCGTACGCATGTGTAGTCTAACGTACACAGAACAAAATAATTGCCGACCCGCCAGAATTCAAAGAAATAGCCCGCCAAGGAATTCGAATAAGATGTACGAAAATACCATTCACTTCGACTGCAGACATTTATCTCTCACCTCTTTACGCTATATCGCTTCGCAATCCTTTTTTGAAAATAGTCACGTGACGAACTGAATTTTAGTGAACGTCTTTTCGCTCTGAAGTCATTTCGACCCCAATAATTTAGATGTACATCAAAACAACATCGTATCACTTTAAGCTTTTGTATTTAATATTTAGCGTGCGATGGTATATAAAATATAACGGACATTCACTTTAAACCGTAGACTTTTATCACAATTACTTAAGCAAAGCCTAATATTTCAATCAAACAAACCCAAATGTTTATCATAACCTCAATGAACTCACCAAAAATATTATTATAACCTCAACGAACTGAACACAAAATTGATTATCATTACCTCAATGAACTGAACACAAAAATGTTTAGCATTACCTCAATGAACTCACCAAAATGTTTATCATTACCACAATGAACTCACCAAAATGTTTATCATTAGCACAATGAACTCACCAAAATGTTTCCAAAGGCTGTTTATCATTACCTCAATGAACTCATCAAAAAATGATTATGATTACCGCAAAGAACTCACAAAAATGTTTCCAAAAACTGTTTATCATTACCTCAATGAACTCATCAAAAAATGTTTATCATTACCGCAAAGAACTCACCAAAAATGATTATCATTACCACAATGAACTCACCAAAATGTTTCCAAAAATGTTTATCATTACCTCAATGAACTCATCAAAAAATGTTTAACATTATCGCAAAGAACTCACCAAAAATGTTTATCATTACCACAATGAACTCACCAAAATGTTTCCAAAAAATGTTTATCATTACCACAATGAACTCATCAAACATGTTTATCATTACCGCAAAGAACTCACCAAAAATGTTTATCATTACCTCAATGAACTCACCAAAAATGTTTCCAAAAAATGTTTATCATTACCTCAATGAACTAATAAAAAAATGTTTATCATTACCGCAAAGAACTCACCAAAAATGTTTCCAAAAAATGTTTATCATTACCTCAATGAACTCATCAAAAAAGTTTATCATTACCGCAAAGAACTCACAAAAAATGTTTATCATTACCTCAATGACCTAACCAAAAATGTTTCCAAAATATGTTTATTATTACCTCAATGAACTCACCAAACATGTCTATCATAACTTCAATGAACTCACCAAAAATGTTTATCATTACCACAAAGAACTTACCAAAAATGTTTATTATTCCCTCAATGAACTCATCAAAAAATGTTTATCATAACCGCAAAGAACTCACCAAAAATGTTTATCATTACCTTAATGAACTCATCAAAAAATGTTTATCATTACCGCAAAGAACTCACCAAAAATGTTTAGCATGACCTCAATGAACTCATCAAAAAATGTTTCTCATTACCTCAATGAACTCACCAAAAATGTTTATCATTACCGCAAAGAACTCACCAAAAATGTTTATCATTACCGCAAAGATCTCACCAAAAATGTTTATCATTACATCAATGAACTCATAAAAAACGTTTATCATTACCTCAATGAACTCATCAAAAAATGTTTAGCATTACCTGAATGAACTCAGCAAAATGTTTATCATTACCTCAATGAACTCACCAAAAAATGTTTATCATTACCGCAAAGAACTCACCAAAAATGTTTATCATTACCTCAATGAACTCTCCAAAAATGTCTATCATAACCTCAATGAACTCACCAAAAATGTTACCATTACCACAAAGAACTTGCCAAAATGTTTATTATTACCTCAATGAACTCACCAAAAATATTATTATAACCTCAACGAACTGAACACAAAAATGATTATCATTACCTGAATAAACTGAACACAAAAATGTTTAGCATTACCTCAATGAACTCATCAAAATGTTTATCATTACCACAATGAACTCACCAAAATGTTTATTATTACCACAATGAACACACCAAAATGTTTCCAAAAAATGTTTATCAAAACCTCAATGAACTAATCAAAAAATCTCATCAAAATGTTTATCATTACCACAATGAACTCACCAAAATGTTTATTATTACCACAATGAACACACCAAAATGTTTCCAAAAAATGTTTATCAAAACCTCAATGAACTAATCAAAAAACCTCAACGAACTGAACACAAAAATGATTATCATTACCTCAATAAACTGAACACAAAAATGTTTAGCATTACCTCAATGAACTCATCAAAAAATGTTTATCATTACCGCAAAAAACTCACCAAAAATGTTTATTATTACCTCAATGAACTCATCAAAAATGTTTATCATTGCCTCAATGAACTCATCAAAAAATGTTTATCATTACCGCAAAGAACTCACCAAAAATGTTTATCATTACCTCAATGAACTCATCAAAAAATGTTTATCATTACCGCAAAGAACTCACCAAAAATGTTTATTATTACCTCAATGAACTCACCAAAAATGTTTCCAAAAAATGTTTATCATAACCTCAATGAACTCATCAAAAATGTTTATCATTACCTCAATGAACTCACCAACAATTTTTTTTATCATTACCTCAATGAACTCACCAAAAAAAATACCCAAATATATTACAGTAATTTTGCAAAATAAAATTCATGTTTTTTTAACAAATGTGCAAATTGAACATATGTGAAATTCAACGTGCTTGAACATCTGAAGTCAC
Organism: Corbicula japonica; assembly: GCA_038501625.1. Classification (NCBI taxonomy): domain Eukaryota; kingdom Metazoa; phylum Mollusca; class Bivalvia; order Venerida; family Cyrenidae; genus Corbicula; species Corbicula japonica. The sequence goes on from JAZAYU010000205.1 coordinate 676,280, forward strand.
ATCTTAGTTATCTTTCCCTTTGTAAATAAAATGAGGTTTTCTAAAAGGTTCATAAAATATTCATAATAACAAGAAAAAAATCAAATCCTCCAGTTCATAAAATCACAGAACATTCATTAATAGAACAAAAAGTCCTCGATAAACAACGCTACATGTAGAAATTCCAACTATTTCCAATCACTTTTTTCATTTGAAATATAGTGTTTTGAAATATTTTATTATTTGTTACTCGAAAGGCAGTTGCTCAGGTCTTGGTGTGGAAGATTATGTTCACGAGCAATTAAACTTAAAAGCAACTGAGATTAACAAATAAAACGCCATTAAAGCGTACCTTATTAAATTAAAATATCTGAGAATGAAAGCATACATGTAAGAAGTGGATACCTTTTATTTTTGCTCATTAAAACATTAAATAAATGGCTCTAAAATACTTGTTAATTTTAATTAAATTGGCAAAGTTGTCAATGACCCTAAGTATAACAGAAAAAGTTCATATGACATTCACAGATAATTCACATATTCCTTTTAAATACTAGTACATCGATGGAAATAAAGCCAAAACAACAATTTTACAACATCTTTTAACAACAAATACAATTAACAAGAAGAGCACGACAAATGGTGCGAACTCCAGGAAAATCAGGCCTAATGACGTCATCAATAACGTCATACCAAGCTTTAGAATACGGAATTTTTATTATGCATTTTGTGGGTAAAAATTAAAATTTTGTAAAAATTTACGAAATAATAACTTCTTTCTTATTACAGCAAACCTGAAAATGCAAAAAATCAAAACTCAGAGAAATTTTGTCGGAAATGGATGATTTTTTTTATTCGAACTTATTAAACAGACATTTTCAAATAGGTTAACTTGAATATCTTTACTATTATTAATTAAAAGGCCCTTTGAAGGCCGTTGAGTATGATACTTGTATCAGTATAAATATTGTGATGCGCTCAAACCGGGGCTAGGCGGCGTGAACAGTAATATGCATTTCTTTTACTGCTTTTAACAGGCTCAATCAAACCAATCCTGAAAAAGTTTGATGTTTGTCGGTGGCTTTCAAAGTTCCCTTTTCACCTATTAAATTGACGTTCACTGATGAAAATTAAGTAAATATAAGATAACAACATAAATTTGGAAATCTGACCTATTTTCCGTGGAGTCCGGCTACATTTAGTAAATCTCGTCACCATTCTTTCGAGTTTCTGTCATCATTTTGAAAGCAGTTTTCTCGTCAACTCCTCGTTTATTTTTCTCAAAATGCTTGGCGACATGATTTTCGGCATCTACATGCTGATAGAGAGTCAGAAACTGATTGGTAAACATTGGCACCGTGAGGGCTAGAAGAATGATACCGCACACCGAGCAGCAACAAGCCAGCAGTCTTCCGACCCCAGTTTTCGGGGAAATATCGCCATAACCTACCGTTGTCATGGTAACAACTGCCCAGTACCAACCAACAGGGATGCTTTCAACATTTTCCTTGCTTTCTACGATGAAAAAAATGCTGGCGAACACACACATACCAGAAACGAGGAAAAGAATCAGTAATGAAAGATCCTTGAAATTGTGTCGCGCAGAGTATGCTAAAACCTTTCCTGCACGTACGTTTGAAATGATCCGGAACAGACGGAGTGACCTCAGTAACTGAAGATAATTTAAATAATCAACCCAGTTAGTTTTGAATCGTTCTTCACTAAAGACATAATTCAAAACGAATTGAGCATATGTACAAAGTATCGCTATAGCATCTGACAAATTAACCAGTGACGCAAAATATCGCGAGATTTGAGGAGTTGACGAGAGTCTGAGAACAATATCGATCGTAAAGAAAGCAGTAACGACGGCTTCAAATACAACCAAAACATATATTTTCAGCTTCATATTAGGTATCATTAACATTTTCTTATCTAGTGACAATCCAACCGCTGAACGAATCGTGTTCAATATATTTGAAGAAAGTTTAGGTATTTGAGTAGTCCCTTCTGTACCATTTAGTAAGGTTTGATTATCATAGCTCTTAGTTGTGGTTAGCGCTTTACGTGTTGTTGTGGTTACCGCTTTAGGTGTTGTTATGGTTACCGCTTTAGGTGTTGATTGTAGACTGTTAGTATTAAATGGATGTTCTTGTTGACCTTGGTTGTTGTTTAAATCAGATTCCAAATCAATTATCGTTTTAATAAAACTCAGTAAGCTCTCTATGTCTAAGTCAGGAAAAGATTCGTCATCATAATTACTCGATCCCAAGACGCCGTTCAAGTTTTGATCAAGATCTTGTTCAGTAGGGTCGTCGAGATTTTCACCTGCAAAGGAGGACTCTTTAATCGGGTTCACCCCTTCATTTCTTTGAAAATCAGACAATTGTTGATTTTCCATTAAGATATTCGATTTTGTTTGTTCCAAGTTTGAAGAAGAACTATTAAAACTGCCGGAATAGGATTCCTGAACGGTTTGCGCTCCGATATTTGTTTCAGGTAGCCTATTTTGTTGAGATGTTGAGACAAGCGCCCTCTTTCGTCTAACATTGGCATTCGGATTAGTGTTAAGCTCGAATAAAAGGTATTCGCTGTTTGAACTGGATGAATTCGATTGATCCAGTCCACTTTCAATTGGAATTTTTTCATCTTCGCAATGCTTTAACAAAACATCAGCGATCAAGTCGTAAGTTACGGTGTCGTATTTAGCCAGGTACTCTAAACGTTCGCAGTTAGTCATTGGTCTTTGAAAGGCAGGATCGGTGCTGTAAGCGATTGTAAATATCGACAAGAACACCATCAGAATGGCTGTCACGAAGTATATCTGAAATCAATTATTATTATTATTATTATTATTATAAGCATAAATATTCATCATCATATCAGCAGCAGCAGTAGCAGCAGCGGCATAAAAATACCCATAATTATGGTATCGCCATGCCCCTTTCATAAGAATTGTATACTGGAAAATATTTAATTCGCTCAAATATGCAATCATAACTAAATATAAAACAGACTATCTCTTGACTTTGTAATCAATAAATAGTTTAATATTTAATCAGGTGGCTATACCATGTGAGTTTTTGGATGTCGTGCACACACAAAATCACCAGCTTCAGGTAGGTTTTTTGCTTATTTCTCCTTCTCAGTAATTTCTGGACCGATTTCGATCTGATAAAGAGCACCGTACTTCTGTTAAAAAGCATTTTCATAAACATTTAATCTTCATTATCAATCGACTGCCGTTTTCTCAAACATTCATAGACAAATTCACATTTCAAACAAAATTTGTCTTTGAATGATTGAGAAAACGGCAGCGGTTTGATAACGGCGATTTAATGCCGATTAAAGTGCTTTTAAACAGGAGTACGGTGTCATTACCTGAACGAAATCGGTCCAGAAATTACTGAGAAATAAGCAAAAACCTACCTGAAGCGAGTGATTTTGAGTGTGCACTACATCCAAAAAGTCACGTGGTATAGCCACCCTGTTAAATATTTACCTTCGCAAAGATAGAAGACTCTTTCTGATCTACTATATTCCATATCTTTTTTCGGATGGAGTTCATGAAGCGGTAGTGTTTGGCCGGTAGATCCATATAGTGTTCTTCAGTTGTCTGTTCCATGCTTTTCTTGAATTTCTTTAGGTTCTCCTGCTCGCTAAGGAATCCTTCTAGCCTGTAAGAAACACGAAGCTGTGTTTCTCAAAACAGGCATTCAACTTAGAATGGTACACAAGTAGTTGAACTTATTTTGTAGTATCGGTTGCGGTCGCGTTCCAAAAATTTATGTCCGATTTATCAAGCGTGTCAAATATTAAATCTAAAACTAAAAACAATATTTTGCAATTTCATTTTTATGCATAAACAAATATGTAACCCTGTGCTATAAAATTCTTGTATAAAACAAGAAACCGACAAAAAAATCTCAACCCGGCCAAAAATGTCCGAACTACGATGCTAGTTATTGTTTACATTTACTATTGAAATCGCGCTGTTAAACATGACACCTTGTTAAAATAATGTGTACAGTATTCTATATGCTGGTGTAGGTGTTTTATATCAGTAATGCACAATCATCGGCTTTTTTTTTACATGTTCCCGAATCCGCGTGGCAATAATAGTTTTATTTGTAACTTTATCTATTTGCGTTTATCCTAATCACGCTAGGTGCGCGTGGACAATGAAATGCATTTCATTAAAAACCCAAAATCAAGCTTTATCAAAGCAAGACCGGAATATCCGATTTTTTGCGTGTTTTAGGACTTTCAATTTTTGTTTATAAAGCAAAAACCTCGATACTTTCGTGATTAAATACGAGGCACTAAACACCAACAAATTATCGTGATCAATTAATTTTCGCTACATTTGTGGATGTCAAAGAAACGCAAAAATTAATTTGCTTGAATATGTCTACATAATTATGATATTATTTTAAAATATACGAAAATGGGTAAATAAATATTTGAGAAAATGTTCGACCGTCTGAAAAAGCGAAATATTTATTATTTGACAGTAATAAAATTGAACCACAGTTTCCGTACCTTATTAATCTATTTAATTACTTGTCCTAGCTAAACAAATTTTTATCTCACCTATTCAAACAACAGAGTGAAATGTGTTCTGCAGGAATCTCCCAGAATTGTAATTCGTTCAGAAACGCTGCAGGACATGACGTCATTGGTATGTGTAGTTCCCCGGTTTGGTAGAACGCCAATATGGCGGCGAAAATATCAGGCGGTCTGTCGAAAGTAATCCGATTGTCTGGGAAACTTCCATCGTATCGAATGTTCCTCAGACGTGAAAGTGGTCCATTTTGAATGTTATCTTCGAAGATTGAAAACAACTGCCCTCCAACTTCGAACTCGATTTTCCTCGGCATTAGACTACTGCAAAAAAGG